>CM021103.1:564015130-564615130 GCA_007115665.2 Sequoiadendron giganteum | reverse complement strand
CATGTGGAGAGCTTCGATCAATTAGAGGAGCTAGTGAAGGAGATACAAGGCAAGTTCCCTCACATGTCAAAGGACTCATCACAACCATTGGCAACACAACTGAGAAATCTCATAGAAGGGGTGATTAAGGACAACCAACTATAGAAGAAAACACTGCAACAACAAATCCAAGTAGAGTTTTAGAAGATCAAGATGGATGAGGAAAGGAAAAAGTGTGCTACAACATACTTTTCTTTGGAATCACAAATTTGGACCTTACAAAACATAGAAGGGGATTTGACTACCCTTTGTAAATTTTGGTTAAAATGGCCAACAATAACAATTTCAACAAAGGCTCAAATAGATCGATTGGAAGTCCAAATTATTCAATGAGTGACAACATACAATTTAGTACAAGACACATATGGTCAATCAAGGGTACAAATAGAGGCACTACCTACATAGTTTCAACAATTACAAGATCAAAGAGATAAGATCCAGAATAGATTCCACCAACTCTGAGAATTAGTCAGCCTAAGGCTAGCACACATTACTAGAATCCTTCAGGAGGCACAACTACTTGCACAAAAGATGCAAATTCCTTAGACATTTCTAGAGGCAAAGAAAATCCTACTACAAATTCAAGTACAAATACTTGATAGCTACACTAGCCAAAACCCAATGGGATACCACATTTGCGAGCCTTAAGAACATCTACAAAGAATTATTCTAGCAAAGTACGTGTTGACTTGAGGATAAGTCAACATTTTGAAAGGGGGGATGATGTTAGTCGAAAAATAGGACAGTGAAGACATCGACTAGTAGAACATACCACATTTTGGCACAAAATACTTTTGGAGCATAATATTGTAAAGATATGATCTAGACTATGGGTGTCATGGATGGGTCACATTCCATCTCATAGATATGTGTATAAAATAAGATTTGAATAACATAATGTAATAGGCCAGAAGAGAATATATGTAATAGACAAAGATAAATATATGTACAAGAGACTAATGTATGGAAAGATAGATGTATATATATTAGATAAGATTCAAACAAGAGTATAGAGGAAGATATTATATTATACCAATTTTCATATGATTAATAGAATAAATACCAAATTTTGATCTATATGATGTTATCTATCATTTTGTGGATGTATAAATAGTTAATCATATGTCTAATTACATCGGTGTTCACCTTTATATTATTGATTCTAGGGTGTAAACTACAACACTTAGAAAATACTTGGGGCTCAGAACTTTGATTTGTGTTTCCACGAATTTATTGCTAACACCCACCTTAATACTTATTGGCATATCCATATGCGAATTGGCAATTTATTGTATAGCTTTGTCATACTGAACTAAGTTGATAGAGAATATATCAAATATGTTATAAGCATGTTCTATTCATATACCTATATGTATGTTAGAATATATTGAAGGAATGATAGGTGAATAAGGATTGTTTCCAATTAATTGATATATGTGACATGTTTAAACTAGTGTTCTATGACTTGATTTAAGCTTGCATGGCAATTAAAAATGTATAATAACTTATAAGAACATAGAGTCTTATATTTGTATTATTTTATGATTAAATAAACTTATTTAAATAAAAAAATTACTAATGTTGATTTAATGAGAAATTGGTGATATGCATTATAAACTTGTGTAAGTAAACTACAAATCCTTTAATTCCCTCAATGGAATATATAGGAAAGGCCAAATAATTATTTCCCAAGGAATAGGTCTTGGTCTAGGGATGTGTCATGATATAAATAACTTACCCTATTTTGTGCAAGATTGAATATTATGGCTTTGATTTGTTGCCATTACCATAATTTGGTAATGTTACAAACCTAGAACTTCTAAATTGGAATAAATTATTAAGTTATATAAATAATTGGTGTCATAACATGAACAAACATCAATAGGAAAGTTAAGAGCTAGAACATGTTAATTAGTTTGGACAACTTAAACACATTCCAAAAAGTAGATAGATTACCAAGATATGTAATGTGTTACACTTTAATAACAAGACTATAATAATTTTGAAAACAAATACTAACCAAGGGTGGTTATTACAAAGCTCTTCTTCACAAGACTTATTCTAAAAGAACCTCCAAAATATCTTAGAAGGAATTTATAAAGGAATTACCAAGATCTTTAATAGAATTAAAATCATAAAATAAATTTGATTTAATTAGAACAATAGAGAAATGAATAATAATTTTTTTTTCCAAATTGTCGTGTTCACACATGTATATCCATAAATCCTACATACTTACACCAAAACCTAAGGCCAATGATATGTCAACAAAGGTGGTGATCAAGAATTATGCTTATATATTGGCATGAATGGATTAATTCTTGTGAGTGGGTAAACTTGCCATCATCTTTAGGCTTTCCAAGGGCAAGCAAGGTGCTCCCTAAGGTCTTAACAACAAGATAATTAAAACAAGAAGTATTAGACCTAGTGCCCTTAACATTCATACCCAAAATTCTATGAACCCCAATATTTGTTACTAACTTCATGTTAACATTGACTACATACAAACTTACAAGACCTCTAATAAGAAAATGATAATTTACTCTTGTCATGCATCAAAAGGTCACAATTGCATCATTCCATAGCAAATGATTTCACAACAGTGCATACACATGGGTAAGAGGGAGAACATACCAATATGATCTTCTAACAATATTTCAATTTTAGGATAGCACAAGATATAACACAATTTACAATATGAATCATATAGGTATGGTGGAACCTAAACTACTCCTAAAGTTAACAAAAGAGATTATTATGCTAAAAGGTATTTGGCCCTTCACCAATCAAACTAATGTCTACTCCATTTGGAAATATATTGTCATCTTGCAAAGAGGATAAAAACATGTTAACAAATCAAACACTGAAAAAAAAGATTATATCTATGCAATCTCAAAGATAAGGAAGCCTACAAATGAACATACTTAGTTATCCCTTACATATCAATGATACCCAAAATACAACAAAAGAAGACCACTATAAAAGAGTTTGCAATGTTTTAGAATGTATTGCATATATTAATCAAATCTTGTTATAGTTATTCCAACAAATATGACAAGTAAGAAGACAAAAACTATGTTCAAAGCCCCTCTTGATATGCTACAACTTATCATGGAAACATAAATTCATGAGTAAAACATTATTATACTATCACTTCCCCTAATCTAAAAATCTTCATCATTTATGGAGGTGGGAATTCATCATTTGATACCCTACAACCTACTCAAAACACTTATAGTAAAAAATTGGCTCAATTTCCCACTCTTGTTACATCTTACAAATATATATTTAACAATGCATTCAATCATGATGCTTGGGAAAGAATATTGGAGAGATAAAAAAAAATTAGGTCACCCGCATCTACCACATTATCTTCACATTGTTGTGCACTTGTAACCATGACCCTTGCATCAACAACCATATGCCTTTATATGCAAACCATGTCTTTGAGGGGCCCATAAGTACTAAGAGGAAATTGAAAGTATTTCTTTATCTAATCACACCCATTTGAAATAATTAATGGTATCTTAGGTCATGTGGGAAGATAGGAAAGGTTTTCTATTTGAATGATAGGGTTACAAGTGTTTGCATGCTAAAGGTGAAAGGAAAGGATGAATTTAGAAAGCCTTCTAAGAACTAGTATGCACCTTCAGTATCTTATGTTTCTTTCAACAAATCAGATTTCAAACAACCTGATACAAGCACATACTACTATGCCTTAAAGCGAAAATAGACACCATTTAATTTCCATCACATTAACTCTTAGAGGAAAGATAATGTAGTTTGCAGATCTAGAAAAAAATTAGCAACATAATGACATGTAAATTAAATTTTCAAGAATGAGAAAGAAGAAGAATAGAAGAATATAGACATAAGAGAAAGAACAATGATATACATGGGGAAAACCCTTTTGGATAAAAACCCCACCCTCCAAAGCATTGAACCAATGTATTAATTTGCGACAAAATATTTACAATACACTTGCAGGCTCACAACCTTAACATGGAGATTACATCTTGCTCTTCTAGAGAAAACTTGATTGCATAACCCTGTAATGAAAATTCTCCTCATACAACTCCTCAAGCAAATGCCCATTTTTATAGAGCTCAAAGATGGATGCCTAAAACTACCATGTGTCAACGTCCTCTTCGCTGCATACATGCAAAAATAAAGGATAGCATGCAAGGCACCTATCTTCACCTGCTTATGCAAACTGCATCCAATCTCAACATGCAAGACATCTCTCATAATTTTATATGCAAAAATTTAGTCCTTGTGGGCATGATCTATACCCAAGCCAACATGATCAAAACACGAGGAAATTAGTCACATTAGCTAAGTTAAACCAAACTCCTTATGAAATTATTGAAAGCACAAAACAAGGAAACCATGAATACAAAAGCATGAAATAACAAGCAATACATAATGAAATCCTAGCTAAATACCCCAAAACTCATCCCATAGGGGGATTGGTGTCATATTGATGTGGAATATTGGCCCTTTCCCAATCCCTTTTGATGAACAAGCTTCAAGATTGTGATAAAATGATGAAATTGATGCAAGATGATGGTGAATTCAAGCTAAAATGGTGAAATGTGGGAGATAGTGGATATGGAATTGTGCATAGTAACTTTGCTTCAAAAAATGGATCCCTTTCTCATATTATTGAGTTCTATTTATAGGGAAAAAAGTTGAATCTAGGGTTGAGATTCATTTGCCCAATCAATGGTTGCTAATTGATGAAAGGATAGAAGGATGATTAGCCTTGTGACAAGTGTCACAAGGCTAAAAGAGGTGATGGGGATATGTGCTCACACATGTGTGTGCACATTTTGGGAAGAGAGCATGTAAGAAGGAGTAAAGACATGTGGGTGAAGGATATTAAAGTAAAGGCTCATGTAAGAGACAAGATGGCTTGTGTAAGAGCCATTAAGGCTTGAGTGGGAGACAAGATGGCTTGTGTAAGATCCATTAAGGCTTGGGTGAGAAAGTCAATGAAGGGAGTAAATGAAGAAGGAATATTGGAATATTCCCATGCAAGTGTGAGAGAAAATAGTCATTTAATTAATTTGAGAAAATTAATTGGTTGTGCCATTCGGAGTTAATAAACCATGGGTTTATTTAATTAGAATGGAGTTAAATATTGGAGAATGGACTAATAAGGATTAGAAAGTGGATAAGGTTAATTAATCAAATAATCTTAGGTGTGGTTTAGGAGATTTTAGAGGAATGTGACATTTAAATAATTAGTGTTATTTAATCAAATGAGAAAATATAGGAGGTTTAATTAAATAATTTGCATTATCCAATTAAAGGGGATGAAAATTAGTATGAAGGGGGTGAATTAATCCAATGAAAATGATTATTTGATTAATAGGAGAAAATGATAACTTTAATCAAACAATTTATATTATTTAATTAAATAGTTAGAAAAGAGGTGATTTAGGATGAAATGGTGTTAAAAATCAAATTCAAATGCGTAATATCAATTAGGATGATTTGAAGAGTCTACAGTCATCTCAACATGCATAGTGCCTACCACATGCAAGACTAACACCTAGCATAATTTCACTAGTCATGACTCTTACATTGTTTATGACAAGTTGTCATAGTTCTATCATAATCCTTCATAGCAGTTGTCATAGTTCAACTCTTACAACTCATGAAAAATTCCACTAAAATAGCTTAGAGTGGGGTCTACAAAGTGGGATGCCTATTTCCACCAAATTAAGATGTATGTCATCCTAGTCACTTGTCATGTAAGTTGTCACCTCACTGAAGTAGGTCCCTCAAAGTGACATCACAAGAATGACATAAAATAAATACATAGGCTAAAATAAATAAATAATTAACAACATTAATGCTAGGACTTGCAAAGGTTGAGACAACTTAATCCCAACAAAAAGGTCAAGAAAGTAAAATATATTCTAAAGTCTTGAACTGAAGGGTTCATGAATTTTGACGAATGGCATGCCAAGAAGGGAAATCACAAATTCAAGGAAATGAAGGGATTGGAGAACTTTGAAAAGTTTGAGGAATGATGTGCTAATAAGGGGAATCTCAAAATGAGGGAAATAAGGGGAATGTGGGACTTTGAGGAATGACATGCTAGTAAAGAAAATCTTGAAATATTGTTCAAGTTTAAAATAGATTAGAAAGCACTCACACTTTGATATTTTAAAAAAAAATAGGAGAACCCAAAAAAAGTGTCATGGATTTAGGATTTAGGGTTTAACAAGAAGGCCAAGGCAACAAAAAGGACACAAGACTTTAAAAAAATGATTGTTAGGATAGGTTCCAACACAAATAATTATATATTATTTATTGTTATTCTTCTTTTTTTAATTTTTAATTTTTTATTTAATATTAGTTACCCTACAAACACATATTTCTAGAAATACAAGTTAATTTTCCTATATTCATTTAGAAAATGATCAAATTTACTTACATCCTAGGAATTAACCTTATATCTAGTTAAATAATAGCATTTATTAATTCATTAAAGTCATTTAATGGTTTAGATGCTTTTGATTGACCATTGATTTTTTTTAAACTAGTTTAGTTGTATTGCATTTATCCATTAAGATATAGACAAATACTATATGATTACTTAACTTTATTTGGTGAAATTGGAAGTAAATTAATGTTCTTTTCAACAATTTGATTTAGACTATTTTACTTTTGGCATTAGATCAATCTACTTATTAAAGATAAATTATGAAATTTTAAAAAATGAACAAGATAATTATCATCTCTTTCAAACTATTTTCAATCACTCACAAGAGTATTTTGAACATCATGGACAAAAATATTCTAACAGCCTCATTACACTTTACCAAACAAAACATACACATACCTCCACCCATCCATCCATGCAATATAAATTGTTTGTGTAGTATGTCTATGCATATAATTATGTGCATCTCTACAAGGATGAAAAATAAGAAAAAAGAAAAAACAAGAACAAAACAATTGTACATACTTATAAATTCTATGAAATTTTTGAAGATATTTGTAATTTTTGATTTATGTGACTCTCTATCTTAATTTATCTTAAATTTGATTAAAACAAAAAATTTCCTACTTCTTTTTTGAAGCTTCCATATTTCATAATACTTAACAACCAAATTAACATTTTCAATTTAAAACATCCTTCTAATAACAATTTTAATTAATAACAACTTGAGAAATATCTCATTTTACCTTAAAAATTTTTTGTCAAATCCAATAACTTCAACTAATTAAAAAGATATAAAATAAATTTTAACATTATAAAAATCTAATAAAAAAGCTATATTAGTGCTCCAAAAAAAATCCTACTTCACCATTGAGGTCACCGCTAGGTCAAGTCACTGTCACTCGAACGAGATATTTTTTCCATGACAAGGATCCGTCGTCCTTTCTAACTAATATCATGATTCCACTGTTTTTTATTCTCTATAAATTTATGATTCCGTATAAAATCATGATCTTTTATTTTTCATTTTTAATATAAAATCATGATTCTATAAATATAATTTATAATTTTGTATATAAAATTATGATTCAATCATTTTTAATCTTGTATATGAAATCATGATTTCATATTTTTAAATTTATATAAAATTAGGATTCTATCATTTTTAGTCTTATGTATAAAATCATGATTTCATATTATACTTTTTAAGTATAAAATCATATAACCCCACATTTTCATACAGCTATTGAAGTGCATTTTCTGCTTAAATTTAAACAATTGAAATGTATCCATATAAATTTAAAATTTTGAAAAAAAGATAATATATAGAATATTTTCTTTTTTATTGAAGAACGAAAATAAACTGTGGGAAAAAATCTCCATAAAAATAAATAACTACTGCATATTGAAAAAAAATGTTATACAGACTACCATTTGTCTCTAATTTTTACTTCACAAATTACTTAAAAAATTTTGAAATAATCAAAATAAACTAAACAACATCGTGATAACCTACCCTAAAATTATGATCTACTATTTTAAATTATCAATTTTAAACCTGTATACAACCATGATTCCATCATTTCTACACCTGTGTAGGAATCCATGATTCCATGGTTTTTAACCCTTTATAAAACAGCTATTTGGGGGAAAGGTTTCAATTTGAATGGCCTAAAAATGCAGTGATGACGTGTTTCCAATTTAATTGCAGTGATGACTTCAAACTTTACGCTCTTCACAATAAATTAATGCGAATGTAAGATCAGACAAAATTTGATTTGTATGTTGTGGCTGCAATTTCTTGGGGTCTGATGACCAAACGTTTTGGGAAAGCTGTCGTGTTACATTTCCCATCGTCGTCTCTTCATTATGTTTTCATACCTTGATTTACTCATGCGTGCCCTAATAAAATCGAAACAATTCAAAATTCAACAGAATTTCATTTACAAAAGGATTTGCTCATAGTGTAGAAAAGTAGGGGGGAAATGGAGATTGGCATGAGAGGAACTCTTTTGTTTTGGTTCATCATAGGAATTCAAATTCATGCCTCTCTGCAATTCAAGCTAGACGGCCTCAACAGAGATGAATTTCCCGAAAATTTTATATTTGGTGTAAGCACGTCTGCTTACCAGGTAACATCACTTGTCCTTAGTTCTCTCTTTTCTATTATTTCTTGTACTGGTACAATCAATTTTGGCTCTGGTATGGCTGTGTACAGGTTGAAGGTGCAGCACAACTTGATGGTCGTAAGCCTTGCATTTGGGATACTTATACACATTCTGGTTAGTTCGTTCTTTTTTCGGATAAGAGGAGATATAGAATGTGAATGGACCCATTGATCTTTTTTGGGCATTAGAATTATTTCTTCTTCTTGAATAAACACACTTAAAAGAACTGGTTAGACGTGCATGTACAGGGAAAATGATTGATGGAAGCACAGGGGATGTTGCTGCAGATCAATACCACCATTATAAAGTAGTCTCGATTACTACACTATGCTTGATTGGTGCTGGACCTCTGGTAATATTAGAAAATTACATTTTGTAGGCTTTAAGTTGGCTTAACACGTTTACTACAAACCTTTTTATCAGGAGGACATCCGTCTGATGTTTAAAATGGGATTAGATGCATACAGGTTTTCCATCTCATGGTCTCGACTTATACCTGGTACTTCCAGAGAGTATTTTCTTTCAACATTAAAAATAGGAATCGCAGTGTGCAATCTTTTTCTTGATGGTCTTATCTACAATACAAAACTCTACAGAATTAAGAGGAAAAAATTAACACTTTTTTTCATTTCACAGTATCTTAACTTGTTGTTTGCTACAGATGGAAGGGGTCCCATCAATCCAAAGGGATTGGAATACTACAATAATCTCATCGATGAACTCATTCTCCATGGTAATTGTCACATGAAAAGAGCCCAAGGCCACTCATTCATTGTAACCCAATACTTTCTAGTCCCAATCAAAGTAAACTATATAAAGCGATGAGTAGAAGAAATCTTGGAACTGAATAGAGGATAAAGAAGTTAAATTGAAAATTGGAGTAATTTAACCCAAAAACATGCAGGTATTCAACCGCATGTTACCTTATTCCACTTCGATTTGCCCCAGAGCTTGCAAGATGCCTATGGAGGTTGGCTCAGTCCCAGAATAGTGTAATGTTTCAATCTATAATTGATATTGCACTCGGTATTGTTTTGTAAATTGTAAGCTACACTTAATAAAAATGTTCAGAAGTGGCTATGGTTATTCATGAAGCTTATCTTTACTCTTAACAGATGCCTAACAGTTTTTGATTGGCTATTGTTAAACAGAGAAGATTTCAGAGCCTTTGCAGAAGTTTGTTTCAGAGAATTTGGGGACAGAGTGAAGTACTGGGCAACTTTCAACGAGCCAAATGTACTTTCCCTTTTAAGTTATGACATTGGTTGGTGGCCTCCGCAACGCTGTTCTTATCCATTTGGATTTGGCAACTGTAGTACAGGAGATTCTACGGAGGAACCATATATTGTTGGTCATCATGTTTTGTTATCTCATGCTGAAGCAGTTGAACTCTACAGAGAAAAATTTCAGGTTGTAATTTTGAACACTTAAATAGGGGAACAGTTATTCTTATGAGTATTTTGCCCATGCTCACTTTTGGAAAGGCTCAAGCACTTTCCCTTTGGTTTAGCCCTAAACTAAGAAAATAGAAAAGCCCTTAAGGGCTATCAAACCAGGGCTTGAAATTTGGAAGGAAGAAATTTACCTTTTAATAGGCCCATAAAGTTATGGTTTAACAGCTGGATAATTCTGTTTTTCCTGCAGGCCAAACAAAAGGGTTTTATCAGCTTGGTGATTCTGGCGATGTGGTATGTGCCATTGACAAACTCGTCCAAGGACATAGCTGCAACTCAGAGGACATTTGATTTTGAAAATGGTTGGTAAGTGTTTCCTGAATTGAAATGAGAGAATGCCTCTCAAAAACCCTGTGATAGAATTTTACATCTATAACAATTGCATTTACTATGGAACTTTCTCTCTTCATGTCCAAAAGGTTCATAGATCCCCTTTTCTTTGGGGACTATCCTTCCAGCATGAAGAAGATTGTAGGCTCCAGGCTGCCTACTTTCACCAAAGAGCAATCTAAAAAGCTAAGGGGATCTTTTGATTTCGTCGGGTTGAATCACTACGGCACTTACTATATTTCCGATTTACCTAGTCAGTGGGTTACTACGGAAAGAGATTTTATGAGAGATTTAAGCTCAAAAGTCTCAGGTACATAGCAAATTGTGAAACACATAACAAAGTTTGGAATATTGTTAAATCATTTTAGATACTGATGCATATATATTGGTCTGTGTAAAGTAATGCGAGACGATGTCCCTATTGGTAAGGTAAGCCCATAATTTATTCCTTGGAAATCTCTAGGTAGCCAAAATCTTCAATGTTAAATAAAACTTGTAGAATGGAACACGAAAATCTTATTATTTAATTGCAGATAGCACCAACTGGAATTACAATTGTTCCATCGGGATTTCAAGCATTATTGGAATATTTCAAGCAACACTATGGCAATCCAGCTATTATTATCTATGAAAATGGTACGGTACTACCTCTGGGGCTATTATAATATACAGATTGTCTGAACAATTAATTGTATGTTTATGGCTATTCAAGTGAAAAGAGCCTAAAGAACCAGTGGTCTGTTTTTATGGGACCCAATTCTCAATGTAACCACAATATACCTGTTGTTCACCAGCCATTCAAGTACATATCTGTTTAGTTCTAGGTAATTTTCATTGTTTATTTGATTCCTTTTTTTGTTTCATTTCTGAAATGTTTTTATGAATTGCTGCGTAGGATATGGCACCATAAACAACCAATCTCTTTCAATCTCTGTGGCATTAAATGATACGGGAAGGATGGAGTATCTCCATGACTATCTTGAGAGTTTGCTTATCGCCATCAGGTAAGCTGAATATACACCATACCTTTAACTGTAATAGTTGTATAGAGCTTAATATATTGATTTTTGAATTCCTGAGAATTTTAGTGAGCATGGTTATGTGGGTGCAGGAATGGATCCAACACTCGAGGGTACTTCGTCTGGACATTTATGGACAATTTGGAGTTTTCGTCTGGTTTTAAGATTCGTTATGGCCTCTTCTATGTAGATTTCAAAGACAGACAGTTGAAGAGATATCCAACTCTTTCTGCTCGCTGGTTTAGCCATTTTTTGAAAGGGAAGAAACAAATTGAATATTTATGGAAAAGAAGAGGACGGCCCACTAATGTGGATCAAATAGCTGTATCCTCTCATTTTCTGTCCAGTGATTAGTTTCATCATGCTCGCTACCTATTTTATTTCCCTTATTGAAACGAAATTTCTGAACAGGACACAAGGGCCTGAGATTTGAAGGTTTGTGCCTTGTTTTCAGGGTTTTATACGGTATGTTTCAGTTCAGAATTTCAATTCTGCTGTGAACGTTCATTTGATGTCTTTTTACACAACGAAGTAGAATTATAAAACGCGGGGCTTTACTCTAAAGCCTCAGTGATTTAGTACATGAACTTCAGTTCATTTTATTTCAGGATGGCTAACATCTATATAAATGCAGTTGAGAAGGATAAATATAAAATGTTGTGTATGATTGTAATGGTGAAATCTTCATATTTATATTAATTTTCATTTTGTTTTGTGTCAGATTTAATGGAATGATTTAATTTAATTATATAGTGACATGTAGTGCACCTTTGTATTACGTTCAGTTCATGATCTAATGCTTATTCTTATCTTTTCGCATTTATTTGCACCTATTTATGTATTCTTACACTTATCATATCACTATTTTAGACACTATCACATTCTCTAAAGACACCATTTTAATTTGCTATGACAATGTGCATTGATCAATTTGCCAATAATGAGATGCCAAATGATGTAGATTTTGTAATTCAATAGTGTTCTAATGTTGATCTCAAATCTAATGTTAATGGTGTTCATCAATGTCATTGTTAGGAAATAATGCATTATACCTATAATGTTAAATTTATTTCCTACATAAACCTATGAGAGAAAAGTATGCATGCAAGTTTACAGAATAATCATAATGCATAGATCAAATAGACAAGCCACAAGATAACACAAAATATATCTTGGAAAAAAACTAGCTTCCAAAAGCATCCATACTCCATCTATTATTCAACAATAAAACATTACATGCACTTATAGAGTTACAATGAATTATTTTGAAATATTAAATCTCTTCAATGCATCATTCATGTGTCCAAGCATGAATCCACACATCTCATGCCATGCTTCACATATGCACACCTTAAAAAGACCCAGTACTATGATAACCCACTCACCTAGCCAACTTTAACCACTAAACATGTGCTTTCTTTTATAAACTCAAGCTCACAACAAATACAACCAAGTTATCATAACTCACTCCAAGAACAATCTCCTTTATAGGTCCATCATGGACTTATGTCCATATCTAGGTGAAGGCTCCTCAAACTTCTTGTTGAAACCTCTAAAGAGTAACTGTCTTAAACAAATGTCTCTAATCGTAAGATATCTCCAACCTCACCCAAGTCTCCAAGTATCCACGAGCCCCTACAACCATCACTCCATGTTAAGATCCAAATGCAACACCACACTCTCATGAAGCTCCCAAGCACATGACCAATATGCTCAATACCAAGAGAACCTATCCAAATCATTGTCAAAGCTCCAACCGCAGAATCAAGAACCCAATCATAATATCATGATCTAACATCTTCTAGGAGATCTCATGCACTAATGCACACATCCTGATCTCAAGAGAAACCATATCATATCAAAACTCTAAGCTAGCATTAAGAGTAAATAAAGACACAACACCAAACATACTCTAAACCAAGGATGAACATCTCCAATCACATGAAGATAACCATCTCCTAACAATGAACATGTAAATGTGAAAAAACTCTCATTGCAGCAATAGGATCCAAGAGCTCCTCCAAGACATCAACAAACACTAAAGAAGATCATCCATTACCAATGATGAATCCAAATCACTTCCAACAACTTCCATTGAACTGTGATATCAAGCTACACATGACATCATGATAACTAGCTACACATGACATTGTGATAACCAACCACACATGAAATCATGATAACCATCGCCTAAATGAAGATCACTCGTGGTTCATACACACTCAACTGCAATCCCAACAACTCTGAAGAAGAAGTAGAATGAAGATCTCCAAGCCAAGAAGATACAACCACCATCAAAACATCAAGAATCAATCCTACACTGCCAAACTTTCACTATCGAAAGCTCTCATTGAAATGTGTTACCAAGCTATATGACATTGTGATAAAACCACATGCTACAAGTCCCAACAACTGACTATCTAGGCACTCTAATCATTCATCCTTTCATCTCAAAGCAACATACCAATGCATAAATGACCACTAACAAGGCCAACTAACAAAGTTTATATCAACACTAAAAAAGTCTTGTGAATATACACAGTCCACATTCGAGTCATCCCATTGCAATCAAAGAGTTGTGCATACCCATAAATTGCATAACTCGTAGATCCCAAAAAATGAAACATGCAAACCCATCATCATATTAGTAACCTACAAATCGAGATATCCAAAAAGATAATCCTATAGGCCTCAAGACCCACACACCAAATCAACCACATATTTGATTTTCCAATGAGTCCACAAAGTAGTAGCCATAGTCAAGGAACCAAACATGCATCCATGAGATAAGAACATCCTAACAACCACATCATCACCAATTAACAACCACATACATGATCATGGCATGTCAATGCTCAAAATGTACCTACATATCTAAGACACCATAATCATCACCAAAATTGTATTTGCACTCAACTCTCACCAATACATGACTCCAAGTCTCCACTCGTGTCAACCCATGTTCTCAAACAAGAAGATAACGTGTGAATATGTCACCATCAAAGTCTAAACTTTGAAAACACACTTGCAAACCTGTATTAGGAAGCACCAAACTGATAACTAGTTGTACCAATAAATATCATATAAAAACATGTACTCCCTCAAGGTTCCACCTCTTGACTTGTCTAGGTGCTCACACAGTTACACCCTAAATCTCAAGCACCTACAAGTGATCAAACAAGTACAAATCTCTCTATGCATCACAAAATAAAAATATATCTCATCCATTGTGCAATACACTAGAAATTTTCTCCAATGCCTATTCAAAATCAAAATATCTAATTTTGTATACAAAAGTTATGACCAAAGTTGTGTTCCAAAGAAAACCTAACTTCTAGACCCTAAAAACTAATAATAATAAAAAATAAAAAAATAGAACTAAACTTGTACCAATGTGTAGCTCTCGAAAAGAGTTTTTTGTCAACTATTGGAAGTCAAAAATCTGACATCTTGGGTGAAAGTTATGCCCATTTGAAAAAAATTGCCCAATTTTATTTATGCGAGTGACAAGTGGTTGGCTCTTGTGTGGCCCGCCAGTGGTTGTGGCATGCTGGTGGTGCCCTGGTGGTCTGGGTAAACCCACAAAAGTGGTTTACAATTTGAATGTGAAAGGAAAACTTGCAAAAAATGACCCCATGCCAAAAAAAATCATTCTTGGGGTTCGAACAAACCAAAAGAGGGTTCGCTCAAACCAACACATTTAATGCATCCCACCAAAAAATCAAATGAAAACCCATTTTTGAAAGGGGGTTCGCTCGAACCCCCCCTTCCCTACCCCCCCCACCCCGACCACCCCACTCCCCCCGGTTTGAGCAAACCCCCCGTTTCCTTGATTCCTGCTCTCTGTCACAAAAAAATGAAAAGTTTTGCACTTTGGAGCTCAAGCTGAAGATTAAAATGGCGGAGACTTCACAGACCCAAGTGGAATCAACTAGTCCTTGGAATGAACTATCCAACGACTATAAATTTAATATGCTTTGTTTTATTATGTATTTGTTTTTTTAGTTTTATTAAACATAGGTTTTTCACCGAAAATCAAGCTCTTTGTTCTGCACATGTGGAAAAATAGCAAATTATCAAAAAAAAATGAGTGCACCAGATATTGAAGTCCTTGATCCAACAAAAAAAAATTTGAATTTTGATACATACAAAAAAAGTTACATTGTATACAGTTCGCCTATGTTTGAATTGTAATTGGTTTGACTTTGAGACTTGATTAAGGAAAAAATATTCAATAAAAAACTATGAGACCAATTGGAAGCACTAGATATCAGAGTTACAAATCGAAATTCGAAAGAATTAGAATTTTATCCTTCATTGAAAAAAAGTTATGTTTTATACGGTGAGTGTCACTCTTTAAAAATGTTGTTTGCTGAAAAAAAACTAGTTTTCGAAGGAGATAGAAAAATAAGTGCAATCTGATTCCAAATTTTTTGAAAAAAATATATTTAGAATCTACGGACAAAATGTCATAAATCACTAGTTTGCATCATCTTCAAATTCCTCACGGTTTAGCCGCTATAGGTGCCCAAAAGTGAAGATTTAGTTAGAAAAAAAAATTCCAATGTCCAGTTTGGCCAAAAATTGTAAACCAGTATTGTGGGATGACCCGTCTATTAGTGGTAGATTTACAAATGTTTGAAAATGACTTTAAAAAATTTAGACAACTTAATTTGAAAGCCCATTTCAAGAAACCCTTTTGACCCAAATTTTTCAAATCCTAAATCTGCAATAAACCCAACAAATTCACAAACTCAAAAAGCACAAATCTACAAAACAACAACTGCATAATGTATCCATATCTTGTAATGCCTCAGATCTTTCCTTCATTTTTATGGATTCAACTTTACACCAAATCTACTCAAACAAGGGTAATGTCAAACCTTAGAGCTCACGCCTCCCACAACCATGAATAAAGCTTTAATACCACTTGTTAGAAAATAATGCATAATACTCAGAATGTTAAATTCATTTCCTACATAACCCTATGAGAGAAAAGCATGTATGCAAGCTTACAAAATAACCATAATGCATACATAAAATAGACAAGCTACAAGATAACACAAGATATACCTCGGGAAAACCCTCAAGAGGGAAAAAACTAGCCTCCAAAAGAATCCATACTTCGTATATTATTTAGCAATAAAATATTACATGCACTTACATAGTTACAATGAATACTTTTGAAACATCAAGCCTCTCCAATGCATCTTTCATGTTTCTAAGCATAAATCCACACATAGAGCATGTCATAATTCACATATGTACTCCTTAGAAAGACTCGCTACTATGACAACCACTAAACATGTGTTTGATTTTATAGACTCAAGCTCACACAAATACAACCAACTAGTAAAATAAAACCATGAGAACACAAAGTCATTGACACCTCATTTAATATTGAGTGCTAAGTTTGCACATTAAAAATTAAATCCCAAGTATTAAATAATTATTCTATGTCTCCCACACATAAAATAATTAACCTAGTGTTACAATACAAGTTACATGTGGCCCCAAATAATCACCTAGTGCGGCTAACCACATATTTTAGATGTACCACAACTAAATAATTATTTAATCCAACACTATAATAAATCATTTTATGCAATGGTGTACAACACCAAATCCTAAGAATCATGGCCCAATGCTATGATGAGGGTGTAAGTTATTCAATCTTCTAGTTAATCATTGGTTAGCCAAGAAAAATTCAAGAAAAATCTATTTAATATATAATTTCTACATACATTCATATGAGATGATTATAACCATAATTTATTATACTGATTAAAATTTTCAATATAATGAAACTCTTAACTAACAAACAAATTATTAAATTATAATTTTATCATTCTTGTATTATAAAAACAAATTATTAAATTATAATTTTATCATTATTGTATTAAAAATATATGGAAATTCCATTATGTAGCTATTATAAACCTATAATTATTTTATATTCACTAAAATTGAAAGTTAAAGATAAATATCTAACAATTATATGTATAAAATATATGGGTGACTTTGAGAAATTAAAATGAGTTGACATTAATATGGTGGAGAGTAATATCAAAAGAGGAGAGAGGTAGGTTGTAGGGATAAATGTTTACAAATTCATTGACCATGGTAGGGTAGAGAAAGGAGGGAATGCAAGGCATAAATGAGGACAAAGGGAAAAGAGGAGGCACTCAAAGATTTGTGATAGCCTTTAGGGGTGATTCAGGAAGTCTACAAGGATGTAATTTAAGGGAAGAAATTTACAATTTTCAAATTAGATTTTTGGGATATGTAAACCTTGTTGCTCTAATTTTTGACCAAGTAATAGAAGTTTATTCACTATGTTTTTATTATGAAAAAAAACAAATAGAAAATGCTTTGATCTAAACCTTTGTCACATACTCACAAACTTGGTGTTCTTATTAAACACCTAAAGTCCTAATGTGATTTGGACCAAGGTGGATACCCTATTAGTTTGACATCTAATTGTATTTTGATGATTTTTGTAGCTCAAGATTACTCAAATTATAAAAATTCTGATCCTAATGGTTTTGATATCTACTTCAATGACTTGTTGCTTATGATGATTACAATCATGAAAGTTAAGATTCTCTTAATAATAGCCTTGATTTGTGATAGTACATCACAATTAAATGATATGTTTATCTTTACGACTAATCACTTACTAACTCTTTTGATGAACTACATGCAATGAACCTCAACTTTTCTTATAGGTGTAAGTGTGCAAGGTGATGTAGACTTTTTGGTATTATCAATGAAAGAGACTCTTAATACTCGACTAAACTTGTGTTTTTATTCATGTACATTGATCTTGGGTTAGTTTCAATTGATTGTAAGCACTTCATAGGT
Organism: Sequoiadendron giganteum; assembly: GCA_007115665.2. NCBI lineage: Eukaryota > Viridiplantae > Streptophyta > Pinopsida > Cupressales > Cupressaceae > Sequoiadendron > Sequoiadendron giganteum. Next base: position 564,596,799 of record CM021103.1, on the reverse strand, counting down.
ACTTGTGTCTATTATTAGGGACCATATAGTCATTAAACCTAGAATTCATATCATTTGTTACACCCATGTACCCTAGATGTATACAAGTTGGATGAAATTAATGGGTCATAGTCAAATTATAATTATCCCAATGGTACGATTTAAGCTATGTTTAGTATGATTAGGTAGTAGTTTAATGTGAGGATTAATTTCATAAGCCTATGTCCTCCTCTCCACATAAATCTTCAATTTGGTCAAATTAAAATGATCATTTAAGTCATGTGCAAGGTTTGGAAGAGTTGATAAATTGAATAGCTTATTCAGTAATAAATTTAACAAAAGGTCCCTAAAATTTTCTATAAAATTCTTGTGAATCATGGCTAAGTGCATTAACTTTGATGGCGAATCATTCATTTTTTTTTCTAAAATAATAATTTTCATAGTGGATTTACACACATTACTAAATATTTGTATAAAATCCTAGTAAATCCTAACAAATACTCACTAAGGTCATTGCATACTATGGTGAATCCTTCCTTTTTAAAAAAATTATCATCCTATAGGGAAATTTATTATCTTGCGCTAATCATAAAATTAAATGTTATCTAAATTATGGGTCCATCAATATCTACATAGTTGGTTGGCACAATCCCCCCATATATTCTTTTATTTTTATATAATGCTCAAGAAAGGTACCAAGGGCAATCACCACCAGTTGGGTCAAGGGAGGAAAGAAAATTTTTGGTCATAATAAACTATTTTCATATAACCCCAAAAGAGAAAAGTATGAAAACAAGTATTCAAAATCTATAATGCAAAATAATAGAAAAATATACCATCTTGAGATAACACAATATTTGCCTTTGAAAAATGCTTAAAGGGAAAAAATTAGCCTCCAAAAGCACTCACACTCAATGTATTATCTCATACACAAATATTACTATACACTTTCAAATTCTTCATGCAAGGCTTCTAAAACGTCATGTTCTCTAATTGCACTCCATGTGAACAAGAAAATGAGAATGATATAATCACACATCCCATTAAATGCTTCCTCTCCTCACATATGCAACTTACAATAGATGGTCAATTCAACCTTAGTCAATAAGACAATCATTATAATATTCAACCTCAACAACTATACATGTGCTTATTTTTATAGAAATAAATTTGCACAAAACTACTAAGTGGTATTACATAAACCATGTGCCTCTAAACCATGAGCTTACAAATCTATGTCCCTCTTATTTACTTAATTTAGTACTAAGTTTTCTTAATATTAAATATTTTTCTAATGTGTAAGGTTCCACACTAAATATTCATCCTAATGTTACATGCACCACACAAAGTGACCCCAAAATTGTATAACCCATGTGATGTGCACATCCCTAGATTTTCTAAGTACACCACAAATAAATTTAAATTTTATATTACAAGCATTATGCAAGGTGAACAACACACATGTTCCTAGCATTCTCTCACTTTTGTATACATTAAACTCAATCTTGTACCATCAATACATATAAGTGTTTCATGTGCTCCATCAAGATACCTGAAACAATAACCAAGGTGACTAACAACTCAAACAAGAATCCTCTCATCCTCTATCATGCAAATGTTTAAAAGATAAGATCCAATCCAAATATATGCCACATTAATTATCATGTAAAAGCATGAATCCTACCTCAACTTAATATCCAAATACAAACACATAATACAATGATAACAAATAGGCATAAATAACTACCAATAATTAATCACCATATTTGGAATAGCAACCACAAATAGTTACTAACACATCCAACTAAGCATACCTAAAAACCAAGGTATACTCATTATAATAGGTAAACATCATGCCATCAACATATCCAACCTAATACTTGAATATTTATCACAAGTCCATGTATATACACAATATTAGATAAAGAAGTCTTAATGACCCTCAACACCATGATATAATGAGAACATCCAATAAAGGATTGATACAACTTGGAACTTCCACTACATGGGCAATGTCAAATTTAAAATTAATCAAGGCATCCAAAATTCTGCCAATAGCTTTCGCATATAATATGTAGTCAATGTCATCAATATCATGTAGCACCAAGGAACAACCATAATGATATGCAAACTTGAAAACTAAACCAATGTAGCATAACTTCATCACCATTGGTCTTTGTAGCTATCCCAATTTTACCACACTCAATAAATGAAAGAGATTAGAGATCCTCCATATTGTTACTAAATAATAATGAAGTAAAAAAACAAGAAATGGCCACAAACATAGTGATCACAACGGATCCACAAAAACCTCAATTTCAATGTCATGTGAATATGAACCTCCAAGAAGAAATAAAAGACCATAGAGAGAAATTTCAAATAAAAAACATGTAGCATGTATTTTTGTCGACACCTCTAAGTGTTCAAGCTATGACAAGTAAGATCTCCTTCAAAAAATCCCAAATAGAAAACCCTTATCTATATCCAACCATGATACAACTCAAAGATCAAACATATTATGTGAACCAATAGACCAATTATGATGTAAGCCTCTCAAACCAAAGTAATATCAACCCAAATATTCATTCCCATAACCAAGAGAATAAGCCCAAAATCATCCTTGGCACTCCTCAAATAAGCCCTCCATATCTAACATCCATAATTCAAGGCTCATTCTCATGAAAATAAAAAGGAAAAATAAACCATGTCAATAAATACTCAAATAAGCCCTTTATAACTAACATCCATATCTCTAGATTCATTCTCACGAGAAGATAAAGCATAAAACAATACACATATGAGAACAAGGTAAGAAATACCTATCATAGTATTCATTGCCTAGAGTACCAAAAATGGAGAATGATATTTCTCATCCAATATACGCCAAGTCATAATGACTCTCTCCAAGCACAATCTCCTTAATAAGTCAGTATTGAGCTCACATCCAAACCAAGTTTAGACTCCTTGATCTTCCTATTCAAACGCCATCAAAGATTAAATGTCTTACCACATGATCTCCAAGATCAAGATCTCTCTACCCTCTCCCAAATTTGAAATAGGTGCACAACCAATCATCTCATGAAAATAAAATACATTGCAGCACCACAATAACCATAATCTCATAAGAAAAATGATCACACCACTCATCAATCATTTAATTATCATAAATCATTTACAAAGCTCCAACTACATGATCGATACAAAATCATTAACTCTCCATGAATTCATGATCTCCATATCCTCAAAATAAGATCACATGTATCTAATGAACATATTTTCTCCCAAGAACACATGTATCATTCCAAAACTCTAACCAATGATCAAGAGTACACCACTGCATAATAACATAAATCCTCCAAATGAAGGATCATTTGTAAAATTGATAAATCATAGTTGACACTTTAACCAAAGACTCCAAGAGTTCTCCATGGTAATAAGTGTTACTAATTTTTTGCTTCCCACATTAATTTGTGAAGTTTTAAGGGGGAACTATTTGTTGGGGTATAAAAAAATTGATGTCAAGTTATCCAATGAACTTTTGTTTTCAGAATGAAGGAGTGTTTTAGGATTGATTTGTTAAAATCATTCAAAACAGTTTAGATTGAATTGTTGAACAGTCCTAATAAAACAAAGGTTAAACAAGTTTCATTCGGAGAACAACATTCAAGCTAAATTATTTATCTACTATAAGTTTTGCTATTGATTATCAAAAAGGCATTACAGATGTAAGAGAAAAAGTGAAAAATAGTCATTCATTTTGATTGCAAAACATGTGTTCTAGACAATTGCAATTTCATTGTTTTAGATTATATAATTGGAATAAATTCAAATTGATACTTAAGCTATTACATATCATGAACAATTGATTTATTAAGATATATGTTTATGTAATCCCACACAAGCCATGGGTGGACTAAGTTGATTCAATTCAATAAGAAGTACAAATTATACAACTAAAGAAAAACTAAAAAGTGAAACATGAAAAGGGAGGTCATGTCTGTCATTGCCTTAAGGGCCGGTGTAGGGTTGACTCTTCTAGTTCATCTCAATCTTCAATATCTTCAGTCTCTAGCTCTTTGCTCCTAAGTTCCAGAACCTGTATGTGATTGAAAAAATTTGTTAGAGCTCGGGTCATGAGATCCAAGAACATGTTCAATTCAACAGAGATATAATTTGCACTCATTATTAGGTCAAATCAACATAGTCAACATCTGAGAGGTAAATGAAAAACTGTCAGGTCAATCATCGAGAAAAATCATTGAATCCATTGTTTTATTGACTTGTTTGTTTCATGTGTAGATACAAGAAAAGTTTTGTTGTTGCTCATCAATTTCATATGAGTGGTGGAAAATGTGGCTCCCACAAGGGTTGAGCCCAGCTCATTAAAGTGATATAAGCAATGTGAATGAAATCAATAATGTGTTTTGCGGAAGTTTCAGAAAATTCACTACAATATGTATGCAAGTGTGAATAACATCAGAGTTGCAAGTTAATTTCATTTTCAGAATGCATTATCTACAGATTCAAGAGAACAGTAATCAACATACAGAAAATGAGAATGAAATGAAATGAATATCTCTCATTAAATTTAGGATTTCAGATAAAATCTTTGCTACAGTGATCAAGTATAATGAAAGTATTAAATGATCATTTACTGATAAAAGTAATTCATTTATGTGAGGTCACTGTAGACCTATGTACACAATGAACAAACTTCCAAGAGATAGACGAAGAGTCACTATGCATAGGTAAATGATAGACTTCTAAATATAGTCCACATCATGAGGAAAGATGACAGAGGGGTTTGAATGTTTCAAATATAAAGTGGGGCAGCCATGAGAAAGTTTCAACAAAGAGTTTTATTTATTCACAAAAGTAGAATGGAGGATTTCTCTCTTGTATAAATCTGTGTATGAAGAAATGTGTGTGTGGAGCAGTATTATAACATCATGTTAGTTCTTTTGCATAATTAGAGGCAAGTGCCATATCAAATGAACAGTGTCCTCTAATGACTAATGCTTCCAGTGAGCTATTAAGGTGGGGCACAACCACATTTATTACAGAGACATTGAGCAGGTATGATAGTGTGATCTTTTAAAGGACAAGCAAATAACTAAGTAACAAGCATTTTGTTGTGGCTTTCTTAAATTTGAGTCATCAAGTTCTATGTAAATTTCCATAGAGGCATCACCAACACTCATGGTCATTTTTAACCTGGAAAGGGGGCTTTTCGAAATGAGGCAAATAGAGCACACAGTGGTTATGAAGGGCATGGAAGCACTACTAAAGGATACCAGAGGGTTGATAAAAGTGACAATGGTTTCAGAAGTACTCAACCTAGGGATACGAATTTGACAATGAGGAATGTTCGGAGGATTCTCATAGCAACCAAAGATAAAAAAACCTTAACAGAAAGAGAAGCAGTAACAGAGATGTTGAGTTTCAATCTCCATGGTCGAACCAAAAGCTCACAGTGGCGGTATCAAATGAAGCAGAACATTTGCAGAGAGTGTAAGAATAGAGGAGTACATTAAAACAAACCAATATGGTTGTGGCCATGGAAACAAGAGTACCACAAACTTCTTATAAAGAACTCAAAAAATCTACAGGAAATGTCATTTGTTAAGTCTTTTGACTTATGCTCGAATTTAATCTATCTTTCTCTTTAGGAAAAAAATGCAACAGAGAATAAGGATGATGTTTACCCAACTTTTTTCTTGTTCTTTAATTCCTTTTCTTTATAGGTTTGTTTTTTTAAAAGCTCGAATTAGACAAGAGTCCATGGCAGCAAGGGGAGAACGCCAATAGAAAACAAAAAATGCATAGAGAAAAATACAGTAAGGCTGCAGCCTATAAGCTTCAAAAGGATTTTCAAAACAAAAGGAAACTTTCAGATTCAACCACAAAATCAAACTTACCATGCCTTAAACCTCCAGGGTCTGCAAAGAAATGGCACAAAAACAAGAGATTTCAAGCTTCAAAGGTTGACTAGGGTTTGTTGGTGGCGGCCTCCTCTTAGCTCGAACTTTCCAAAAGGCAGAGTAAAATGAGAATGAAATGAAATGAATATCTTTCATTTGATTTAGGGTTTTGAAACCCTATAGGTTCGATGGGATGGAGAAAGGCATTTCTTTTTCCTTAAGTTTTATTTTAAAACTCTATTCATTTTGCTAGAGGTCGTGGTTTTTATGCCAATGACTTTATTTTCAATAGAGTCTTCTAAATATTTCATAAGGTATAAGACTTAGCTATTTTAAGTCTTTTGTATTTATTTTTATGTCTTTTTATTTTTGCACTTGATTTAAATTGTAAATCTTTATTTTAAATGGTAATTATAAATCATTTAAAATTAATGATATTTTGAATACAAAGTAAAGTGCCTTTGAATGTAATTTCAAATAATGAGCTTTAAAGCCTTACATGAATCATGGACGAAGTTGAGGAGATCTTGCCAACACATGGAGTAAAATCAAGAGTTTGAAGCCCTTAATTGTGAGATCACTTTCAGTTTTGAGTTCCATTTGATTGGGTTTCAATCAAAGAGAAAAATCAAGCACTAAACACCTTGTTCCATTCAATTATGATCCTGATTTGAGGGGATTTTCATTTGCATACGACCCATGAGGTTGTTGAAACTTTCACAACTCTTGGTGAAGTTTTCTTGCAGTTTCATACCTTGTTTGGAGGAGGAGGACAACACATCATATTTGGAGCCAAGATTCATATTCAAATTTTGGGAGGCTTTTCTATAAGTCTATCTTCTCTCTCATTTATTGGAATGAGTTCTAAGTTTTTGTAACTACCAAGGCAGATTATTCTTGCTTTTTAACTCATTTTCTTGTGATTTCTTGAGATTTGTAATGCAGATATCTCTTATTTCTCAATAAAGAAGCTTATTTCCTTCTCTATATTTCTTTGTTCTTTGGTATTAGTTGTGAGTTACAAGATAGAATACTGTATTTTCATCATTTTATCAAATTCCTACAATTCTGAGTGCAGAAAATATCATGTCATAGTGCAGGTCTTAGTTTGTGCTTTCATCCTCATGCATAAGGATTTGTGAAAACATTATTGTTTTCCTTTTTTTGAGCATAAGTCCAAGCCTTCCATTAGAATCATTTTTTCAAACATAAATGTTTGAGTTGTGAAATTATATTGCTTTGTCATTGAGTCTATTGTGAAGTTTTATTATCTTTCAAATCACTTTTCCATCGGTGAATCACCCTGTTTTCCAATTTTTATGTTATGCATAATCCTCCTATCCTTTTCCCTATGTTTCAAAATATCAATATTTGCAAGAAAATCCAAAGGGAGCCAACCCATAACCTGGAGGTCTATTCTCACTATAGGATACCCACAGCTTGAGAATAGTCCCATGTTGCACAGGATTTCCTAGTTTCTAACTTAGCAGTTGGGTGCAAATCCCTATGTCAACAGTTTTTGGCACGCCTGGTGGGACCTTGAACTGATTCATCATTTCAAAAGGAGCTTTATTCTCTTGTTGTTATGGTGTGATCAACAATATTTCATAGCCTTTGGATGCAAGATCTACACACACCTGGCGACTCTGAGCTCAAATCTATTGGTTTTAGTAGTCTAAGTGTTGGTATGTTCTAAATAAATTTGTTAATTTTGACTTCCAACAATTTGAATGAATATAAATGTCAAGCTTTCATGAGAAAGTTTTAGCAAAGAGATTTATTTATTCACAGAAGCAGAATGGAGGATTTCTCTTGTATAAATTTGTGTATGAAGAAATATGTGTGTGGAGCAGTATTATGACAGCCTATTAGTTCTTTTTCATAATTAGAGGCAAGTGCCATATCAAATGAATAGTGTCCTCTAATGACTATGCTTCCAGCGAGCTATTAAGGTGGGGCACAATCACATTCATTACAAAGACATTGAGAAGGTATGATAGTGTGATCTTTTAAAGGACAAGAAAATAACTAAGTAACAAGCATTTTGTTGTGGCATTCTGAAATTCGAGTCATCAAGTTCTATGTAAAGTGTCATAGAGGCATCACCAACACTCATGGTCATTTTTAACCTGGAAAGGGGGGTTTTCAAAATGAGGCAAATAGAGCACAAAGTGGTTATGAAGGGCATGGAAGCGCTACTAAAGGATACCAGAGGGTTGATAAAAGTGACAATGGTTTCGGGAGTACTCGACCTAGTGATACGAATCTGAAAATGAGGAATGTTCAGAGGATTCTCATAGCGGCCAAAGATAAAAACCTTAACAGAAAGAGAAGCAGCAACAGAGATGTTGAGTTTCAAGATCCATGGCCGAACCAAAAGCTCATAGTGGCAGTATCAAATGAAGCAGAACATTTGCAGAGAGTGTAAGAACAAAGGAGTACATTAAAACAAACCCATATGGTTACGGCCATGGAAACAAGAGTGCCACGAACTTCTTATAAAGAACTCGAAAAATCTACAGGAAATGTCATTTTTTAAGTCTTTTGACTTATGCTCAAATTCAAGCTATCTTTATCTTCTCTAAAAAAAATGCAACACAGAATAAGGAGAATGCTTACCCAACTAGTTTTCTTGTTCTTTAATTCCTCTGCTTGATAGGTTTGTTTTTTAAATCTCAAATCAAACAAGATTCCATGGCGGCAAGGGGAGAACACCAACAAAAAACAAAAAATGAATAGAGAAAAATACAGTAAGGTCGTGGCCTATAAGCTTCAAAAGGATTTTCAGAACAAAAGGAAACTTCCAGATTCAACCACAAAATCAAACTTACCATGCCTTAAACCTCCAGGATCTGCAAAGAAATGGCACAAAAACAAGAGATTTCAAGCTTCAAAGGTTGACTAGGGTTTGTTGGTGGCGGCCTCCTCTTAGCTCAAACTTTCCAGAAGGAAAAGTAAAATGAGAATGAAATGAAATGAATATCTTTCATTCGATTTAGGGTTTTGAAACCCTATAGGTTTGATGGGATGGAGAAAGGCATTTCTTTTGCCTTAAGTTTTATTTTAAAACTCTATTCAGTTTGCTAGAGGTCGTGGCTTTTATGCCAATGACTTTATTTTGAATAAAGTCTTCTAAATATTTCATAAGGTATAAGACTTAGCTATTTTAAGTATTTTGTATTTATTTTTATGTCTTTTTATTTTTGCATTTTATTTAAATTGTAAATCTTTATTTTAAATGGTAATTATAAATCATTTAAAATAAATGATGTTTTGAATGCAAAGTAAAGTTCCTTTGAATGCAATTTCAAATAATGAGCTTTAAAGCCTTACATGAATCATGGAGGAAGTTGAGGAGATCTTGCCAACACATGGAGTAAAATTAGGAGTTTGAAGCCCTTAATTGTGAGATCACTTTCAGTTTTGAGTTCCATTTGATTGGGTTTCAATCAAAGAGCAAAATCAGGCACTAAGCACCTTGTTCCATTCAGTTATGATCCTGATTTGAGGGGATTTTCATTTGCATACGATCCATGAGGTTCTTGAAACTTTCACAACTCTTGGTGGAGTTTTCTTGTTGTTTCATGCCTTGTTTGGAGGAGGAGGACAACACATCATTTTTGGAGCCAAGATTCAAATTCAAATTTTTGGAGGCTTTTCTATAAGTCTATCTTCTCTCTCATTTCCTCGAATGAGTTCTAAGTTTTTGTAATTGCCAAGGTAGATTATTCTTGCTTTGTAACTCATTTTATTGTGAGTTCTTGAGATTTGTAATGCAGGTGTCTCTTATTTCTCAATAAAGAAGCTTATTTCCTTCTTTATATATCTTTGTTCTTTGGTATTAGTTGTGAGTTACAAGATAGAATACTGTATTTTCATTATTTTATCAAATTCCTCCAATGTTAAGTGCAAAAAATATCATGTCATAGTGCAGGTCTTAGTTTGTGCTTTCATCCTCATGCATAAGGATTTTTGAAAACATCATTGTTTTCCTTTTTTTGAGCATAAGTCCAAGCCTTCCATTAGAATCTTTTTTGCAGACATAAATGTTTGAGTTGTGAAATTATATTGCTTTTTCATTGAGTCTATTGTGAAATTTTATCAGCTTTCAAATCACTTTTCAATCGGTGAATCACCTTGTTTTCCAATTTTTATGTTATACATAATCCTTCTATCCTTTTCCCTTTGTTTTAAAAAATCAGTATTTGCAAGAAAATCCAAAGGGAGCCAGCCCATAACCTGGAGGTCTATTCTCACTATAGGATACCCACAGCCTGAGAATAGTCCCATGTTGCATAGGATTTCCTAGTTTCTAACTTAGTAGTCGGGTGTAAATCCCTATGTCAACAATAAGATGTCAACACCTATAAATCGCATGAAGATAAAAATATCTTATCAATATTAATCACAATGTTAAATAACTCTCATTGTATACAATAAATAAGGTCCAAGGGCTCCTCAATGAAACCAACAACCACTACAAAAGATCATCCATCACCAAGTGATGAATCCACATCATTTCCAAAGCCCCCACTAAATCATGATACTAAGCTACACATGGTATCATGATCATCAACTCCTAAATTAGTATCTCCCATGGGCCACACACACTCAAGTACAACACCAATAGCTCCAAAGGGTAGAGTAGAACCAAGAAGATAAACCATCACCTACAATGAGGAATCGATCCAACACCACCAATAATGCATATTTATAAACAACCATATCATAACAAAGCTCCAAGCATATAAGTAACTTCTATGACACCATGATCACCACCTATTTTAGTTTCACACATCTTGCACCATAGTCAACAACCACAGGTTCCACCAACAACACAAGTGTATTAGGTAACACCATCTCTTTTCCTCATAATGATAACCAAATTAATGAAATAGGTTTGGTAACTAGGCCAACCAAATATAATCTATATCTACACTAAAATATATATGGGCATAGACCACCCACATATGAGTTATATATGCAACTTGTAAGTATAAATAGCCTACAAAATTGTTTGACTCATAGATCTCACAATATAATATAAAAATTCAACATTAAATTAGTAACCATACCAAATAGAGACAACTAGAGATAAATATTGTGTGCTATGGTTTTTGTATTTTAAGTGCAAGGAAATGACAATAAAACCAAGCAAAACAAAAAAAACATACAACAATCAAGATCAAGGCTGAGAGATCATACCTTCACCAAAATGGACGAAACACCATTATGTCGATGAGCTCAATGAGGAGATTTCCCCAGTGATAATGGTTTTGATGTATGCTCTATGTAAATTTTGGTAACATAACACCATGTAATTGCTCAAGGATGTAAGATTGGATTGTGGTAATAGAAAAATTGCTAATTGTTAGTCTTTTGAGAGGGTTGGATGGAATGGAGGGCTAGGATGCAAAATTGAAGATCAAGGCTTGAGATGTGTTGAGACATCTCAACCCATGCGGTGGTGACAAGTATCGGCTTGGGAAAATAAAGAGAGAGAGTTGACCTATCAAGGCCTAGGATGGTGACAAGTGTCACCATGTGAGGCCTTGAGACAAGGATTGGTACTTTGCAAGTACCTAGGGAGATGCACAAGATTTTCCTCATAAAGGGCTTTCTTATCCAATCTTCCATGATGATTGGAAAGGAAGAATAAAAAGGAATTTTAAATTCCTTATGTGTACTTTGGAGGAATAAAAAATAATTTTAAATTCCTCTAAGGTACCTTGGGAGAGTTACTTCTCCAAATGGAAAAAGCATTTAAGGTTGACTTGTCAAGAGAGGGATGTCATAAATGGCAAGATCATTATCCCTCCCTAATCAAGGGATTATGATTGTGCAAGTGATTAAGGGGGTAATTAGGTGGAGGATTAGGCTAATGAAAATCATTATGAAGAAAGTTTCAAAAGTTGGAGGATTTGACAAGGTGAGAGAAAATCCAAGGATTAAATATTTAATTCTTGTGCGGAAAATAAAGTGATCAAATTAAATAAATATGAGTATTTATTTAAAATTTGAAGAGGAAAAGATGAAAGGTAAAGTATTTAATTAATTAAATACCTTAGGAATTTCGAAGACTTTAGGAAAACAATAATATTAAATAAATAAATGGAATATTATTTAATTAATACCACTAGGAAGGGATTTGGATGAAATAAAAATAAATTTAACCAAACATAAGTGGTCAAATTTTAGTGTCTACATTTTCCCCCTCTTCAAAATAATGTTAGAATAATGATGTTTCGAAGAAGATTAAAATATAACTAACTCAATAGAAGAAACAAATGGAAATATGCCCCAACATGGAGGGAAGATATGGCATGGAAGAAAAAGCGATATGATTGGAGTGATGCCCCCTCTAGAGGAAGGACGGGAAAAAAGGGGCTCAAGCAACGTCTCAAAAGATAGAAAAGGAGGATACTAGTAAATATGCGATGATAAATGAGGAAGAACGATGAATAAATAGAAGAAAATAGAGCTATGCGTAGGAAATGGGAGTGAAAAGAAGAAATTAGGGTTAATTAGGGTTAATTAGGGTAATTAGGGTTATCTATAAATAGGTAATTACAAAAATTACTATTCACATTTACCCTAAGCATTTAGGCAATTATAAAGAGCATTGAGAGTGAAATGGCATGCAAGAGGTAAATTCCACACTAGATTGACACTATGAGAGTGTGAGTGTATAAAGGAGAGAGTGGCATCTAGTTACGACACTTGACTTTACCCTGTATGGTTTGATTAAGTGCATTTATTAGAGGTCAAAGTCAAAGGTTGGGTAGATCTACCCATTGTGATAGGGCAGATCTGCCCATGTAGGAGCAAGGGTAGATGCACCCACAATGGGAAGATCCATCAACACATAGGCGAATGCGCCAAAAGGTAGTTACGCATAGGATGGGCAGATCCACTAGAGCATAGATAGGTTCGTCAGAGGATGGGCAGATCCACTAGAGCATAGACGGGTCTATCAAAGGATGGGAAAATTCATACGTGGACAGGTGGGTATGGAGAAGGAGTGGATCCGCTAGGAAGAAGGAAGGGTAGTGTTATGCCTTGCATAACCACCCCATCTTTTTCATTGGTCAAAATGGGTCCCCCTTTTGTGTTTTTGTCCTTGGTTGTTTTTCAAACAAAGTTTGGAGTCTTTATTTTCCAACACTTTGTTTTTCTTTGGTTTATTCTGTCGGACTCGGAACTGGAACTGAATCGGGTTTTTGAAAATGCTTTTAGAACTCATTATGAGTCCCATCCCGATAGTCTTTCTTTTGACCTTTTTGTTCTGTCTTTGTCAGAGCCGGAGCCAGGGTGGAATTTCAATCCCGGTATTTATTCAAAATTTCTAAATCAAATCTCATCCCACCTCCGCCTTCGCTTTTTTTGTCTTTCGTTTTATTTTGTGGTTTTGTTTTGCTTTTCTCTTTGTAGGCGGAACCGGACCCGAAACGGGAACCAAGTTGGAAATTTAAACAAGTTCCCAAATCATTTTTCATTCCAATTCCGCTCTCGTCGTTTCTTGGTCGTTGACTTTTTACTGAGGTTGCACGCCAGTAATGGGCCAGTTCTTCTCCAGTTCTAACTCCGCTCTACTGCATTTAATGCATTAATGACAGTTGCCATGCATGTGTGAAACTCTGAGTTTTACCTTAATTAGGGATTAACGCATAGTTATTATCATCATTCTTAAGAGATTGAAGAGAAAACTGGAGTTGCAGTGAAGATTTTGTGCAAGTGAATCGATTGATTGAGAGACAGTTTTGCACAAATTGTTTCAGGAGGTTTTCCTATTTATTTGCGTTCGAGGTAGGGTTTTCTATTCTCGTTTTCCTTTTTACTTTTATGTTTTCGTTTCTGTTCTTCTTGGATTATTTGTTTTGTGCGATATCCTCTGTAATTTTATATATTTTGGTTTGTTTCGTTATTGTTAAAGCTTTGCTTGTTTTTGTATTTCTTTTATAGCTTTGTTTCTTGTCGGTTTGTTTGGACATGTTCGTTTTCATGTTTTAACCGTGACCAGGTCGTGATGCCCTAATTTTTAAATGCATAGGTTAAATCCAGGTTTTACAGTGAGTTAGGGTTTGTTAAATCTTTTTTTTTTAGGAAATCTTGTTGCACATTCAATCTGGTTAAATTAGAAGGGTTAAATTTGTGCCCTAATTTTTATATCAAGTTTTTTTTTAATTTAGGGTTTAGGTGCATTTCTGAGTTCGCATTTTAATTTAAAATATGATGCCCTAGAAGGTACATTTTCCCCTCGGTCATATGGGGATGATCTCATCATGTTATATTTTAGCCCCCCTTTTTTTTAATATGATCTTGTCCTTAATCATGAAGTTATGCATTAAACTGTTAAAAATATTTATGACGTCATGATCTTTTTAGGAAAAAGCGGGATCGGGGTCAATCTATACTTTGAACCATGTTTTCCAATAGGTATCGATTCCATTTCCATCCCATCTCCGACTCCTCTTATAGTGAGGAAACCTTCTTTCAAAATCACGATGACCTTGGCACAAGCGGAACCGAAACAGAATATGAAAATAGAAAATCTGAAAGAAACCAAATCTGTTTCCATTCCGGTCCCGGTTCCGATCACCATTCCAGTTCCGACTCCGATCCCGCTTGTTAATATTTTTATCTCAATAATGGTTTTGGCTCCGAGCCCAGCAGTGTTTCAAAATTATTTAGAATGTTTTTTGCTTGGTTCCACCTCCGATATATATATGAAGGGTAGTATTTTAAAGCGTATCTTGTGATGTTTATTCAAGGATCTAATTAGAGGTTTTTTTGCAGGGAATTTAAAATTTCAGGAACATCACGAGAAGCCTCCCAAAGGAATCGGCCTATAGAAACATCAAAGGCAGCAATCAAGCCTAAGAAGATAAAGTCAGAACAGATACCTTATACATTGAGGTATAACCATAGGGGTCCTGTTGTCACTGCAAGCATGGTGGAATCCAATTGGTCTGATATAACTGACACCAATCTGGGCCCATTCAATTTGGAGGAGATGCACTCAGAAACCTTTACTGAGGATGGATCGGGGAGAACTCAAAGAATACATGAGTCTGGCTTGGCTCATATCACCTTATTTCCTCTATCTATCCAGTGCTTGGAGTTGATTATGACAGCAGCCGGTGCTTACAATCCAGCCACTAGGTAGTGTATGGCATCATAGGACAATGTTATTATTGACCTCACTCCTCAAATGTTTCAAGCTATGTTTAGTGTCCCGGATCCAAACAACTTGGTACAATTGAAAGAGGCGGATGCTTTAGGGATGTTTTGAAAATGCAAGGAATCCAACAAGGCTCATTTGAACAATAAGTGGTTGAAAACACAGAAGAAGTCCTTGACCAAGCTCTCAGATCAACCAAAGAGGGAAAAATTTTACAAGGAGGTATCAGAGCTGATAATGATGTTATCTAGGGCTTTTGGGAAGAGGGATGCATTTCATTTTAAAGAATGGATGTTTCCCTTTATTCAGACAATCTTTGATGGAACACAACAGTTTGAGTGGGCTATGATTGTCTCAGATGCCATTCATGAACAATTAAGCAAGATAAGGGAAACCAAAATCTTTTTTATGACTTCCTATGTTGTTTATGCAGTAGCTAGATGAGGCATCTTTCCAGGATTGAATATAGTGGGTATATTGGGAGAAGCTGATGGAAAAAGGAAAGCATGGGACCATTATAATCAATTATCTCTACAAGTATCTAAAACACAATTTAGAAGGGTTAATTATACATTTCTATATGTAATCATTAACCAGCTTAATGGGGATGCAGGATATAGACCTATCCAAGAAGCGATGGCATTTATCATAGAGTGGGGATGTTGGTACATTCAATACCCCAAGTTCACATACTTCAGGCTGGTTGGATTTGAAGTTCATCCACACTTGCTCCCAAGATGTTGTGGCAATAGGATAATTCTAATGGAGTTTGTATATCAAGCTCTAGGGGTTAATGTCCGATTTGGATTGAAGCATAAAACAAGATGTCATAAGTTCCCCATGCAATTAGGTGAGTACAGTTGCCAACATATTGTGGGGGCTAAGGTAGTGTGCAGTGAGTTGATACATCTTAAACTAGGTTTGTATATAGCTCGGAAGTACTTTGACCCGAGGAAGAAGATGAATGCCTTACTGCCTTTAGTTTTTGATAGACATTTAAACTTGTTGGACGATTTCTGGAGTGACCGTCAGGATGAGTATGACCTTAGGAAGAAGAAATATGAGAGGTTACCTGTCACACTCATGGTAGAACTGGGGATCAAAGAAGACATCTCAGATACATTAGTAGATGATGGAGTGGTATTAGATCCATCGTATGAATCATTAAAAATTGGCACTAAAATATTGGATCCGGTGGATTGGAATTGTGAGGAGACCATTGACATAAAGCAAATAGGGAGGCCAATTTTGGATAGAAGTATCTGTTAGGTTGTCCTAAGAACTAAAGCTCCTAAAGGACTGGCCCCTAAAAAGGGAAAGGGATACAAAAAGATCAATAGAAATTTTCCTTCCAAGGAGCCCTTGGAATTCTTTCCTCCAGACATTGAGGAGATTGAGCTTGAAGCAACGGATCAAGATGAACCAAAGCTATAGGAGAAGGAGGCCCAACCAGAACCTATGGCTTCGATATCTACATTAGGTGAGTCCTCTACTCAATTCCCACTTGCAAAGCAACCAAGTGGCAATATGCCTCAAGGGACTCTTCATGATGTTGTTGAATCATTAAATGGAAAAGGAGTGGAGTAGGAGATTCTTGATGTTGCAACTGACTCTAAGGAGATTCTGTTAGAGAAGGATGGACAGGAAAATATGCCTCTAGAGGAGGATCAATGGGCACTAGTTGAGGAGGCAAAGAAGGCCTCGGATGATCAAGCACACGTTGTAGCAACGAAAAAACAAAAGGCTATTAATGCTAAGATACAGGTTGATACCTTGCTTTGGCAACAACAAATAGATGCCAAACGAAGAGCTGATGAAATAGAGAAGCAGCAAAAACAAAAGGAGCAGGAGCTCCAAATGAAAGAAGGGAATGATAAGCTAGAATTAATACAAAAGATTCATGATTTGGAGGAAGAAAAGGAAAAACAAAGAAGAGAAGGAGAATCCCTTGTGGCCAAGTTAAAGCTTGTTGAAGAGGCCTACAAAAAGAAAGAGGAAGCAAAATGAATGCAAAAGGAAAAGAATGTTGAGGAAATAGCAAAGCAGCTGTAGGAAGAAAAAGAGGTCTCAGATAGGCTTAAAGCATTAAAATAAGAGAGGGATAGGTTATTGGAAGAGAAAAGAGTTGAAGAAGAACAAATGAAGAAGGAGCAAGAAAATAAAAGGATTCAAAAGGAGAAAGATGTCAAGGAGTTGATCAAGTAGCAACAAAAGGAAAAGGAAGCTGCAGAAAGGCTTAAGGCATTGGAAGAAGAAAGAAATCGGGAGATCGAGAAGAAAATATTAGAGGAAGAGAAATTGAAAAAGGAAGAAGAGGATGCAGGAACAAAGAGATAAAGAGGAAGTTGAAAAAATTGCACAGGTAAACATGGAACAAGAACAACAAATGGTCCAAGGGGTTTATTCTCAACCTAAAGTTCATGTGCCACAGCCCTCTATTACTACTATGTCTTCTTCAAGTATAATGATCACTACTCGAAGTGCTCCCACATGGTTGAAGTTGGATTTTCAAAAGAGATCAGTAACACCTCCATAGCCTCTTAATTGGGATAATATGATGAAGGAGATTGAAAAGGAAAGGCCCAAAAAGAAGGCAAAGATCCTACATTCTACTAGACTTACATAATCAGGGGAGATTCTTGTTGAATGTGCCATACCGATGGTAGACAAGGATGTGGGAGACATGCAATTAACTGATTACCAGTTGGGTACTATCAACTTGGGAAGACCTACCAGAGATCAACAAATGAATTTAATTGATGTAGTAGCATCTTCAATGAATTCAAAAATGTTGAAGGATAAACAAAGGAAAGATGAGATTAAGGCTCAGTTAAACCAGTTGCATGTTTTCTTGAAAAGTGTTTCTGCTCTGAGGTCACAATAGATTACCACTATTGAGACCACAATTTTTCTAAGTAAGAAAGAAGTAGATTATTTAGTACAAACAAATTGTAAGGCAGAAATGTTGGATAGCTGGACTAATAAGCTAAATCAAGAAATAGGTGAGGTATTGGTTAACAGTTTTGAAGTTCACAGGATGATTGAGGACTTATTAGAAGGAATGAATCAATATGTCAAGGAATTGGGAGAACAGGAGGAGGAGTATAAAGGATACAGCCAGAAATTGAAAGAAATCAGTAAATTGCCAAAGTCTACTTTGCTAGAACAATCAATACTGGAAGAGGATAGTAAAGATTTCTTGGAAAAGACCTCCAGTATAATCCAGTTTAGATCTGACCTTCTATGTAAGCATAAAAATGAGGTTCAAGATTCTACTAAGGATCTGAGTGAACAATTTGAAGAATTAGAAGCAGTCATTTCTATTATAGTGAATGTGGATATACCGGTAAAGGAGGGTTTACCTTTAAATCAAATAAAGGAGAAGTGGGATGATAGATTTAAAGTTATTATGCAAAAAGGAGATGACGGTGAAGATCTAATACTAGATAGATTAATGGACATTAAAGAAGAGATAAGGGCAGCTAAGAGGGAGTTAACAAAGCTAAAAGATATGAGAGGGTTTGCTGTTGCAGAGCTAGAAAGGATTAAGTTTGATGACAACTGGGTTGATGGGCCTGATTTGGACATGCTTCAACAAGTCTTCTCCGGTTATGATGAGTATATTGTAGATCCAGCTTCTCATGCATAAATTAATAAACTTCTACATGCATGACTTTCTTCTCTCCTCTGCATGCATGACTGGCAGTTGTGGGCGCATGGTTTTTTTTCTTCTCTTCTCTATTTTTAATCTCTCTAGTTGAACTAGAAGATCCAGATGGGAACTAGAGATCAAATTGATCCGAGTTTCCAAGATAGTCGTAATCCCTAAAAAGGTGGATTTACCTAAAATAGAGAGGACTTCAGAATTTTGTATATCTATAAATACCCTTGGGGTATCATATTGTAAGGGTCGGCTGATAGAGAATAGAATTGGCCACCTAATAGTAGGAGATAGAATTTTTCATAGTTGCTATAGAGATACATTGTTACTTCATTTTTATAGTTGAATATAATTACAGGTTTTCACGCAATGTGGTGTTAGAATTAAGTTTTACTTGATAATTTTGATGAGTTATAATCTATTTGAATGCCAGTGATTGTGCTAAAGAATGAGAGTTTCTTATGTGATGAAAATCATTAGAAGAAACCATATTTGAGGATTATCTCGTTAGATTATTGATGAATTGAATTTATTGAAGTCTTTTGATCTATGATCTTGGCGATGAATGAATGTGTGTTCTTTTGGAATCTTTGAAATATTTGTGATGTGTGACTGTGACGTTAAATTAAGCACCTTAGATGCATGCAATAGTATAGAATATTATGTAAATTGTATCATGCTATGGTTTTTTGATCTCTTGGAAAAACATTCATTGTTGAACATATATGTCCGGATGTAAGATATGTTTGATTCATGTTTACTGGTTTATCCTCTGATCTATCTTTTTATTTTGTTTAAAACCCCCCTTTCTTTATTGAGAATAGCTCGATGAATAAGTTATTGCTTGTATTCCTTGTTACCAGCATAGGCCCCTTGAATATTACAGTTGCATGGACCAATTGAGTGACACTAGACAGTTGAGAACTAACTACCAGGACCTTTGGTGTTAGGCTACTATATGTTGTCTTTCTTTTTTAGGAGAAATAGAGTAGAAATATTTTGTTTAGACGTTGTTTATGTTATTTTCACCATCAACAAATTTGGCGCTAGAAGGAGGGCCTGAAGGAACAAGTTGGCTCACATTGTGTCTTTCTCACCAAAGAAATACGAGAGGATTCTCAAATCCTCTTCTAATCCTGAACCATTTGAAGAACTTCAAACCCTGGTCAGACCTAGACCCCTTGCTCGTAGGGTATTGATACCTACATTTCTTGCACCGCTTACTCCACCTAGATTTCCTCCAAATCCACCCACAGTACCACCAGTTCAACCTACTTCACCACCACCAATTAGGCCTGTATCGCCAAAAATTTGGCCTACATCACCACTACCTGCTCAACCAATCCTACCCATGGCTTATTTTGTGAATAACCCCTGTCCATTTGGGACTATTCCAGGAGGAATCGATGATTTACCAAAGAACCCAAAAAAATTTGTCCCAAGACATACATGGTGAATCAAGGAGTGTTTAGGAGCATATACAAGCATTCAAAGATGCTTGTACACGTGCTCAAGGTTCTCATCAGGATGTGGTATGTAGATTGTTTCCTTATTGTTTGGGTGATATGGCATATAACTAGTATTTAAATCTACCCCGGGGATCTATTATGGGTTGGACAGATTTAGAAAATGCATTCATTAATCAATTTCAGGTTTATGTGGACCTTGCCATCTTGTATCACCAGTTTGCCACCATAAGAAAGGAACATCATGAGCCACTACCTTTATTCAATACTAGATTCCAAAGGATGTTTTGTAGGTTGCAAGACCCTTACTTGGTAGCTGAGAATATTACCATACAGGCATATTTAAGAGTTGTTGATCCCTTGATTGGCCTATTCTTGCAGAGAACTTATCAGCCTGATGAGATTAACTTTTTGTCTAAAGTTTATCATCTGGTCATCAAATTGCAACAACAGATAAGTCTGCAATTAGGAAGTTTAGGAACAGCTCTTCCTCCCGTGAATTATCAGATGCCTAACCCACCATTGTACAACACTGTCCTAGGGATGTCTTACTCCCAATATGGACCTATGTCTGAGGTACAAGCTCCACCTACCATGCCCTTTTTCAGAAATGGCATGCAAGATTCTTCCCAACAACCTCAAAATCAACAACAACAAGTGGGAGGATCAACCCATGTTCATTCCCCAGCCAAAGTGCAGAATGTGCAAAATGAACAAATTGTTCAACTGACTAGTGAGTTAGAGACTCTCAAAAAGACCCTATCTCAAATGTCTAACGATATGGCACAGCTTAGGCAAAACCCTCCCCACAACCAAAACCAGAATTATCTGAACCGGGGAGGTTACAACAACTAGGGAAATTACTCCAATCAGAATGGGAATCAGAACACCAACCAGAACTTTTAGAATCAAAATTCCTCTAACCAAAATTACCAAAATCAGAACAGAGGATATAACCAGAGGTTCAACAATAACAACAATAGGCAGTGGAATATTGGACCTAACAATGGGGGAGTTCCCCATAACTATCAGTTAGGTGAGGAGAGACCACATACTACTAATGTAGCTGACCTCAATTTCATGACTAATTGGTGCAGGCTACACGATATTGTAACACACTCTGAGGTTAATTGCCCTAAAATGGAGAAAATTGTGAAAATTGCACAAGTTCATTCCCATCCTCCAGCAGGAAATGCCCATCAGGACAATAGGCCAGAAGAGGATGTGTATGATGCCCAAGCCTTTCAGTCTAAAGGTGGTCATTTTCTGAGAAATCAGAATAAGGACCCATTTACTACATCTGTACCTCCAAACAATATGGTCTCGCCTAATCAGAACGCAGATAATAATCCACCACCACCAAAGGGACCTTCTGATTCTCATAATAGAGGTAATTTGCCTCCTTTTCCTAAATACCAAGTCAAGAATGATTCAGAATTTGATTTTATTGTAGAACTACAGAGACAGAAGACATCATTGTCATTATTTGACATCATGAAGTGGTGCCCAGCTCAATGTGAGGTGGTATTAAAAGATTTGGAAGAGGCAAATCGCTTAAAAGGAAAAGGTAAAGTGGCTCCAGCAAAGGAGACAAATGCATCCATATATAAAGGTAAGACTAGTACCCCACCTTTTCTTTTAAGTTTAAGGATTTTTGGAAAGAATTTGCACAACTGTTTGTTGGATTTTGGAGCATCAGAAAATTTTATGCCCTTTTCAATATGTAAGAAGTTAGGATTAATTCATATCCCGACCAATAAGAAGGTGATTCAGTTAGATAAAACTGAAGTCAATGTTGTAGGAGAACTAAAGAACATGCATGTGCAGGTTGGATCAGATCCAAGGATCCATACCTATATAGATATCCAAGTGGCGGACATCCCGGAAACATATGGTATGCTCCTAAGCGGGAGCTAATGAAGAGTATAGGGGATATTTTTCCTTGGATTTCTCTCACATGTGGTTACCCTGGAAAGGGGTTGCAACACAAATAACGATTGAAAGTGAACCAAGACTCAAGCACATGATCACAGAATATGATGTTTCAAATGAGGTAGCATATTTTGAGACTGAGATAGGAGTTTACAAACAAGAGGAAGTCCTTACTTTCTTTGTGCTTAATCCTGGGGATACATTGTGCCTAGATTACAGTGACCCAATTACCTTCATCAACCAGCAGGTTCTAATAAGGAAGTTGCAACAAGATAAGTTGGTTTTAGGACAACAAACTGATCTGAGTAATGTGTTACTTCCTAATTGGTGTAGGATTCATTATCATAATCATTCGGAGTTAACATGCCAATTATGTCTAGATATCTTAAGTCATGTAGATCAGCCTCAGCAAATATGTCAAGAAGAACCCCAGATCCCTATCAATGAGTTTTCTTTTCAAGTCAAGGATGCTACTATTCTTACTAGGACTAGCCTTTCTCAAGAAGAAGGTTCCTCACTAGTGGAACAGACTCGGGTGTTGAGCTCTAAAAATCAAGAAGAGGCTGAGGTGTCTCAATTTCTATTTAATACACCTACCCTGGATACTTTGCCAATGCCTAAGGCATTACTAAAAGATGAGTTGGATTGCAATTTAAACCAAGAAGTTGTTCAAGAGTTGATCTTTGAGCAAGTTGAAAACATAGAAAAATCTTCAAGTGAGTTTTGTCCCAAGTCAGTTTCTGATGACCAGCCAAAGTCTGAGCCACCACACATCCCAAGTAAGTCATCTCCTATTGTCCCTAAGAAGAAAGAACTCCCAGCCAAAGACCAATTGTGGACTCTTAAATTTGATGGTTCTAAGTCTAAAGCAGGAAGTGGAGCAGGGATTGAATTAACCAACCCGAAAGGGAAGACTTACTTTGTTTCTTATAGATTGTAGTTTGGATGCACAAACAATGTGGCTGAATGTGAAGCACCTGCTCAAGGTCTTATGTTTTCTCATAAAAAGAAGGTTACTGCTCTCACAGTTATGGGAGATTCTTAGGTGATTGTAAAGCAGGTACGTAGCCAATATACATGTCATAACAAAAGATTGGTTGCGTACAGAAACAAAGTTTGGAACTTGATTGAAGAATTTGATGCTTTTGGGATTGGTTTGATCCCTAGAGAAGCTAATCAAATTGTAGATCCACTTTTTGTTGTCGCTAGCACATTAGAACCCATGCAAGATTCTAATCTAAAAATATTTTCAGTTGAACTAATTTCAATCCCAACTGTTCCTGATAATGTTCGACATTTTCAAGTATTTGATGATGATCAGCATATATTAGCCTTTTTGGAAAGTTTTGATGTTTTTCAAGGGCAGATAATAGATGAATTAGAAAGAGACTAGGGAGATTGGGATCCTGAGAAAGAGAGTCCATAAGGGATATTGGATTTGAAAATTAATAGCATTATGAAAGGGATGGTTGCTTTGGAAAGGATATTTGACTCAGACCCATGGGCTCGTCAAAGGGTTCCTACAGAGAGTGGTGGAGGGAAGTATGAATTGGTTAACTTGACTCACTCTGTCCCTAAAAGGAATGTTCTTATAGGAAATACTTGTTCGCAGGAAATCAAGGATAAAATAATCAAAGTATTGGAGAAAAACATTGAAGCTATTGCTTGGAGTTATGATGACCTAAAAACCTTTGACACTTCGGTGATCACACATAGCATACCACTCAAGCTAGAAGCCAAGCCTTTTCACTAGAAGCAATGCACGTTCAATGCTTTAATTGAGCCCTTGATCCAGAAAGAAGTGCAAAAACTCCTCTCTGCAAGGATTATCTTTCTTGTTAGACATTCTACCTAGGTGGAAAATCTAGTTCTTGTACGCAAAAAGAATGGTGAGATCAGACTATGCATTGATTTCAGGAATCTAAACAAAGCCTCTAAGAAAGATAATTACCCATTTCCATCTCTTGATGAAGTATTACAAAGGGTTAATGGTTCCCAAATGATGTCATTCTTGGATGGTTATTCGGGATACAATCAGGTCCTTGTTAGTCATGAGGATAGGATGAAGACTACTTTCACCATCAAATGGGGCACATTTGCTTATAGGAGGATGCTTTTCGGCCTTATCAATGCTGGAGATACCTTTTAAAGGGTAATGGATGTAGCTTTCAAAGATCTGATAGGAAAATGTATAATCATTTATGTAGATGATTTAACCATCTTCTCTAGAAATAGAGAAGACCATGCTACTGATCTAGAAAAGGTTCTAAAGAAATGTATAAGTTATGGTGTCTCTCTTAATCCAAAGAAGTGTGTGTTTGGAGTATCTGAGGGGAAACTCCTAGGTCACATCATATCAGAAGAAGGGATATCCATAGACCCTGATCGAGTGGAGGCCATTTTTAAACTGGCAAGGTCGGGTAGCAAGAAAGAAATGACATCCTTCTTTGGTAGGATCAATTTTGTTAGAAAATTTATAACAGGGTTTGCAAAGATTGTCAAACCTCTAAATGAAATAATGAAGAAAGATGCAAAGATTGAGTGGAGTGAAGAGGCTAAATCTTCTTTCATGCAGATCAAACAGTCTATATCTGAGGCACTTGTTTTGACAAGCCCAGATTATTTAAAACCTTTTTATATCTATTCTTTTGCATCTAACCATTCATGTGCAGCAATGTTAACACAACAAAGAGGAGAGGGAGAAGAAAGGCCTATTGCCTTCATGAGATCTCCATTTAAAAATGCAGAAGTAAGATGCTTAGCACTGAAAAAACAAGCCTTTGCATTAGTATGAGCAGTGAAGAAGTTCTGACATTACATACTTCGAAGTCAAGTAATGGCTATAGTTCCATATCCAGCTGTGAAGTCTCTTCTGATGCAAAGTGAATTAGGAGAACAAAGAGGGAAGTGGATGGAAATCCTACAAGAATTTAACTTAGAGATTCATCCAATGGAGCTTGTTCGAGGACAAGGTTTATCAAAAGCAATGGTTGATGTGGACAGAAATATCACTTGTCAACAGTACACCGTATAGTCATTTACAAAGGATCCTTGGTACACAGATTTGATTTTCTTCCTCCTTAATAATAGATGTCCAGAAGGAATGAATGCTACTCAAAGGAGAGCATTGAGGATGAAAATTTCTCACTATATGCTAAAAGGGGGATCCATCTACAGAAGTAATTTTCAAGGAATTTACTTACGTTGTTTGGATCAACAAGAGGCCAAGCATGCCATTTTTGAGTTTCATGGAAGACATGGAACAGGACATGGGTCTATTGATGCTTTGGCCCATCAGATTCTTAGATCGGGCTATTATTGGCCTTATGTATTTCGAGATGCTCATCAACATGTCAAAACTTGTCATGTATGCCAAACTTCAGCACCCAGGGAAAAAAATCCTGCAATGCATTTGCAACCAGTATATGAGGTAAGGTCATTTTCTCAATGAGCACTTGATTTTGTAGGTGTAATTAATCTTAATTCTTCTGCAGGTCATAAATTCATCTTGACTGCACCTGACTACTGCACACATTGGACTGAGGCCAGACCTTGCAAGAATAACACCACAGAGGTGGTCATCAATTTTTTGACTAAGAACATCACAACCAGGTTTGGAGTTCCATTTGCTCTGGTATGTGATAATGGCCCTGTTTTTTCTTCTATTGAATTCATTCAATGGGAATATGAGCATAAAATTATTTTGAAATATTCATCCAAATACTACCCTCAGGGAAATGGAGTGGTTGAGTCCACTAATAAAAATTTGTTGGAAGTGATTAGAAAGTTACTAGAAAACAATCCTAGAGACTAGCATACCCAGTTAAGATTTGTCTTATGGGCAGATTGAACCAGAATTAAAGCAGCTCTAGGAAACTCACCTTTTAAGTTAGTCTATGCCCAAGACCCTGTCTTCCCGATCCATCTACAGATACCTGTTCTTAAGTTCATGCAGGAATTTTACACCAACGATGATAGGATTGAGGTTAGATTACTTAATTTTCTTAACATATAAGAGCAAAGAGATGTTGCTTTGCAGCAATTCTCTAAGCATCAGGCTAATGTCAAACGTCGATTTGACAAAAGAGCCAAGATAAAGGCTTTTAGGATATCAGATCTTGTGTTATTATGGGATAAGGCCAGAGAAAAGAAATGATATCACCAAAAGTTTGATAGACTTTGGTTAGGTCCTTATCAAGTGGCTGAGATACTAGGCGAGAATGCTTTTCGTTTAAGTACCTTAACAGGGGAGCCTATTCCATTACCAATTAATGGTCAGTTTCTCAAGCACTATTTTGGTGCATAGAAGGTCTGATATTTTAAAGAAAATGTATTATACTGTATCATATGTAATTAATTTTATGTTTTTAGTTTTTGTTTGTTTTTTCTCTTTCTTTATTTTTTTTGGTTGTTTTTGTTTTGTCTTGTTTCGTTGGGGATCCTCATTTTGTTCATCTCAAGACAAGGGGTTGTTATTCAAAGTATGCTACTGATACTAGGAGAGAAATTGGTTTAGGTATTTTCATCATCACTATTGAAAAGGATTTCGTTCTGAAACTTATGTTTTATGATCATTCTAGTTTGGGTTTGAAAAGATATTAAGAATAGAAGATACATTGTGAATATCTCAGGAGTTATGATCAATAATTTGTCACCAAATTAGAAAAACATATACCTAAGTAAATGCCTATCTATTTTAGAATGGTTCTACCTTTGATTCAAGTGAAAAATTTGATTCCAAGGCTATCATGAAGTCCACTGTAGTTCTCAACCCACATTTCATATACATTGTGTTTGAGTATTGAGGAAGGTGCATAAAGGATTTCCACAAGTAAAGCTTGAGTAAAAAAATGATGGTAATGAAATGAAAGAAACTTCAAAGGCAAACTCAATATCAAGTGGGTAATCAAGTATCTATATCGGGGCTATGGACACCTGGCTGGCAATAGAGAAATTTTTTGAGAGAACTAGAGGTATCTCCATCGGGGCTATGGGTGCCTGTCTGGCAATGGAGCAATACCCAGGATTTTATTGCACGATAGTTAAAGGACTCAACCATGTAGCTTGAATCTTAGGTATAGTTGTTCAGGAACAAAGAAAGTATCTATAAAGAATGATTCACAATATATGTACACACTCAAATTCAGAAATAACTCATGA
Source organism: Sequoiadendron giganteum (assembly GCA_007115665.2). Classification (NCBI taxonomy): domain Eukaryota; kingdom Viridiplantae; phylum Streptophyta; class Pinopsida; order Cupressales; family Cupressaceae; genus Sequoiadendron; species Sequoiadendron giganteum. The sequence goes on along the minus strand of CM021103.1, from coordinate 564,569,499 downwards.
GCACATACATCTGAGATTCTAGCTCATCCTTCTTCTAGACATATCTGATCTTATTCAAGTTAGCATGTTTCATAAACCAAGTAGTTTTGGGGTGACTGAAATTTTCTTTGGGTATCTTGAAAATGGGTGAACCATTTTCTCAGCCAAGTCGCCATTTGTTATGCCTTGCATAACCACCCCATCTTTTGTCTTGGTCAAAATGGGTCCCCCTTTTGTGTTTTTGTCCTTGGTTGTTTTTCAAACAAAGTTTGGAGTCTTTCTTTTCCAACACTTTGTTTTTCTTTGGTTTATTCTGTCGGACCCGAAACCAGAACTGAATCGGGTTTTTGAAACTGCTTTTAGAACTCATTCTGAGTCCCATCCCGACAGTCTTTCTTTTGACCTTTTTGTTTTGTCTTTGTCAGAGTCGGAGCAGGGTGGAATTTAATTCCTGGTATTAATTCAAAATTTCTAAATCAAATCTCATCCCACCTCTGCCTCCGCTTTTTTTGTCTTTCATTTTATTTTATCGTTTTGTTTCGCTTTTCTCTTTGTAGGCGGAATGGGACCCGGAACGGGAACCAAGTTGGAAATTTAAACAAGTTCCCAAATTAGTTTTCATTCTGATTTCGCTCTGGTCGTTTCTTGTTCGTTGACTTTTTACTGAGGTCGCACGCCAATAATGGGCCAGTTCTTCTCTAGTTTCGACTCCGCTCTACTGCATTTAATGCATTAATGACAGCTACCATGCGTGTGTGAAACTTTGATTTTTACCTTAATTAGGGATTAACGCATAGTTATTATCATCATTCTTAAGAGATTGAAGAGAAAACTAGAGTTGCAGTGAAGCTTTTGTGCGAGTGACTCGATCGATTGAGAGACAGTTCCGCGCAGATTGTTTCAGGAGGTTTGCCTATTTATTTGCGTTCGAGGTAGGGTTTTCTATTCTCATTTTTCTTTATACTTTTACATTTTCATTTCTTTTCTTCTTGGATTATTTGTTTTGTGCGAATTCCTCTATAATTTTGTATATTTTGGTTCGTTTCTTTATTATTAAAGCTTTGCTTGTTTTTGTATTTCTTTTATAGCTTTGTTTCTTGTCGGTTTGTTTGGACACGTTCGTTTTCACGTTTTAGTCGTGACCAAGTCCTGATGCCCTGATTTTTAAATGCATAGGTTAAATCCAGGTTTTACAGTGAGTTAGGTTTTGTTAAATCTTGTTTTTTTAGGAAATCTTGTTTTTTTGGAAATCTTGTTGCGCATTCAATCTGGTTAAATTAGAAGGGTTAAATTTGTGCCCTAGTTTTTATATCGAGTATTTTTTAATTTAGGGTTTATGTGCATTTCTGAGTTCGCGTTTTAATTTAAAATATGATGCCTTAGAAGGTATAGTCACCCCTCGGTCATATGGGGATGATCTCATCATGTTATATTTTAGCCCCTTTTTGTTTTAATATGACCTAGTCCTTAATCATGAAGTTATGCATTAAACTATTAAAAATATTTATGACATCATGATCTTTTTAGGCGGAAGCGGGATCGAGGTCAATCTATACTTTGAACCATGTTTTCCATTAGGTATCGATTCCATTTCCATCCCGTCTCCGACTCCACTTATAGTGAGGAAACCTTCTTTCAAAATCACGATGACCTTGGCGGAAGCGGAAATGAAACAGAATATGAAAATAGAAAATTTTAAAGAAACCAAATATGTTTCCACTCTGGTTCCGATTTCGATCACCATTCTAGTTCCGACTTCGATCCCACTTGTTAATATTGTTATCTTAATAATGGTTTTGGCTCCAAGCCCGACAGTGTTTCAAAATTATTTAGAATGTTTTATGCTTGGTTCCGCCTCCGGTATATATATGAAGGGTAGTATTTTAAAGCATATCTTATGATGTTTACTCAAGGATCTAATTAGAGGTTTTTTTGCAGGGAAGTTAAAATGTCAGGAACATCAGGAGAAGCCTCCCAAAGGAATCGGCCTACAAAAACATCAAAGGCAGCAATCAAGCCTAAGAAGATAAAGCCAGAGCAGTTACCTTATACTTTGAGGTATAACCATAGGGGTCTTGTTGTCACTGCAAGCAAGGTGGAATCTGATTGGTCTGATATCAAAGACACCAATTTGGGCCCGTTCAATTTGGAGGAGTTGCGCTCAGAAACCTTTACTGAGGATGGATCGGGAAGAACTCAAAGAATACATGAGTCTGGCTTGGCTCATATCACCTTATTTCCTCATCTATTCAGTGCCTGGAGTTCATTATGATAGCAGCCAATGCTTACAATCCAGCCACTAGGTAGTGTATGGATTCGTAGGACAATGTTATTATTGACCTCACTCCTCAAATTTTTCAAGCTATGTTTAGTGTCTCGGATCCAAAGAACTTGGTACAGTTGAAAGAGGCGGATGCTTTAGGGATGTTTTAGAAACGCAAGGAATCCAACAAGGCTCATTTGAATAATAAGTGGTTGAAAACATAGAAGAAGTTCTTGACCAAGCTCTCAGATCAACCAAAAAGGGCAGACTTTTACAAGGAGGTATCAGAGTTGATAATGATGTTGTCTAGGGCTTTTGGGAAGAGGGATGCATTTCATTTTAAAGAATGGATGTTTCCCTTGATTCAGACAATCTTTGATGGAACACAATAGTTTGACTGGGCTATGATTGTCTCAGATGCCATTCATGAACAATTAACCAGGATAAGGGAAACTAAAAGCTTTTTTATGACTTCCTATGTTGTTTATGTAGCAGCTAGAGGAGGCATCTTTCCAGGATTGAATAGAGTGGGTATATTGGGAGAAGCTAATGGACAAAAGAGAGTATGGCACCATTATAATCAGTTATCTCTGCAAGTATCTGAAACACAATTTAGAAGGGTTAATGATGCATTTATATATGTAATCATTAACCAGCTTAAAGGGGATGCAGGATATAGACTAAGCCAAGAAGCTATGGCATTTATCACAGAATGGGGATGTTGGTACATTCAATACCCCAAGTTCACATACTTCAGGCTAGCTAGATTTGAAGTTCATCCACACTTGCTCCCAAGATGTTGTGGCAATAGGATAGTTCTAATGGAGTTTGTATATCAAGCTCTAGGGGTTAATGCCCAGTTTGGATTGAAGCATAAAATAGGATGTCATAAGTTCCCCATGCAATTGGGTGAATACAGCTGCCAACATCTTGTGGGGGATAAGGTGGTGTGCAGTGAGTTGATACATCTAAAATTAGGTTTTTGTAAAGCTCAGAAGTACTTTGACTCGAGGAAGAAGATGAATGCCTTGTTTCCTTCAATTTTTGACAGACATTTCAACTTGTTGGAAGATTGTTGGAGTGACCGTCAGGATGAGTATGACATTAGGAAGAAGAATTATAAGAAGTTACCTGTCACACTCATGGTAGAATTGGGATCAAGGAAGACATCCTGGATACATTAGTAGATGATGGAGTCGTATTAGATCCATCGTATGAAGCATTAAAAATTGGCACTAAAAGCTTGGATTCGGTGGATTGGAATAGTGAGGAGACCATTGACATAAAGCAGATAGGGAGGCCAGTTTTGGATAGAAGTATCCATTGGGCTGTCCTAAGAACTAAAGCTCCTCAAGGACCGACTCCTAAAAAGGGAAAGGGATACAAAAGGATCAAGAGAAAGTTGCCTTCCAAGGAGCCCTTGGAATTCTTTCCTCCAGACATTGAGGAGATTGAGCTTGAAGCAACGACTCAAGATGAACCGGAGGTACAGGAGAAGGAGGCCCAAAAAGAACCTGTGGCTTCGATATCTGCACTAGGTGAGTCCTCTACTCAAGTCCCACTTGCAAAGCAACCAAACGGCAATATGCCTGAAGGGACTCTTCATGATGTTTTTGAATCATTAAATGGAAAAGGAGTGGAGCAGGAGATTCTTGATGTTGGAACTGACTCTGAGGAGACTCTATCAAAGAAGGATGGACAGGAAATATGCCTCTAGAGGAGGATATTGAACAGGTGCTGACAGAGGAGGATCAATGGGCACTATTTGAGGAGGCAAAGAAGGCCTCGGATGATCAAGCACACGTTGCAGCAACGAAAAAACAAAAGGCTATTAATGCTAAGATACAGGCTGATACCTTGCTTTGGCAACAACAAATAGATGCCAAATGAAGAGCTGATGGAGTAGAGAAGCAGCAAAAACAAAAGGAGCAGGAGCTCAAAATGAAAGAAGGGAATGATAAGCTGGATTTAATACAAAAGATTCATGATTTGGAGGAAGAAAATGCAAAACAAAGAAGATAAGGAGAATCCCTTGTGGCCAAGTTAAAGCTTGTTGAAGAGGCCTACAAAAAGAAAGAGCAAGTAGAACGAATGCAAAAGGAAAATAATGTTGAGGAAATAGAAAAGCAGTTGTAGGAAGAAAAAGAGGTCTCAAATAGGCTTAAAGCATTAAAAGAAGAGAGGGATAGGTTATTGGAAGAGAAAAGAGTTGAAGAAGAACAGATGAAGAAGGAGAAAGAAAATAAAAGGATTCAAAAGGAGAAAGATGTTGAGGAGTTGATCAAGCAACAACAAAAGGAAAAGGAAGGTGCATAAAGGATTAAGGAATTGGAAGAAGAAATAAACCAAGAGCTTGAGAAGAAAATATTAGAGGAAGAGAAATTGAAAAAGGAAGAAGAGGACAAGAGGATGCAGGAACAAAGAGATAAAGAGGAAGCTAAAAAACTTGCACAGGTAAACAAGGAACAAGAATAACAAACGGTCCAAGGGGTTGATTCTCAACCTAAATTTCATGTGCCATAGCCCTCTATTACTACTATTCCTTCTTCAAGTATAATGACCACTACTCCAAGTGCTCCCACATGGTTGAAGTTGGATTTTCAAAAGAGATCAATAACACCTCCACAGCCTCTTAATTGGGATAATATGATGAAGGAGATTGAAAAGGAAAGGCCCAAAAAGAAGGCAAAGATCTTACATTCTACTAGATTTACATAATCAGGGGAGATTTTTGCTAAATTTGCCATACCGATGGTAGACAAGGATGTGGGAGACATGCAATTAACTGATTACCAGTTGGGTACTATCAACTTGGGAAGACCTACCAGAGATCAACAAATGAATTTAATTGATATAGTAGCATCTTCAACCAAGTCAAGAATGTTGAAGGATAAACAAAGGAAAGATGAGATTAAGGCTCAGTTAAATCAGTTGCATGTTTTCTTGAAAAGTGTTTCTACTCCGAGGTCACAACAGGTTACCACTATTGAGACCCCAATTTTTCTAAATAAGAAAGAAGTAGATGATTTAGTACATACAAAGAGTAAGGCAGAAATGTTGGATAGCTAGACTAATAAGCTAAATCAAGAAATAGGCAAGGTATTGGTTAACAGTCTTGAAGTTCACAAGATGATCGAGGACTTATTGGAAGGAATGAATCAATATGTCAAGGAATTGGGAGAACAGGAGGAGGAGTATAAAGGATACAGCCATAAATTGAAAGAAATCATTAGATTGCCAAAGTCTACTCTGCTAGAACAATCAATACTGGAAGAGGATAGTAAAGATTTCTTGGAAAAGACCTCCAATATAATCTAGTTTAGATATGACCTTCTATGTAAGCATAAAAATGAGGTTCAAGATTCTACTAAGGATCTGAGTGAAAAATTTGAAGAATTAGAAGCAGTCATTGCTATTATAGTGAATGTGGATATACCGGTAAAGGAGGGTTTACCTTTAGATTAGATAAAGGAGAAGTGGGATGATAGATTTAAAGTTATTATGCAAAAAGGAGATGACAGTGAAGATCTACTGCTAGATAGATTAATGGATGTTAAAGAAGAGATAAGGGCAGCTAAGAGGGAGTTAACGAAGCTAAAAGATATGAGAGGGTTTGCTGCTGCGAAGCTGGAAAGGATTAATTTTGAAGACAGTTGGGTTGACGGGCCTGATTTGGACATGCTTCAAAAAGTCTTCTCCGGTTATGACGAGTATATTGCAGATCCAGCTTCTCATGCATAAATTAATAAACTTCTACATGCATGACTTTATTCTCTCCTCTGCATGCATGACTGGCAGTTGTGGGCGCATGGTTTTTTCTTCTCTTCTCTATTTTTTTTCTCTCCAGTTGAACTAGAAGATCCAGATGGGAACTAGAGATCAAATTGATCTGAGTTTCCAAGATAATTGTAATCCCTAAAAAGGTGGATCGACCTAAAATAGAGAGGACTTCAAAATTTTGTATATCTATAAATACCCTTGGGGTATCATATTGTAAGGGCCGACTAATAGAGAATAGAATTGGCTACCTGATAGTAGGAGATAGAATTTTTCATAGTTGCTACAAAGATACATTGTTACTTCATTTTTATAGTTGAATATAATTACAGGTTTTTACACAATATGGTGTTAGAATTAAGTTTTACTTGATAAGGTTGATGAGTTATAATTTATCTAAATGCCAGTGATTGTGCTGAAGCATGAGAGTTTCTTATGTGATGAAAGTCATTAGAAGAAACCAGATTTAAGGATTATCTCGTTAGATTATCAGTGAATTGAATTTATTGAAGTCTTTTGATCCATGATCTTGGCGATGAATGAATGTGTGCTCTTTTGGAATCTTTGAAATATTTGTGATGTGTGACTGTGATGTTAAATTAAGCACCTTAGATGCATGCAATAGTATAGAATATTATGTAAATTGTATCATGTTATGGTTTTTTTGATCTCTTGGAAAAAAATTCATTGTTGAAGATATATGTCCGGATGTAAGATAAGTTTGATTCATATTTAATGGTTTATCCTCTGATCTATCTTTTTCTTTTGTTTAAAACCCCCATTAATTTATTGAGAATAGCTTGATGAATAAGTTATTGCTTGTATTCCTTGTTACCAGCACATGCCCCTTGATTATTACAGTTGCATGGACCAATTGAGTGACACCATATAGTTGAGAACCAACTACCAGGACCTTGGGAGTTAGGCTACTATATGTTGTCTTTCTTTTTCAGGAGAAATAGAGTAGAAATATTATGTTTAAACGTTGTTTGTGTCATTTTCACCATCAACAAGTAGATTCACCAATAGGCATTTCCATGGGGGGTGGGTGGATTCTCTTGCCAAAAAATAACTTATTTGTTTAGCATTAGGATGCAAGACTAGGAAACTTTTATTAACTTTATCCCACTTTCCAAAAAAGTAGCAAGAGAATATGGAATACCAATATTATCAACTATTTTCTAGGGGATGAGAGGCCCATAGAATTAGTGCACCATCCAAACTTCTATTGCTAATAATATTTGTCAATACATTTGCAACATTCTACAAAGTGTTAAGTTTCTTTGGCATAACTCTCTCATTATCTACCAATTCATGAAGAAAATATTATTGGACATATACATGCTTCATCCTCACATGAAAGGTTCAATTATTTGCCAAACATATGACACTTTCACTAAAACAAAGAACTCTAATAGCTCCCTGACCAAACCCCGTATCTAAATGTAATCTCTGAAGCCATATGGCCTCCTTATAGGTATGAGTATATGATATGTAATTATCTTCTATAGTTGACAAAGTGACCACATCCTATAACTTACTCATCTAAGTAACAACACTGCCAAATAAATTGAGCACATATCCATGGGTAGATCTCTAATTGTTGACATCTCCTACCCAATTTGTATCCATAAATTCGTGAATATCTACTAAGTGTTGGTCCCTTATAAAATTGCAAAGATAAAAAATAGATTACTTTGAGGTACCACATAGTTATCTAAAAATCCTTTCAATCACGTCATAATGATCTCATCTAGGATTCCCAAGTGGCTCAAGCCTCCCCTTACTTGAGTAATGTACGGTTTAATATAAACCACAATATGGATCATATTCCCAAATAAACTAGTATAATAAACATAATCCACATCATTTGTATATATAGGTATCATAAGACACTACTCAATTAGAAACTTAGTTCCTGTAGTGTAGAAAATTGTATGCTCTTGAAAGCGATGCAATTTCACACTTAATTTGGACCGATTTTGGCACCCTTGCATTAATTATCCTTTACAATCACCATTAATAGGCCCCTAAGACCCATTATTTTGGATCTTGAGGCTTATTTCATCTTAAAACCCGACAAAATCACTTAAAACACCAAAAATCCTGAAAACCCACCTCAAAAAGTTGGGGTGGGACTCATTCGGGGGGACTCATTCACCACCTTGGGTGAATGAGTCCCCCTAGGTGGGACCCATTCGCCACCTTGGGCGAATGAGTCCCATTTGGGGTCTCTTTCAAATTTGAGCCGGAAATTCACCTTTTTAATTCAAATTTTTGGTTGATGTCGTCCTTTGAGATCTAAATAATGGTAAATTAGGTGTTTATGCCTATATAAGCAAGCTTCTAAGTCATTTTTCATCTAAGCAACCATTTTCAAGAGACAAGTATCAAGATTCTTCAAACATTCTTTCACAAGAACATTCGAGTGTCAAAAGCAAGCAAAGTTGAAGTTTTAGAGAAGAATTAAAGTGTTTTTGTAGGTCTTCAAGCTCACTTTCATTCAAGATCTAGGATTATCGAGGGTTGATCATGGTTGTCTATGGTGAATCATGATGGATTCTAGGTTGGGGAGATGCAACTAGCCATCAATCCAAGCCGAAAAACTTGTTTCCTAAGTGATTCCATCCTCCATTATCACTCTACATTCATCCTAAGGAAGGTACAAGCATCATTAGGGCTTATTTGGGGAGATTAGAGATCTCTCCAAGTGAGTCATCCATCTTCATATTTCAATTTTTGCATCATATTCTTACACATTAGAATAGGATTGTATTATGTTTCAAATCTCTTAGTCTTAGATACACTTAAGACTAGGGTTTAAATTCCTATTTACATGCATGATTCATTTCTATCAAGGTTTAATTACCAAACTAGGGATTTGATCAAGGCAAACTCCCCATAAGCAAATCAAGTTTATATTTTGTTTTGCGGGTCTTTTCGCAAATTCGGATCCAAAATTCAATTTGGAAGGAAAGAGCAAGTGTTGAAGTGCAGATCAAAACTTTAAATTCCTGAAAAAGTGAAATGGGACTGATTCACCCAAGGTGGCAAATGAGTCCCACTGCAAGTGTTTTCCAGATCTGTTTGCAAATTTAGATACCTTTTTTCCCGAAATAGGTTCCTATGCAAAAATCTAGATCTGGGACTGATTCATCCAGGTTGGCGAATGAGTCCTAGTTGGTCAAAAAGTTAAATTTTCCAGTGTTTCATAGTTGCTTCCAGTCATTTCCATATTTCTAGGTGCACACCATTAGGGATAACTTTAGTGGTGAATCTTCGCCAATTGGTGAATTCCAGGAATCAGGAAAATCGAAATTGGAAAATTCTAGGTATCTAGCAAGGTGTTCAAATCGCCCGAATTTCATGAACTATCGGTCCAATGCATGTCCATTCGCTAGCGGTTTTTTTTTATGAGGCATGTTTAGGCAATAAATTCGCTATAATAGACTATGCGTTTCCAATGGACCGATCAATATTTTTGCCTAGAATCCTGGGGAACATGTCATAAAACACCAACATATTCACCAATACTATTAAAACAACATTATATGAGGACCCATTTCGCCAATTAAAATTTACAAATAGTTGCTTGTGAAGACCCATTCCCTAATTAAAATTTATAAATAGTTGCTGATGAGGACCTATTTCGCCTTGAAAATTACAAGGTATCATTGTATAAGCACGTGGGATTTACCAAATTTTTAACATACCATTTCAAAATGCCGCGAAATTCACCAAATATGGATTGATATAAATACAATTGAAACTATTACTTGTTCTTACACATTTTGTTCGGTTCTGAGGTTCTACTTCTCGATTTAGAAGTCAACAAAACCCGAAAACGTAGACTCAAAGGTGAGTGATCATTTCTTCATATTGTTATTAGTTATTAGTTATTAGTTATTAGTTATAATAATAAGATTTATTTATTTGTTTTCTATTCTTGCTTTAGTCTTAAACATAATTTTGAGTAGGGTATGGGATATATATTCTCTATCGGTTTGTCCTTCTTAAACAAGAAGACATTTTTTTCCATCTTTTATTCGAAGTGAGATATCAATATGTCGAGCAACAAGGGTAAGACTACTGAGCAGGAGGGTAATGAAGAGACTAGGAGGCCATCAAAATGCCTAAAACATGGAGGTACCATACAATCTTACTTTGGAATTGGCAAAGCTTCTAATCCATCAGATCAAGGTGGAGCTACACCATCAACTCTTCCACCAAATATTATTGAAGATGGAGATACATCATCAACTCATCTGCCACAGGAAGGTCAAGGTGAGATTGTCATTGTGTTAAATCAAAATGTATCAAATGAGGATGGAAATACCGCAAAAGATGTTCCAAGGGATACCCTGGATAGCCAGAATGAGATAATTGACTTGGATGAGGATGATTTTGGTAGCAAGAGAAGAAAAGGAAAATCAAAATTGTGGCACGAGTGGGAAATGAAAAAAGAATTTTCAAATTGGCTGGTTGTCGAAGTACCCATTCCTTGAAGCAGTGGGGGTATCAAACGAAAACAATATTGAAAGGGAAACAAAGGTCAAATGTAAGATTTGTAGTTTGAAAAGTGGAAGAGACAAGACGATGCAGCTAAATCTTGACACTATAGAAAACCATATTGGCAAAGTTTACGAAAAACAAATCATAGACGAAAAGGAAAAATCAGTCATACGATGGAAATCAAAGGAAGAATGTCTTCATGTTAAGTATGCCACAGATTATGGAGAGCATAACCATAGAATGTCGAAGATTAAAAAATGTGAAGGTACACTTGAGGCTCATTTTGGAAAAGCCATGGCAGCAGCAAATCTGTCAAAAACTATTCAAATGAGTGTTGTTTTTCATATTTTGTCCAGGGGGCATCCTATGACAGACTACCCAGAATATTTTGATTTATTATCTTATTTGAGAGTTCCCCACTTTCCCTTCTCACATTGGTTAGTAAACGCTATGTGGGAATGGGCCAACTGTCTTGCTGTAGTGGAATAGCAAGATTTAAAGGAGAAATTAAAAGAGTCAAATTTCATTGCATTATCTTTAGATGAAGTTATTGTGGTAGACAATACTTCTTGGGTTTGTATGCATTTGTATACTGTAGAACAACATGTTCACCAAACTCATCTTCTTTGTGTTCGTAAAATGAAGGACAGTTCAACATTGCAAAATCTATTTGAACTAGTCAAGAAATCTTTGAATGAAATTATAGGTATGGATGAGTTGACAATTGCCAAAAATTTAGTGTGTGTAGGAGCTGATGGAGCTGTAGTGATGCAAGGTCAAAGGAGCGATCTTTCACAAAGTTACAAACTACTTGTGTACCATACATGCTTGGCATTCACTGCATGGCCCACATAATGAATTTAGCATTCAAAATTGTAAGCAAGTTTCTTACAATATCAAAAGTTGAAAATCTAGTTCGCGAGATCCACACATACTTCTGCCGAAGTCCCAAATGTTTCCTTGAATTTCAACATTTTGTTGAGGGAATAACACCTGAAAACAAGCTTCTCAAGGATGTCGATACTAGATAGATCTCCCTGCATGGACCAGTGCAACGAGTTCTTTCATAATATCAATCCTTGATTGGAGTGATGTACGAGCATCGCAGCACAGTAGACAAAGCTCCTGACCTCTTACATAGGTTAAGTGATATAGAGACACTCTTGACTTTAGCTAGTCTTCTCCCCATGCTGGATGAGATGAAGAATCTTGTGAAGAAAGCCCAAGATAGAACTATGTATATTTATGAATATGCCAATCTATGTAAACTTACATGCTTGGCCCTCGATCATCTATATTTAGATCTAACACAAGAAGGCGCAAATTATTTGATGTGGCAAAAAATTACTGATTTGAATAATCTTAATGATTATTTATAGTTTAATGCAAGCGAGCACTTATGTATTTGCATACGTGGATATGAGATACCAATGTACCATTGTAAGACAGACAGGTGCTCTAGAAAAGAAGTACCTGTTAACGAGGAAGATTTTAACGGCATAATTAAATCTGTTAGTGATAATTTGAAGGAAATTACAAAATATTTTTCCTCAAAGATTCGTGAAAGATTCCCTCGACATGAAATACTTGAAGCCATGGGTATTGTGTATCCTCAATTTTGGGTAAATCGAGATAACCCAAAATATTTTCATGATCAAGTAAAAATCTTGATCGAACAGTTTTTGAAAAAGGTAACATACAATGAGCAGACAATAGAAGGAATTTTAAATAAAAATAAGCTTAGAAAGCAATGTGGGAGTTTTGCAATAGCTATGAGGGACCAGTATAAGTTTGTGGGCAAGGAGAAGGCCTTTGAATCGGGATCAATAAAAAAGGTTTGGACAAGATTAGGTCAGAGAAATATTGCGTGGTTCGATGTCAGAATATTTCAAACTTGCTTATTTATGTCAAACAATGATATTGGGGTCGGTGGAGGATGAGAGATTTTTCAATACATTGGGGTTTTTGAAATCAAAGTTAAGAAACAAACTGGACAAGAATTTGGAAAATTGGTTGAGGATAAAAGGAACTGCGTATAATGTCAAAAAAAATCCTTTTGAAAGGGCACTCGCACTCTGGAGGTCCACATGTGAAAGAAGAGGGATTGGGTTGTGCAACACAGGCTCTCCAATTCCACGAGTCGCCGGTATTGGTGATAGTACTAGTGGCAGTGGCAGTGGGACTGGGCCTGGGACAGATGACAATGATATTGAAATTGACACAAATCAAACAATGAATGTTGAAGTTGAGACACAGGCCGAAGAAAGTGCAGAGCAGTCTCAGAATCAAGATGACTCTTTTACTTTATCTGAAGATGAGCATTAGTTTGAGGACCCTGACTCCGTTTGGGAAATGGAAGATAATTAGAAATTTTTAGGTATTTTTAGTGCACTTCATGAATCAATTTCCATTGTTTCATAGTAAACTGTAGTTGATGTCTAATGATATTTTATATTGTATTCAATGAACATTGAAATTGTGAATCATTGCACTTCATGGTATATTATTTTATATTGCACTCAAGCACTGCATGAATCATATTCCAAACTGTAGTTGATGATTTTTTATATTGTATTCAAATAAATTGTGAATCATTGCACTTCAAGTTCTGGATATTTTATTTTATATTGCACTCCAAGTCTCCATGATATTTTATATTATATTGCACTTCATGAATCATAATACATATGCCAAAGTCAAACTGTAGCTGATGATATTTTATAAATTATATAAAATTCAATACCATCGGCCTAACAATGCTTCATCGGCGGAACCCCCATCACAGTCCTGCCGATGGCCAGATGAAAATAGCTCACAACCTAGTATCGGTGTAACAATACTCTATCGAGCTGACTCCTAAGGTGCTCTCCTGATATACCTATAGAGTCGTCAACAAAAGTAACCATCAATTATAATTTATGACCATGGGCATGAATTATCTTATTTTATCAATAATCACAAAAATATACCACACTTTGATTTTATGAACAATGCAAATTGTAGAAATTTGTGTGACAAGATCCATATTATAGCCTACATTCACATTGCATCCATAAATATTAAATAAATTTGAAATTCCGTAGTGATGTAGTCCTTCCCCCATTCCTAACAAAATTCAATACCATCAGCCTAACAATGCTTCATCGGCGAAACCCCCATCACAATCTCATCGATGGCCCGATAAAAATAGCTCACAACCTAGTATCAGTGTAACAATACTCTATCGGGTTGACTCCTAAGGTGCTCTCCCTATATACTAATAGAGTCGTCAACAAAAGTAACCATCAATTATAATTTATGACCATGGGCATGAATTATCTTATTTTATCAATAATCACAAAAATATACCACACTTTGAATATATGAACAATGCAAATTGTAGAAATTTGTGTGACAAGATCCATATTATAGCCTACATTCACATTGCATCCTTAAATATTAAATAAATTTGAAATTTTGTAGTGATGTAGTCACATAGTCCTTCCCCCATTCCTAATAAAATTCAATACCATTGGCCTAACAATGCTTAATCGGCGGAACTCCCATCATAATCCTGTTGATGGCCCGATAAAAATAACTCACAACCTAGTATCAGTGTAACAATACTCTATCAATATCAAGTTGACTCCTAACTCCTAAGGTGCTCTCCCGATATACCGATAGAGTCAAGTTGTCAACAAAAGTAACCATGAATTATAACCATGGCCCATCAGCATGAATTATCGAATGCATAAAGTATATTAGGGGAACTATGGCGCATCGAGGAAACATTATCTGGCGTCCCACTGATAGAACGAAGGACATTTGTGGAGAGGGTGGCTATCGGTGGAGAGGGTGGCTATCAGTGAAAGACTGATGTGACATTTCGGGACATCGTGCAACCGTGTTGCGGTGCATTTATGAACCAGAATTGAAGTGAATTATATCACAAGTTGATCGCATATTTGTTACAAAATCCTGGAAGATTTCTCTTAGGGCAGAAGCAGAAAGGCAAAAACTTGGAGTTTTGACGCAGCAAAGACCGGTGGACTGTGGAGGCGACTTGGTGAGACTCATGTAAGTACTTCACTTTCAGACCCAGCTGAGAAGCTATTTTACTCAAAAGCTTAAGATTTAAATAATGGAAGAGAGTACAGACAAACCCAAAGCTAAAAATCAAAAAACTGAAAAGCCTAAGAGACTCCTAAATGAAGACCTAATAGATCAATGTCCTGGGTCGGGGCCGAGACCCAAGAGGATTGCTCAAATGAATCCTTCCATGGATCGATTATGGGACAAACAAAAGGGCTTAGGGGATATTTGGACACCGCAATGAGGGTATGACCTCTTCATGTACCATTACAGAAAACAATTTAGGTTTCAACTAATCTGCAATCTATGGAGGTTGAACTTGGGAAGACTTGTGGTGCCCAATGTGTTTGTGAACGCAGAGCTAATTAAAGATCTTGCTACCAGATATGACCCCAAGAAAAGAACTATTCAGTCACATGGCGGGGGTGACATGCTTGTTATTTCTAGGGATCTCATTTCTAATGTATTTCAGTTAGAGTGTTCACTGAATTTATCATTCACGATCAAAGATCTCTTGACAGAGTATCGCTACATGGATATCAGCTATAAGAGATGGAAATTACCTTTGCATAGGCTCAAAGGATGAAGGAGGCCAACTCAGGAGGTTCTCTAGCAGTGAAAACCCTCGTTTCCATGAAGATTTTTTCGAAGAGTATTTCCGATAAACCTAGTATTCAGCTAGTCAGGTTTTGGGAGTAGAGGTTCCGCCTCTCATGTCGATTGCCCCAATGGTCTTAGCTACAGAAATATAGAGCAAGGATGCCAGGCCATTTGATTATGCTAGCTACTTGGCCAACACCCTACATCGAGGGCTTAAAAAGATTAAAAATAATAGTGATAATATTAATTTTGAACACTATTCTTTGCTTATGCATTTTCTATTGTACGAGGGGCAATTCGGAGGGGTCTAGAGTGAAGAATTAAGGATAAAAGATACAGATGAAACTGGAGATTTTAAACCTGTACAAATGTGGACTTCATTGTGGGACAACCGATTTGGTAGGTCTCATTACCTTTATTTTGAAGAATTTTTTGTAAAACCATTGATGACGTTGCTGGGGTATTCATGCAATTATAACCTATCCCCAAAAGTACAAAAATTTCTAAGACCAAAGGAAAATGACCGGAGAAATAAAGTGAATCATAATTGGGGAGACTGATATGCTTTCCTTGATTGTACAGTGATAAGGGTTTATGGGTTCAAAGGGGCTCCACACTTGATGCCACGAGTAGTTCCTGGCCGAATTGCTTTTTTAGAAATTGTGAGGCAATCGGCAAAATCTGATTCCAAACACCTCAAAGGACATAGAAAACAATCAATTATGCCCAACACCTTATGTTTTGGAGACTTTACAGTGGTTTCCAATGAAGGATATGGAGAAATTGATAGTAAATTAGCACAGTACAACCTACCTCTAGGTGATGTAAGGAAAAAATTTGATGCAGAAGGGTTTATTCACAAGGCGAGATTATCGCAGGGGCTATCAGGGTATGAACATTTGCTCTCAATTGAAGATGTCATAAGAAACCATGATGAGGCTTCCACCAAGGAAAGAATGGCCACCTATAACAAGATTATGCTTGCAGAGGAATGGAAGAGGAAAAATGTCCCATCTTATTCAAAGGCATTTGGTGAGATACAGGATCCTTTAACAAGAATTGAGCAACTCATTGCTCATGTAAATGAATTGGTAAAGGATGTTCCCCCAGTTGTTTTTGATGCACCTCATGCAACCTATTCAGGAGTACAAGCTGAAGACATAGAGCCCTTGGATTACATAGCTTCACAGCCTACTCCTGAGGTATGTTTTTCTATAGATACTGATATAAGTGAAGAAGAGCAAGGTGACGAAGAGGGTGAGCGGGTCAAACAAATTAGTGATCCTGTGATTGCACAGTACGAGCCCCCTCAAGAGCAGAATATTGTAAGATTTGAGGCATCAAATGAACTATCTGATGATGTGAGGGTCAGGGTTGGACAACAGTTTATTTCTGATTGTGATTTTGTTAAATCTTCTGAATTTAAATCATTTGTTTATGAATATAAAGGTAGAAAAATGAGACAACAAATATAGGATATCACTCCTGAACATGAGGCAACCGCTCTGGAGGAATTGAAAAGGGAGGTAGAAAAGGAAATGGATTCCATCACTCCTGAAAGAGGTAGGGAATTGCTTCAAGAAGTTGGGAGTGTTGCTCCTGCCAGGGTGGGATATTAGCTCTTCAATTGTATTTGATAGCTTCAGAAAAAGAGGGGATACGACAATGAACTTAACAGAAGAAGAAAGTGACAAAATGTATGCAAGATCTGGGTACAACCTAGATGAAGCCACCTTGCTTATTTGGTCACTGTATCCCCATGATAAATGACCTGCTATAATTAGTAATCCAAACCAAGTGTTTGGTCATCTCTTGGTTCAACGAGTAGTGGATACCAACCCTATGGAGAACATAATTGAACATAAATGTGGCAAAATTTACCAAAGCACAGATCGAAAAACTGATTAAGGAAAATGACAAACTGAAGAAGGAGCTAAAAAATGAAAGAGAAAAAACATCTTCCTCCTCCACATCAGAGTTGTACTCCCCATGGCTTGAAAAAGATAAGAGGGTTCTTTATGCATTGGCTGATGCAGCCTACTAGAAGAATTACCATCTGAAATCCCAGGGGAAATGCAAAGAATTGGAGAAAGAAGAGAAAACCATCAAATATAACATTGTATCTAAAATGATAAAAGAAAGGTTCAATAAAATGATGAAATATGCTATTGAATTTTGGGAAGTATTCAAACAGACACACATTACATTGGTGGAGAATGAACTATTGCAGCCTAGAATGATGGAGAAAAAAAAGGAGCTCATAGATAAGAATGCCATGAAAGGACAAATATTGCTGACATATAACAAGTTGGTAGAATTACATAATGGATATCATAACAAGCTTAGGGAATATTTTGACTGCTTTGATTCAGTCCCACTCTCAACACTTCATTTTGGCATTGGAAATCTACGAGAATATGATGATTGGAAGGAATAGCTTGGTAGGCTTCTAACTGTTGCGTTGCAAGAAATAAATGATGAGGTTATGGTTTTACAAAATACTCATAAGAAACTCAAAAAAATAATGTCTATGGAATATGATATGAAAGAGGCGATCTCTAACATCGACACCTATGTTGAACAGGAGTACATCCATCACCTCTCTACAGTCAATCTGTTTATTAGCCAAACTGTAGATGTTTCAGAATCAGATCCAACGGGACAACCATCAGATTCAGAGGAAGAACGCCAGCTGACAGCATGATGAGCTCCCTATCATGGAGTAGAAGCCTTGAACAAATCTTAGGTGATCAATGGTCACGGGCTTCTGCTTGGAGATTAATGGATCGGTGCATTCACCTACGACATTGTTTTATTTATAATTTGAGTTATTTTTAGTTGTCAAACGTCGTGAATTTTTTCAAGGGATTTGTAGCTTGTTTCCTCTCATATATAAGAGAGATCAAGACCCCAATAGGAGATCAATGGATCATCACATCATTTTTAATTAGACTTTAGAGTAGAAAATAGTAAGATAGATAATAGATTGCACCAATTCGCCCATCCATCTCATATCATAAACTATTTTTATAATGCATATCATTTGAACCTTAAAGATCAATACAATGGAGAAGGTTACACATATTTATTAATTTGCTTTCGAGTGTTCAACTGTTGTGGATTCATATGCTTATAAGTTATTAACTTATTTAGTTGTCTCCAAAGTGGTTTTTTATGTTATTCAAATTGAGTGTGTGGAAGTACATTTAATTTGTTAGTACATTGAATTTGAATTCTTCAGGAATAGGGGTTGTGAGCATGGGGTTTTAGATTTATTTATGGACAATCAAGTAGTAATTTGGGCCACAAAATGGATCTTGTCACACAAATCTCTGCAATTTGTGCTAATAGTAAAATCAAATGTAGTGTATTTTTGCAGTATGTGGGATGTGGGTGAGGTGTAAGTAAATATAATGAGCTAACAGTTCAACATCCATAACTTAGAAGCTCTACCAAGAAGTAAATATAATGAGCTAACATTTCAACATCCATAACTTGGAAGCTCTACCAAGAAGTAAATATAATGAGTTAATAGTTCATCACTAGTTCAAATGATAAAATAAATAATACAAAATCCAGATAATTGAACATCATCACATTACTGAAGTCTGAATTTGAGCTTTTTAATTGAATTTCACATGAAGGAGTACATATTGGCATTGGCAATGCAAAATCTTGCCAATGCCCAAAGACAAGTCTGCACAGAGCTAATTTGGAACTTCGAAACTCATATTATCAAAGATTGAAAATGATAAATCAAGTCACTGTATCAACTTTTCTAGCAACTTCCACTCTTCAGGTGGTGGAATTGCCATTTCTTCTAACTGATTTTGTTTGACTTGAAGTTTTGTTAACATTTCATGATTGTAATTGGAAATGGAACCTGTCTTGAATTCTTCTGTCAATTTTGCATTCAAGGTTATCAGTGTTCTGATGGAATCCAAATAGTTCACATCTAGGTTCTGAAGAAACTGGTCCAAATCAATCTTCCTTGCACCTTTCATCTTCTTTCTGAAACCATCCTTTCCAATGAATCGCTCATTTGTGTCAAAAGCCTCTGGAAAACCAAGCTCTGTGAAGTTCCTTACCTTTTCATCCACCATCTTCATCTTATCTACAGCCAAATAAAAAATATTCCTTTGTTCCACACATTCTCGAACACTTTTCAATGATAGATGACAACTTCATTGAGGTTTCAATCTGATTAGTAATCCGTTTTGATTTCAGTTCATTGTCACTGACTTTGTAGACTATTTGTAGAACTTGATTTGCAGAGTTCTCTAATTCCAGCACCTTTTTGTTGTCCACTAAATATTTGTTAAGCTTCTTATAATGTTGTCTGATAGCATCAATCAATTCAAACATATCACACAAATGATCAAAACTCTGCATTATTTCATCCCAGATCTTTTATTTCATAAGCCTCACTGTATCTCTACAAAATGCAGATAACTTATTTTGAGAAGACTTAATTTCTTCTTTTTCTTTCGTCAGTTCTGTCTCCAATCTTTCATTTGTTTTTCTCCGTTTCTCCATTTTTTGTTCCCACTGTGCATTTCCATTCACAATGCACAGTCTTAATTTTTCTGAAGTGGATTTTTCCTCATCATGTTTCTTGTTGCTCTCATCTAGCCTTCGCTTCAGGTCATTCACTTCTCTCTCATTTGATTTATCCTCTTTGCTTGTTGATGTAGAGGCAAATTTAATTATTCTTTTTTCTAATTCATTTCTCTTGTTATTTGTTGTTTTCCTCTTTGCTTTCTCACTTGCTAGGTCTACCTGTAAATTTTCTATTTGGGTCTGCAACCTTTTCTTCTCTTTATCTTGCTTTAGCGATGATGTGTACACCAATTCATTGTTCTTCTTTGATACATTAATTTTGTAAGTATTTTTCAGGCCAGAAAAATCCAATTGAAAATTGGTTACCTGGTATTCAGATTGATCCATCTGATTTGTTGGTTTGTTTTGAACTATGGGAACAACAATTGTGTACTCCATGATTTCTTTATTTGTGTCAAATGTGGGTAATACCATGGTTGTTGCAGGCTCTAAAGTTACAGCATACGCACTCTCCATCAGTTGCTTCTTTTCTTTTTTATTCAAGTCTGATTTCTTTTTAAACTCTTCAATGAAATCATAACCTAGGGAGGCAGGAACAATGGAATGCTTGAATGGAGAAGGAATAGGATTACTTGCAGTTGCTAATGTTGTCACACCCACACTAACTAGATTTGGGGGTGTCTGGAAATAACTCCTTTGTGGTACTGGTGGATCCACTGATAGTGTGACTTGGACCTGTCAAAATCCTTTGCCTCTTTTGATTGCCTTGATCACCTGGTGTTTCTGTGGTATCTTTTATTTTTTTCTCTTAGTATTGTATATAATTTTTCATTGTAGCACATGTTGACCACTAATGGTACTACTACCCATACCATTACCACCAATGGCACTCCCAATTGCACTAAGTTGTCCACCAAGGGCATGTCCTAGTTGTGATTGTATCTGACCATGAGGATGAGGATTAGAAGCTCTAACAAATTGAGTTTGACTTGTATGCCCTTGGTCTACTTTTTCACCTCCATGCCCAAGGCCAGATTTATCACCTTTTTTTCAATGCTCAACACCTGTTATTGTCCAAGGGCCTTGTCCTTTGGACCCCAAAGGACCACCTTCATAACCAATTTTTTCAAGTATGGCTACTCCTGAAGTATATGTTGAAGCATATGCTTCTTTTGCGGCCTCACTTAAACCAGGTTTGTAATTGGCATGGCTTTGTTCTTCTTCTTCCCTAACAGATTCATCATCAGATTCATCACTTCCTTTGCTTCCACATTAATCAGGATGCTCTATATTCCACAATTTCCTAAACTCTTTATCTTCTTCATTAGATCCATACTCTGCAAGAGCTCTTGGATCACCTAGGTCCTTCCTCATAGACCAAAAGGCAGTAATTTTTTATCATGCCATTTTTTATCTATAACTTTCGTCTCTAGAGAACCTAGAATTTTTACTCTACTAGATGGTTTATCACTTTTTTCATAAAAATTGTTGTATGTCCTGATTGTCTTTCAGTGCAATGCCATAATTTTTGCTGACAATTGTTCAAAAGAAATACAATTCTCAACAGCACTTTTCTCCATTGATATTTTGACCTCATCCCAAGAATCCTTGTTTCTCAAGTTTTCAAGCAAGGGTTTGCTTTGATGTTGAATTCTATTTGCAGCATTCCTATTGGCCACAATCATTGATTTAATGATGTCACATGGATCATACTGCTAGTGATAGATAGCATCAAAGTAAAAAAAAATTAAAATATTATGTGCCACGCTAAATGCTTTTCTCTCGAATGTGAACCCTCCACATGAAAAAGGTAAAGAAGTAAATAAGGTCTTCTTTTGCTGACTGAGAAAGTGTAGTTCATCAGCACTCTGCACCTACCTTACATATTCCAATGCAAAAACCCTTTATGTCACATGTATTGGAAGTTTGTATGGATGTACTCTCGATCCATAAAATCTTAGCACAGTATATTCTTCCATTAAGTACCAATCAGCCAATTGTATTTCTTTTCCTAGATGCATGCAGTTTCTACATGACATAGGCAATCTAGGCATTGGAGTATTTGTAATTACTTGATGCAATGGAGCCAAAAAGTAGTCTACAAAATGACTGTAGTTCCTTCGAGAATCATGCATTCTTATCTCAGTGTTCCATTCATATACTAGAGCCATTTTATTTTCCTCTGCATTACTATAGGGCTGAATCTGAAGCTTGTTGGTCTGAAACATTCCTCTAAATTTGAATAGAAAAAGATAGCACAAGTAGGTTGTGAACCTAAATGTCTTCGTGGAACCTGCTTTAATCATTAAAAATTGTTTATGTATGGATTCTACAATGTGTTGAGTATAATTATATTTGGCGTGTTCATCAACATAATAGATATTATATACCATTTCAAGGAGGCTTGCACCCGCTTCCAAATTGCTATCCAAACCAAGGCAAAATACTAGCATGGAAATAGTATCCTGAACCCATGGTTTAAAAATATCCAAATTATAAGGAGGCTTATGATCACCTTTCAATTTGTTTCTATCCTTAACTATTTTATTTAAGAAATCATTTTTCAGCCTTTCTTCCACTGCTTCATAATCACTAGCAAGCTTTTCTAGGTCAATGTGGTGGTCTCCAAATTCTTCGGTTGTAAACCCCAACACTTTTCCATGTTCTTCTGCATTAATGGATAACAATTCTTCTTGGTTATCTTTATTAACAATTGCTCTTTTCTTATCATCATAATTTTTGGCACAGACCATGATAAATTTTGGGCAAGGGAAAACTTCATGTACCATCATGCGCCCTAATCCAGTTGCCCACGGTGCACTAATACTATCAACTTGCGTTTGCTTTGCAGCCTTATTCTAAGATGAAAATCTAATTTTTGAGGTACGCCTACCATAGATTTTAGGATCATAAATATCATGGTACCCATCGATGAAACCTGTGGTTTTAAGCAATTCTGCATAATGTTATTTTTTATCAGACATTGCTTAGTGGTACTGGTGGTAGACATGCTTATACAAATGTGAAGTTGTGAAATTTGAATTCCCTAATAAGTAATACCTATTAGTCCTCCTTAATTTTAATGAATTCTTGAGTCTCTAAAGTCTAAAACCAAACTTCAAACTTTGACAAAATAAGATTTTAAGAAATGTCAAACGATGAAACGTAGCCGTAGGAATTCTTTCACTTACCCAGATTCTGAGTCCCAACTCTTGAAAACTGGAATGGCATTGTTGGAAGTGGAACTGTGGAATCCAAAATAGGGTGGTGCACTGCAATGATCAATCTGAAGATTGAAGACTTTAACAATCATTGTACAATTTCAAAGTGCAAAGTGTTTTAAATGTTTTTTTCTCATAATTGGAACATTAAAGTGAATGACATGTCTTAGGAGTTAGGTCTACAAGACTACAAGTTGAAAATTCTTAATCGTTGATCTATCTAAATCTAACGGTTATAGGGTGATTCTAGAGGTTTAAGTTGGGAATCCCATCGCTCTGTGCATTTCATTACGGAATGCAACTACAACCATACATCAAATGTTCATCCAACGGTTGAAACTTGAGTATTTTATGATATTCACTTTAAAGTTTAAAAATAAACATTAATCACTTGACAGTTGACACTTAGCAGTACAAAGTTCTTTAAATGTTTTGTTTCTCGAAATTGGAACATTAAAGTGAATGACACGTCTTAGGTCTACAATTTGTAAATTCTTCACCGTTGATCTTTCTAAATCTAACGGTTATAGGGTGATTCTGGAGGTTTAAGTTGGGAAGCCCATCGCTCTGTGCATGTCATTATGGAATGCAACTACAACCATACATCAAATGTTCATCCAACGGTTGAAACTTGAGTAATTTATTATATTAACTTTAAAAATAAACATTAATCACTTGACAGTTGACAACAGGCCTGGAATTTGATGGTCTATTAAATATTTGACCGTTTTTTCAATTTTAGACCGTATATTACAGCTATAAAATTTATTAGACCGTATAGTTTGACTTGCTATATTTTTATTAAACCGTAAAAAATTATTATATAGTATTTTAATTTATAATATATATCATTTTATAATTTTTATTATAAAAAGAAAATAGAATATAACTTTTTTGAATATTTTTAATATGAATTTAGAAACTTTTGACTTTTTTATAATAGCTATCATTTTTTATATTAATATATGTGATTTATAATATTATTATAAAAATATATATTAATTTAGAATCTTTTCAAAATAAAACATAATTATTTTTAATTTTTAGAATATATTTAACAAGATTTATTTTTAATATGATTTTAGAAACTTTTGTTAATTTTTAATTATAATAGTAGATTTTTATATTTATCACTAATAATTATCATTGTTTTCTAATTTTTCAAGATATTGCATTTATAAAAGATTTTATATAAAAATTCATAAATTAAACAATTTTTTTGATAGGCATTTAAATGACCAAACCGTCATAAAATTTTCATATTGATTGTTTGCTATTGTCAAAATCTTAACCGTTGATCTTTCTAAATCTAACGGTTATAGGGTGATTCCAGAGGTTTAAGTTGGGAAGCCCATCGCTCTATGCATTTCATTACGGAATGCAACTACAACCATACATCAAATGTTCATCCAACGGTTGAAACTTGAGTAATTTGTGATATTAATTTTAAAGTTTAAAAATAAATATTAATCACTTAACAGTTGACATTTAGCAATACAAAGTGCTTTAAATGCTTTGTTTCTCGAAATTGGAACATTAAAGTGAATGACACGTCTTAGGTCTACAAGTTGCAAATTCTTAATCTTAACCGTTGATCTTTCTAAATCTAACGGTTATAGGGTGATTCTGGAGGTTTAAGCTGGGAAGCCCATCGCTCTGTTCATTTCATTACGGAATGTAACTACAACCATACATCAAATGTTCATCCAACGGTTGAACTTGAAACTTGAGTAATTTATGATATTAACTTAAAAAAATTAACATGACACGTGTTTTAAAGTCAATACCATAGGTATCGGCCTAACAATGCTTTATCGGTGGAAACCCCGTCACAGCCCCATCGATGGCCCGAAGGCGAAGACTCATAACTCAAAAGGTGCGCTCCCTGATATACCGATAGAGTCAACAAAAGTAAGCACATCATTGTAACACATAAACATCGGTGGAATGAATGATTGCATTCCCCCAATGGCCCGATATAACCATGAATTATCAAGTGCATATTGCATGGAATATATTACTTAATTTCTCAAAAGAAAAAAAATTGATTTGAATATATTAAATTATTAATAGACACTAAAGTTCCAAACTCAGAAAATAACTCTTTACTCTTAAGCGTAAATGAATAACGAAGATTCAAGGAATCAAGAATAACACAACACAACCATTTATTTTATTGCAATTGAATTTCAATGTCACATTATTACATATCTTTTTACAGACGAGTAGCATTGCAGCTCCTGTTTTGTATAAATAGCATATGTCAGTGTGTCACTTTAGTACTTTACATAGACAAAATTTAATAATTTATTCCAAGTTGTTGCTCATTACAATGGATTCCAAATTGATTCCAATTTCCAAGCTTCTGCTGCTGAAAACTTACTACAAATGTAACTCTAAAACTAAATGCATGATTCCAAGCTTCTACTGGGGACAACGTTACGTTACAAATGTGGCTCTGAAAATAAATTCAGGATTCCAAGCTTCTGCCGGTGGTTTTTCCAACCATGCTAGGGAAAGGGGGTTCTAATCAGTCCTAGGGAAATGGGAGTCGTGAAGATACAAAATGTACTTATCCCCTTTGAGAACCAGAGCCATGTTGGGGAAATGGAAGTTGTTAGAATACAAGAGGAGAAGAAAATTTTCTTCCATCTTTTGCATGCAGCTTCCATGCACCGGTATAGCACTTACCTCCATCAGAGCTCCTCATCCTAGTTCAAAACCCGTCTGAGAAGTCAGGTTAACCAAATCAACTTCTTTCCAATTCCACCCATTCTGAACTTGAAGGAAATTCATCTTTTACTGATTACTCTGTAACTACATAACTGTAGGTAGGAGAATTTATAGTATCCCCAATACTGCATCATCTTCTTCATGAATCCTTATTAACCCTAGAAAATAAAAACCCTTATGGCACTATCTACTATTCATTGAATCACTATCCCTACTTATGGGCCACCAATGCCGCTACCAGCTTGTATAATTAAAATGTTTAATTTGATTGACATCTGGCTACATGCCAACTTGAACTGTACCTCAAGTTGAGAAGCTGTCAAAATCACTCAAAGTTCAAACGATATGAAATCATTACAAATCTTATTTCATTAAAGCTATGAGTTGTACAAGAAATTGCTTTAGATGTTCATATCACATATGGCATTAATCGTCGCCACTGTCTGCACTAGCAGTACGACAACCACACTTTCTTCAAAAAGAATGAGAATTTCAATTAAATGAAATGTACAATGTCGAGGCATTGAAAATACAGAATGAGTGATGAGCGATGAGTGATGAGCCTTCATCTCGCCACATGTCTGCATCTAACAGTTAGAGTGTTATTCCGGAGGTTTAAATCGCAAGTCTAGTGCTTCAAAGATTTACTTCCAGAATGCAACTACAGTCGTCCATCGAACATTCATCGAACGGCCCCTATAATTTTTTCTTGCAATATCTATTTATTTCGCCACTAGATTTTTTTACTATTTTGAGATTCTTTTTAATTCGCCAATGAAAATATATTTTTTGCTTTGAAAAGAGGTTTTAATCGCTAATGGGAAAAAAATTTTGGTTTGAAAAATGGTTTTAATCGCCAATGAAAAATATTTTATTCGATTAAAAAAAAAATCTATTCGCCAAGATTTTCCACAAACTTCCAAGGATTATAAAAGATTCGCCAATTGGGATTTATTTTTTCCCGTAAAACGAAAAAAATCGCCAATAAAATTACTATTTTCCATCGGGAAGTATACCGGATTTGCCAGGATTTTACACCTGCACCGATGGGGGGGGTTTGTTAAAGTTTTCCCTGCACACCATTCATCTTATTGCTTTTATGTTTCGTTTTATTTGCATTTCTAGGTCATTGAATTGAATTAGGATTTTGTATTGCATCTTGCATTCCATTTATCTTTCCAAGTCTTAACTTGGTGGTGAACCCCTTATTAGCTTATATTCAACCCCTAGAACAACCTATTGGAACCTTCAAATTTCAGCAAAATTTGAAGGTGCCATGTCAATTTTTAGTACAACACTTAAAAAACCCAGTTATAAAATCAACCCAAGGAGCACATTTTGAAAAATCATAACTTTGGATCTGTTCATTTTCATGCCAAACCACTTTTCAAGGATGTTCATCTGACATACGGGAGTGTGCACACCAATTTTCAGCTTCGTACGATTAGTTTTGGCAAGATTTCAAAAAGCTAAGTTGAAGGGTTCCGTAGAGGTTTGTTGCCTACACAGTAAAATTTGCCAAGTAGGTCAACTTTGGAGAATAATATTAAGCAAGTGAAAGGGTTTCATGATAGACCAATTGGTGTTATTGATTCTTTCCATCCCAATGTGCATCCATGTCAATTTTTAGAGCTTCAAAACATCATTTGGTATTTTTTCAAAATCAAAACCAAATGGGTTTTACACAGTTTGTGATTGCATTTCCAGAACAGATACAGAGTGGTCAAGTTTGATTTTTAATATTTTTTCGAGGAAGAGGATTTGAGAAAAACCCTCTTGCACACCTACTCATGGAGCCTAAATGAACTAAATCCCAAAGCTACAGCCTCATAGGAGAAGATTTGGTATTTTTTCAAAGGGGCAAGTTGGCATGCTTCGGATGGTTTTCACAAGTGCAGTTTCAGAAAAAGCTTATTGGGCTACTTTGAAAATCAGTATCTTTCAAATCCGATGGATTCGTGCAAAACTGTTTAGCGACTATGTTATCCTATCATAACTCAACATGTTGGTGCATTTTCATGACTTTTGTAGATCATCTGATCATTTTTTCAAAGAAATTTTGGAGGCTACCTGACTCATTTGGGTCATTGTGCAACAAACAAAAATTCCATCAGAGCCACCATCCATAAGTCTCACCGATCTGCAAGAGGGGTATAAGTTTCACCGATCTTCAAGAGGGGTATAAGTCTCACCGATCTGCAAGAGTGATTTGAAGTCTCACCGATCAGAGAGACATATGTTATCGAAGTGAAATCCTCAAGTCATCCCGAGCATACATGTCATGCCGACAGACCCTCGTCGGCAAGATATTCACTTTATCTCACCGACAAAATGAAGAGAAACACATCGAGGAGACATGTGTTATCGGAGTGAATTTTCCTTCTCCTTCTGACTTCATATGTTACACCAATCGGCAAGATTGGTTTGAAGTCTCATCCATCGGCAAGAGTGGTTTGAAGTCTCACTGATTTGCAAGAGTGGTTTGAAGTCTCACTGATCGGCGAGAATGGTATGAAATCTCGTCGATATTTGCAAGAGTAGTGTGAAGTCTCACCGATCTACAAAAGTGGTTTGAAGTCCCATCGATCTGCAAGAGTAGTATGAAGTCTCACCGATCTGCAAGAGTGGTTTGAAGTCCCACTGATAGCCAAACCCCATTTATATTTCATCGGTGAGACAATTGATATCAGTAAAAGTTATTTGAAGTCTCCCGATAGAGCAATGTTACCCCAATATGTGAATACATGTGGTCAGGGTGCAGACAACAGATTGAATAAAATTGTGGTGGAAATCAATAATACTTTGAGAAAAAAAAAAATCATTTGTTTTATCGAGGGGATTTAAAAGAGGACAATTATTTTACCCACAAAATGCACAAGAGGTAAGATCTATAAAATATTTGCACGGGAGGTTGGACTATTTTCGCCAATAGGATTAAAAGAATATGTAATTATTTTACCCAAAGGAATAATTTATTAAATCGGGTGAAATATTTCAATCAAGCAAGGTAAAAATGGGATATTTTTTCACTGAAGAAGCTGCGAGATCGAGTGATTATTTTTAATTGGTGGAAGAACAAAATTTTCCAGCAAAGGATAATTACCGAAGGGACATTAAAGTTAAAATATATAATTTACCAAAGGCAACTAATTAAATTTTTTATTTTATCGAGAATAATTAAACGAAGAGTTGCACCAAAAAGAAGAGTTGCATCAGAAGGATGTTGTGAAGGGTTGTAACCCTAAAATAATGTATATATTCCAAATGAAATCAAAAGAGGTGGAGAATTAGAATTAGGAGTAGTAGGTTAGGAAATTGCCAGTAGTTGGATAGGGTGATCAATTGTTGAAACAGAATGTTATGTTATGTATTGCAAAATATTTTGGAATAATATAATGGACAAAAAGATTTAATCTAGCGACTCAAATATTGGTGTCAATTGTTTTTTAAGTTAAAAAATTATTCGGATGTCTCCAAGTTGGTGTTCCTTATTATTTGAATTTATTCCAAGCAGAATACTAAATTCATCAAACACATTTGTTATTCTTGTGTAATTTGCTTAATTGGTTTCTTCAAGTAAGAATCAAAATCCTTTTAAACAGATTACTGTAATTTGGAAATATCAATTGGATCAATAAGAAGAGTCTATAATTGAAGGTTGCCATACTGTCTCCAAAAAATCCTATTAAGTTATTCAAAACTGAATATATCAAGTATATTTTTCATTTTGTTAGTACACATTTGTTGTCACTGTGTGGCCCCTTTTAATTGGTTCCTTCAAAGAAGGATTAAAATACTCTTAGATAGATCACAGTAACCTAATAGGCCTTGATTGGATCAATAAGAAGAGTCTATTAGTCATATCCTTGCACATTTATACCAGGTATAAACAAGTATAAGTGCCAAAAAATAGAATTGTAGTCAATTAGTAAGTCACATATCATTTACATCTTGACTCCATTTATCCAACGGAAGTAGGTACTGGTCATACCAATTCCATTTTAGAATTTCATAAAATCTTATCCATACATTCATATTTCAAATTTCATTAGGATTAGAAGTAGTTATTAAGCTTTCATCTATCGCTCACTATTTTCCATTGGGGATAGATTGCACAAGTAGGAATCATACAGTTCAAGTATGCATCATTTACATAGGTACACCCGCCTAGGTTTAGCAGAGCCTAAAGAGTAGAAGGTTCAATTAATTAATTGGCCTTATACATTAGCCAAAAATGTGTCAAGAGCTTGGCAACCTCTTGTGGTTCAAACTTGCATTTTTGAGACCTAATAGTTTGGCGACTCCGTTGGGGACAAGTTTCAGAAAATTGGGTTCTAGCCTATCCATTTATAGTCAATAAAGTTTCAAAATTGGTCTTTAATCAAAGGTTCATAATTGTGTCATTTGCACTCCCCATCTAAGTCACGCACATAACAATTTGGCGACTTTGTTGGGGAGAAGATCAGAATATCGAGTTGAAGGCCATCATAAAAGAGTCATTGAAGAGAGATTCATAGTTGAGAATTTTGAGGAAAAGGGGATTTTGCTGGGGTAAACCAAGAACAATATCAAAATCCATTTCATTTTCCTACTTTTGGGAAAAGTAGGTGGCAACTCTGTTATAAGGTGATAGATAATGCACAGACATTTTGGGACAGCAATATTATTTCTACTCAAAGATAAAAAGTTGTTGTAATATTCTTTTCAAGATGTCAGAAGAAGTAGAAAGGCAATGGTTAATAAGAGAGTGTAAAAAGGTGAAAATACAAAGGCTATGGTTGGAACAACAATTGCTACAATTGAGAGTCAAATGTGTTCCAAATGCATCACAAAATAGGTCATTCTACAATAAGAGTGCATATATAAATGCAAGCAGACCTTGGACACCACAAGTGCCACATGATGAAACTGGGAATTTTGGAAATGGAGGTAATGTATATCATGCACAACAGAACATTCATTCACTACAACCATCAAAATAAATGAATGCTTATCCTATCCCTCTTGGACAAAGATTAGTAAGTTACCAAGATTGTCAATACAGTCCATATCCTGAGCATTATGGATATCAATACCAAGCCCCTCATCAGAATGTGCAAATCAATGTCATCCTCCATGGAAGTGTAAATCAAAATCTGCAGCAAGGTATATGTCAAAATCAACAATTTGTGAAGAAAAATGATGAGCGTTTACATATTCAAGAAAGAAGCAAAAGTATTTTGGATGCCTTTCTTAACATAAGGAGATAAAAAGGAGAATTTGGGTGCTCTTTGTTCAGTAGAATGATAGATATTTGTAGGCAAATACTTATTAATTTCCCACCCAGTAGGTATGAATTCATTAAGCAGTTCATGAAAGTATATGAGCCCAATTCAATTTATTGGCCCGAATCATGGGTACTAGTTTCCTATAATCAAATAGATGAATGGATTGGCATCATAGATTAAAAAAAAGGTATGAGGACACTATCAAATATGAGACAATAATGACATCACTGATGAGTATGGAGAAACTGGTCAAGAAATACAACTATAAGATGAGACATGTGCAAGTGAAAATAATTCCTATGGCAATCTACATAGTGAAGATGAAGATATAGAAGGTCTCTCCTACATAACCGATTGTGATAGTGCATGTTATGAGGGATCCATTAAATATTCAGAATGTGAAGAAGAACATGTGGATTTTGATCTACAACAAAGGGATGCTTGCTGATGAGGTAAAAATAATCTCATCATGATAAAATCTGGAAAGCTTACTTTTGCTAATTCAATCCTAAGCCTGTGCCAATTTATGAAACTTTAGGAGAAGTAATTACTTATTTTTGGGAAAAGTTATGCCTTCTTTCCTTCTTTTGATCAATTGAGGAAATTTTCCACAGTAGGTTTAATGGGTTGATTTGAGAATTTTTGTAGGGATTAACAGGTCATCATGCGGCTGTTGTAGAAGTTTAGTCAGAACGTGCCTCAAGAGTAATGCTATGAACTCACTCCTAGATGCTTGGATGATGCGTTGAAGATTCAGTTTCAGTTTCTTTAAATTTTGTTGTTAAAAACTTTATGGCTCCTCTCGAGCCTTCTACATGTTTTAAAGCTTTAAAGACATCAAATTAGTTTTTAGTTAAGGAAGACTTTTTCAATGGCTATCCATGCCATCTTAAATTCAGGATTTAGTTAAAAATTTATCTATAAAATTGTAATTTTCCTAAGTAGTGAATAAGACAGAGAGGAAGTATCGTTATGTTGTTCACATGGTTTTAAAAATCACTGTTAAAATGAGTTATCCGATTTATGTCTATTGGTAACTGTTGAATTTGAGTGATGGTGATTGTTTGTAATACGAGGATTTGAGAATTTGTAGTTTATGTGAGTTAACTTAGACGAAGTAGTAGCCCACGAGTTGGCCACTCGAGGGGAGTTAGCCTAGATAGATAAGTATTTTATTGTTAACTTATTTTCTTTTTTAAAGGTAAATCATTGTTCAGTAGGAAGTAACAAGTTGTTGAAGAGTCGAGTCTGTTGTTCCAGAGCACCATTGTTTTTAATTTTTATAAGTTATCTTTTGTAGTTGATAATATTCCTTTACTATTTAAAAGATGTTTAATTGTCTATTTCCTTACTTTTTTGTTTTTGTAATACACCAGTTGTTTAGTTTACTTGTTTCTATGCTTTCTAGTTTAGTCGTAATTCTTTCTAAATTAGTTGTCTTATGCTTTTTAATTTAGTATTCCTAGATTTTCTTAGAGTAAGATTATTTTCTAGTTAAGAAGTAATGGATTTAGATTAGACTTGATTTATGTAGTTTAAAGAAAAACTAAAAATATAAAATGGGTTGTTCAAATAATCTCCTTCTGCAAACTGCCTTGGACACTGCCCGGTCGACAATTGATATTCAATTATTCTAAAGTAGTAGGACCTAATGACAACCTATCACTTTTTGGTGTCGTTGTCGAGGACTTCTTAAAAATCCATTTTGCTTAAAGTGTTATTAGGAGATGGTTTGAATACAAAATTTTATGCCAAAAATATCTTAGTCAGCTCTCTTTTCGGCATGGTCCAGAAAAGAGGCCCTCATGGATGTTTTATACCAAAGACCCCCCCAAAATACATACCTATCATACATAGGGAATCCCAAGGCTCAGACGACCACACTTCTAAAGAATTATTTGAGCCTACTCCACCTGAGGCTTTCCATTATTTACCTATCGAGCAACTGGCAGAACAACCAGTTATTGAGGAAATTGTTTTTGAGGAACATACTCTTTTGAACATCATGGGAGATCGTAGAGTTGAACCTAACCACAAGAACCCTAGCCTCCCAGAATGTTTACCTATCCTATTACGTTAGATGTTGATGATGATACTATCATGAAGAACATTTCTCCAATGTTCCTTCCAACCTTCTATGGCTTGTCCTCGGAAGACCCTGACCAATTTCTCTTTGAATTTAAATTCCTATGTCAGACTTATGATTATAAGAACGACAACCAAAATTTGATAAAAAATCCTTCAACTTTGAAGGACTTAGCAATGCGCTGGTTCATGGGATTGGGTTTTGATAGTATAACATCCTGGGAAGAAATGGAGACTGTTTTCTTGCAAAAATACCATAGTTACTGTAGGGTAAGTGATCATAAGGAGGAGTTTTTTAAGCTAAGGCAAAACGAGGATGAAAGTTTGGAGGATTATCTCGATAGGTTCCTCTTCCTCTCCAAAAGATGTCAAGAAATGACCATTAGTGTAGAGATTCTCAAAACAATATTTCTTAAAGGTCTTGATGATGACGCTCGAAGAAATCTTGATTTAATGGGAAAAGGTGACGTATCTCAATTAACTCTTGAAGAAATATGTGAGTTTTTTCGGAATTTCTCCCGTACTAGGGAAGGAATCCACAAAACTAATCTTTTTAAAGGGTCTAATGAGATAGTTAAGCTCCACGAAGAAATATTAAATCTAAAAATGGATATTCTCATGCAGTTGAATACCACCTTAGATTGTATACAAGCTAAAACCCGTAACCCTAAGACCTTGTCAATTTATTGTCCAAGGTTTCAGAATAAACACCTATTGCGTGAGTGTCCTTTGGACAAAGTCAATGTTTGTCATTGTGTGAGAAAAATCATCCTACAAACCAGTGTGAGCTTTTGTCGGATATTAAGGATACTAAGAAAAAAACCATTCAGGTTGAAGAAGAAATACATGCTTTAAACCAATGTCAAGGAGGTAATTTCCCTTATGGACAGAATCCTAATCCTACGTGGAGACCACAAAATACCTAGGCTCATAATCAATGGACTCCATCTTGGAATCAGTCGCCTCCACCTCAACCTAACTGGGGAACTCCTTATTGGGGGTCACCTAAGTGGACAAACCACACATGGGGCAATCAACAATGGCCAAATCAAACACAACAATAGTGGTACCAACAACAGGCAACACCCCAATGGAATCGGACACAAAATCAGTTTTACATTGAACCAAGGAGGAATCAACAACAGAACCTGTTACCTCCAGCTCAGAACCCTCCTCAAAATGAGCAAGTAAACCAACCTCAGCTTCTAGTGCAACCACTTCCCAATCCTAAAAATAATCGCCAAAATACTCCAGTCTATTATACCGAACATGAAAATGTTACTGGGCTTAATGCGATACACTTTGGAAATGTGCAGTTGTGTTCTGGTCGAACTCTTCAACCACCGACCATTGAAGAAATAGTGGAGGAAACTAAGCCTAAAATTCCAACAAAAGACACGTCGTCTAAGCAAGATATTACTCCTCAAGACGAAGAGCCTTTTTCAACGGCAGGGGCTGCTGACTTGTCTCAGGGGGAGGAAGGTCAGGCCTTAAGTCAACACAAGGAGGATCTTGTTCCAAGAAAGAAAAGGATGGCACCATATCCGGAACGTTTAAAGTCCATGACTCCAGAAGATACTCCGAAAGTATCTTTGGCTATGGAAACTACGTTAATTCAGGAGATTAAGCAGTTGCAAATTGAAGTTCCTTTATTGCAAGAAATAAAAGAAATCCCTAAATTAAACCAGTTAATCAAGCAGTTATGTATCAAAACACCAAGGAGAAAGTCAAAAATGATAAATATCGTTCATATTGATGGTTATTTAGCTGATTTTCTGTCTAGAAAGACTATTGCTCTGAAATATGATGATCCTGGAAGTCCACTTATAACTATTATAGTCAATGAGGTAACAATACCAAATGCACTGGTGGATCTAGGAGCATCTATTAACATGATGACTGTGGATGTAATGGAAAAATTAGGTTTGATTGTTTTACGTCCTACAACCACAGTCTTACAAATGGCAAATCAGTCTATAGCCATCCCAAAGGGCATCATTAAAAACATCCTTGTCAAAGTTGATGGATGGCATTATCCAGTCGACATCTAGGTAATTCAAATGCTTACACCTAAGGATAGCTATCCTATAATTCTTAGAAGACCTTGGTTGGCCACGGTTGCTGCTAAGATTGATTGTAGGGATGGGGGAATGACCATTTCGCATGGCCAGGATAGAAAATGCTTGTTCTTATATCCTCCTGCTAAGCCTACTGAGCATGAAAAATTTTGGGTTGATGAACCTGAGGAATCAAATGGTTCAAACAGTTTAGCCTCCCTAGCCATGGTGGTAATTAAACAACATGGGGAAGAACAGGAGGAAGAGTTGGTAAACAAGATAGCATGCCTTGCTACAACCCCGAATGAGGAAGAAATGATGGATTCTCCAAGGATTTTCGGGCAGCCAATTGATATAAGTGGAATGGAGCACAGTTATGCTACAATGGGAATGGTGTGTCCCTTATCAAATATGACTCCCATAACAAGTCATTTCTATGAGGATATCACAAGGTTTCACCAACTGGTACCTCATAGGTATCCTCTTAATACATTGTTTCGACCTATGTATGTTGTGACCTCGGTTCATCCTGGAACAAAATTGATAATGCTATTACCAGGAAAGACCTTGAATATCAATAGCTGGTCGACATAAACTCAAGAGGATAAGTTGTTTAATGTGTTGGTACAAAGATCCAAAGATTTTGCTTGGGATTATACGGACATGAGGGGAATTCACCCAAGTGTTTGTACTCATCACATTTACACTGACATCACTATAAGGCATGTTTGCCAACCGCAAAGGAGACTCAATTTTGCATTAAAGGATTTGGTCAAAATAGAGATTGAGAAACTCCTTCGTGCTGGATTTATTTATCCAATCTCTAATAGTAAATGGGTATCGCTTATGGTGGTGGTCACAAAGAAAAATGGGAAGTGGAGAATCTGTGTAGATTATCGAGAACTCAATAAAGCCACTTATAGAGATTATTTTCCCTTACCATTCATTGATTAGGTCCTGGACAACTTGGTCGGGAGGAAGTATTTTTCCTTTCTTGATAGATTTAGTGGTTATAATCAGATACAGGTTGCTCTAGAAGACCAAGACAAAACCATGTTTACTTTCCCATGGGAAGCATTTGCATATAGAGTGCTTCCTTTTGGACTATGCAACACTCCAGCAACCTTCCAGAGAGTCGTTCTTGCTATATTTGTTGTTCTCGTTAATGACTGTGTCAAAGTTTACATGGATGATTTTACAATCTATGGTTCAACCTATGATGAAGCTCTTCAGAACTTAGATCAAGTTCTGCAAGTTTGTGAGGAAAATAGACTATCCCTTAGCCATGAGAAATGCTTAATAATGGTGGAGCAAGGAATAGTCTTGGGTCATCATATTTCCTCCGAAGGAATAAAGGTCGACCCTAAAAAAATTGAAGTCATCCAACAGTTGACAATTCCTCAAACTCAGATAGATGTAAGAAGTTTTCTTGGACATGCTGGTTACTACAGAAGGTTCATAGAAGGCTTTAGTAAAATTGTAGATCCTATGTTCTCTCTTTTACAAAAAGAAGTAGAGTTTGTTTGGACATCTGAGTGTCAGCATTCATTCGAAGCGATCAAAGAAAAACTTGTCTCTGCTCATGTTCTGAGGCCAAACTGGAGTATCCCCTTTCATATCTATGTTGATGCTTCTGATGATGCTATCGATGCAGTTATGGGACAAGAAGATGAGAACGGGGGGAAGTATGTTATATATTTTATTAGCAAAAATCTTACTTCGGCAGAAAAGAATTATACAACAACAGAAAAATAATTCCTGGTTGTTGTTCACGCTATCAAGAAATTTCATCATTATATTACAGGGTATAAGGTCACAGTTTATACAGATCACTCAGCTATGAAGTACCTAATGAATAAACCTGTGGTTAATGGTTGAATCATGAGATGACTATTGCTCCTTTAGGAGTTTAATGCCACGATTCTTGATAAACCAAGGAAATATAATGTGGTAGCCGATTTTCTGTCATGAATTAAACATGAAGAAGATGACATTACCCCTATACAGGATGATTTCCTAGATGAAAATTTGTTTGCGGTTTCTATAAAATCACCTTGGTTTGCAGATATCGCTAACTATTTCGCTGCATCTGAGGTACCTCCTGGATTCACGTCTAAGCAAAAGAAGCGGCTAATCAAGGAAAGTGCCTCGTTCAAGTGGATTCATGGAATGTTATTTTGTTGTGGTCCTGACATGATTTTGAGGAGATGTGTAAGAGCCAATGAAACCTACAACATTCTAAGGGCCTGTCACAATGACCCGTCGGGAGGACATTACTCTGCAAAGAGAACTTCTCACAAAGTCCTAGGTGTCGAATACTATTGGCCATCAATGCACAAAGACATTAAGAACTATGTTCATCATTTTGATGAACTTCATAGGGTAGGAAGACCAACTACTTCTTCGTAAATGTCGATGTTGCCTCAGGTAGTCCTTGAACCATTTGAAAAATGGGGTTTAGATTTCATCAGACCCATAGATCCTTCCTCTCAAGGGAAAGAGTATATATTGGTTTGCACTGACTACCTGACAAAATGGGTTGAAGTGCAAGCCTTAAGAATAGCTAGGGAAGAGTAGGTTGCAGACTTCCTTTATAATAAAATCTTCCTTAAATTTGGAGCCCCTCGAACTATCGTAACTAATCAGGGACCCCAATTCATGTCTCGAGTGCTCTTGGCATTTACCAATCATTTTCAGGTAAGCCATAGAAAGTCATCCCCTTACCACCCTCAAGCGAATGGCCGGGTAGAATTAACTAATAGAGAACTGGAAAATATTCTAACAAAAATAGTCTCTTTTGGAAGAAAAGATTGGGCCAGGAAGCTCCCTGAAGCCGAATGGGCATACAACACAACTTGGAAATCTATGATTGGATTCAATCCGTATGAGATCGTTTTTGGGAAGAAGCCTCTTCTTCCCATTGAATTCGAGTTACAAACTCAACGAACGGCTATGGAATTAGGTCTAGATTTAAAAAGAGCCCAAGTTAAACGAGTTTTGCAACTGAATGAGTTGGATGAACTTCGTTTAGATGTCGTTAATCAAACTGAACTAATTCAACATCAACGGAAAGTATGGCACGATAAACATATTAAGGGAAAGGAGTTTCACAATGGGGATTGGGCCTTGTTATTTGATTATAGATACAAGGATCATAAGCGCAAGCTCAGGACTCGCTGGTTGGGACCTTATGAAGTTGAGGAAGTCTTTTCGAATGGAACTATTTGGTTAAAACCAATCGATGGTGACACGCGAACTCTATTGGTTAATGGTCATTGCTTACGTGTCTACCATAAACCAGTCAACAGGGAAGACTTTACCAGGATGGTCAAAATGCAAGGTGAGGTCCAATGTGTTGACTTTGCCATGGCAGAGTCTATCCAGTAATAATGTTAGGCTGTTGTTAAAAAATAAATAATAAATAATAAATAAATAAATGGACATGTATGCTGAGATATTTTCCTTCATTTAATCTTTTGTTGTTTTTGGACTTAGCTAAATATTTTTCATATTTTTGTAGGACTTCTCAAGAAGCAGAAAATAACTTCTGGAGCACCCTCCAAAGATGCTCTAGAACGTTATGATGTCGATGCTCCGGAACTTGACGTTTTCAAGCCCAATGCTCCAAAAATTATAGAGCTTATCATGTCGAGGAGGCGTTCTGCACCAAGGTTCAAAGTCGTGAAGTTCAATAATTATTTTCCATATCATTCCAACTTTCATTTCGTTGCTGCTTCGGTTGCATCTTTCACTGATGCTCTGGAACCTTTCATTTTGTTGCTGCTCCGGCTACATCTTTCAGCGATGCTGTGGAACCTCCATGTCATTCTTGTTTCAGCTGCATCTTTCAGCGATGCTCTGGAACCTTTCATTTCGTTGTTGCTCCGGCTGCATCTTTCAACGATGCTCCGGAACCTCCATTTCATTCTTGTTTTGGATGCATCTTTCAACGATGCTTTGGAACCTTCATGTCATTATTGTTTCGATCACACCACACACCGATACTCCAGAACTTAAGAACTCGTTTCGAGCACGTTGACCAAATTACGTGCTCTGGAACTCGTTCACTTGTTTCCACCACCTTTTTCAAAATTTTAAAATTTTTGCGATTCTTCTGCCTGAATATCCAATACATTTGTCTTTTTATTTTTGCTTTAGTTATAGGTAAGCCACCCAACTTCGTACTCCTCATTGACAGCTCCGTCCCCCATAGAATTTCACACCATATCATAATAACTTCATCATCACTTCAACCAATGCCTTCATGTCATCCTGTCAAATCTGTGAGGTTTAAGATCTTCGAACGATCACGGAACGAGGGTAAGTATTAATTTTCGCTTTAAATAGGTAGTTATTTTCAAATAAAGAATAATTAATTGGTACGAACCTCACTTCCAATTTAGTAATTTATGCCACCCAACAATCAACTACTTGTACGAAAAATCCTTTTGCAAACCTCCATGCAGATTGGAAATCATTGAAGCGTAAGCTGCAAATAAAAAAAATAAGTAATTTCAAAGGCAATCTTTTCAAAAGGAACCTACGTGGGAGCTCTGTGCTGGAATTGAAATCTCTTGAAGAGTGTGAAATTAGGAAATAGGGGGTGGTAAAAGAAAGGTAGAGCCAGAATCAACAAAAAAATTATTGGGATTGAGTAATATCTCCAGATTGTTCAAGGAAGCAGGGTGGTTAAACTTCATCAAAAAATTTGAAGGGCATAATGAAAAGTTGGTAAGATCTTTTGTCGAGAACTACTCAAATGGCGAAGTGGTACTTCAAGGGAAGCATTTCAAGGTAAGCTCTAAGATTATTTCTTGCTTATCGGGATTAGAGAATGCAGGCATAAATATAAAAGAAACCTCTCAAATAACATACCAGAAATTAGTTGAATTATTTGTTAGAGAGGGAGACCCATATCCAATGGTAGTAATAAGTACCAGGGGACAAAATAAGGGGTTCTAGAGAAATTCCATATTAGAACCTTGGGGTACTATTGTTGCATGGATTATAAAGTACTTTACTTGTGAAGGTCAGCTTACCATAGTTGTAGGGCTTGCCTTTCATATGTTGACCCATTTACGTCACGGAAAGGAGGACCCAACTCTTAGGGTTAATATGCCTGAATTCTTGTGTGATTCTTTAAATACTTCCATGGAGAGGTATAAAACAGGGTTTGGGCCTTTGAAACATCACAGGTTAATTCAGCTAATCTGCAAGTACCACTTCCATAAGAAACCCGAGGGGAAATGGGAGAAATTTTTAGAGGAAATAGAGAAGCATGCAATTGCAAGAACCATAGAATTAGGGGAATCATCCCAACATGATTTTCCATCATCCAGAGCAACTTCCCCTAAGGGCTCTCTGACTCCGGAAGCTCTTAATCCCACCACTTCTAGTGAGGATTTTCCAGACCTCTGCGATGAAAAATTCAAAACCCCTGACCTGCAAGAACGGGTTGATATTGGTTATTCTGACTTAAGTAAACCAAGAAAAAATAAAGTGAGGAAAAATAAAACACTTGTCATTTTCCAGGAATCACCTCCACTCAGAAGGAGTAAGCGGTTGGCTTCTGAATTCTCTGAAACCCCAATACAGGGTAAGGAGGGAAGTTCACAAAAGAAAAAGCCCAAGCGGCCACAAGAGCCCATAGAAATTTCAGAGCAAGCTAGTGAAGATGAGATACCCCTAAATAGAGAGGATTCAGGTGAAGTTTTTCCTTTCCATTCTGCACATATTGAGGAACTTTTCAATAATGGAACTCAGGACAGAATGCCAAAAAAATTGTCACCCATTGTAGATCAAATTGTTGAAACAGTTGAAACCAGTTGTGTCATTGCTGAATTAGAAAAGTATAAAGTAGAAATTGATGATTTACAGAGACAATTGTCTAAAAATAATTAATTTATAGAATTGCAGAAAGAGGAGTTGGTTGTACAAACTGCTATGATAAATAAAAGGGATCATGAAATAAGAGGCTTGAAGATACAATTATAGGAAAAATACTCAAACATCTATAAGTTGCAGGAAAAAATGCAAGAGCAATATGAAAAGCATAAAACTTATAGTGAGAACACTGCACAAAAAGAAACAGAAATGGAGAAAATAAAACAAAATTTTGTGCTCATGCTCTCAGCTTTTGAAGAGGACATGAAAATAAAGACTGAAGAATTGAATACTTCCATCAGTAGAGTAGTTGAACTAGAACAAGATTTGAAGGAATGCACTATGAGACCCCAAACTGAGTCCAAAGCAATTCAAACTGAACCAGTTGTAACTGATTGGTTCCAGGTCTGCATTCTGCCTCTACTAGCAAAATGGATGGAACAGTGTTACTTCCTCAGAAATGTCCAAACTGAAAATCATAGGCTGAAGAAAGAACTGGTGCTCCTAAAGGAGTCATTTCACAAAGCCTACAGAGGGAAGCAGGATGCATGTCAACTTATGGACTATTTGCTGAATTGTAGAAGGCCATCGAGAATCTACTCAATGTTTTTGAATGAACAATGGCTAAGATGGAAACTGTTTAGGATCTATAATGATCAACCTTATGAGCCTAATGACAAAGAGTTCGTAAAAATATTTGTAGAATCGACTCCTGAAGACTAGGATTTAATTTGTGAATTCTTTCTGCATGATTTGTTATTAGAAAATCATACAGATTTCTTCATTAATTTATTTGTTGGAGAGT
This sequence comes from Sequoiadendron giganteum, assembly GCA_007115665.2. Taxonomy (NCBI): domain Eukaryota; kingdom Viridiplantae; phylum Streptophyta; class Pinopsida; order Cupressales; family Cupressaceae; genus Sequoiadendron; species Sequoiadendron giganteum. The sequence continues at coordinate 564,527,686 of CM021103.1, read as the reverse complement.
TAGAATTGAGGGCATTTCTCTCAACCACGAGAAATCAAATTCATTGGCAAAATCGAACAAAATAATTTGCACAGGCAGAGAAAATAATGGGTCTCCAGATCAGGTACCCAAATTCAAGGCCTGATGGATTCAAAGCTACATTCTTGTCTCTTCTTGTTAATGAAAAGATGAAGGAAAGGTATGACAATAGCCTCAAGCTGTGTTATGACAATTTCATGGAAATGGATAGAAATTAATTGGAAAAGCAAGGCATGAATGCGAGGAAAGGTTCACCCCTCTTCCAACTTATTTAAAGAAAAGAGAAGTTATTTCTCCTCTAAACATCAAATGGTCATTCAAAAGGGTTGATACTCTAGTTAAAATCCTGAAACCCTAAGAACAAAATGGATAGGAATTAAATACAGGCCCCCCTTGCTACTCAATCCACCCTCGGCCTTTAATATTTCCATAGATCAGAATGATAGACTCTTTAATGAGGAGAGAAAGTGTGATGTTCCATAGAGGGTTCATTCATAACCCTGAAACTTTCAATACATCAGCTAGGGAAACACATGATCTTAGTACTCTTTATGAAGAATGGAATAGAACTCAGGGGTTTAACCATGGAGCAGGAGGACCTGCCAGAAATTAGGTAGGGGAGGAAATGATGAGGTAAAAATAACCTCATCATAATAAAATCTGGAAAACTTACTTTTTCTAATTCAATCCTAAGCTTGTGCCAATTTATTAAACTTTAGGAGAAGTAATTACTTATTTTTGGGAAAAATATGCCTTCTTTCCTTCTTTTGATTAATTGAGGAAATTGTCCAAAGCAGGTTTAATGGGTTGATTTGAGAATTTTTGTAGGGATTAACAGGTCATCATGCGGTTGTTGCAGAAGTTTAGCCAGCACGTGCCTCAAGAGTAATGTTACGAACCCACTCCTAGATGCCTAGATGATGCGTCAAAGATTCAGTTTCAATTTCTTTAAATTTTGTTGTTAAAAAATTTATGGCTCTTCTCGAGCCTTTCTACATGTTTTAAAGCTTTAAATACATCAAGTTAGTTTTTAGTTAAGGAAGACTTTTTCAATGGCTATCCATGCCATCTTAAATTTAGGATTTAGTTAAAAAGTTATCTATAAAACTATAATTTTCCTAAGTAGTGAATAAGACAGAGAGGAAGTATCGTTATGTTGTTCACATGGTTTTAAAAATCACTGTTAAAATGAGTTATCCAATTTCTGTCTATTGGTAACTGTTGAATTCGAATAATGGTGATTTTTTGTAATACAAGGATTTGAGAATCTGTAGTTTATGTGAGTTAAAGACGAAGTAGTAGCCCATGAGCTAGCCACTCGAGGGGAGTTAGCCTAGATAGATAAGTATTTTATTGTTAAGTTATTTTCTTTGTTAAAGGTAAATCATTGTTCAGTAGGAAGTAACAAGTTATTGAAGAGTCGAGTCTATTGTTCCAGAGCACCATTATTTTTAATTTGTATAAGTTATCTTTTGTAGTTGATAATATTCCTTTACTGTTTAAAAAATGTTTAATTGTCTATTTCCTTACTTTTATGTTTTTGTAATACACCAGTTGTTTAGTTTGCTTGTTTCTATGCTTTCTAGTTTAGTCGTAATGCTTTCTAAATTAGTTGTCTTATGCTTTTTAATTTAGTATTCCTGGATTTTCTTAGAGTAATATTATTTTCGATTTAAGAGGTAATGGCTTTAGATTAGACTTGATTTTTGTAGTTTAAAGAAAAACTGAAAATATAAAATGGGTTGTTCAAATAATCTCCTTCTGCAAATTGCCTTGGACATTGCCCGGTCGACAATTGGCATTCAATTATTCTAAATTAGTAGGACCTAATGACAACCTATCATTTGCAACTCTTATGGAGGTTCAGAGTAAGAGGCATCTCTAGATAACCAAGATAATATATCACGTTGTGGAACAAATGACTGTGCTAGCAGTGCATCTGATTTGTCATTCTCTGGTGATCTTGAGTTTTATTGTGATGATGAAAAAGGTGAAGAGTACATCAATGGTGAGATGGATGAAGAAGAATGTTCACTCAACAGTGAACAAATTTCAAATTTGTTGACAATAGAATATCAGAAACATACACATAAGAATGACCCAGAAATTTCATCTTCAATATGCATTTGTTTTGATAGTGAAAGCACTTTGTGTGGCAATGATGAGGGGAATCTTGCAACGGATCAAGGTTCTATGTTTTCCTCTGTTCAAGATAAAACATGTAGATCAGAATTGGAGATCTCTGAGAAAGATATTGATTTGCAAATCATGGATGAAGAATGTCCAGTAGTAATTAATTCAAATATACATAATGATGACTCTGTGGATCAGAAATTCATGTCACTGCAAATTGGTGATATGGAAGGAATGGAAGATGTTTTAGATTTGATTGTCTTAGAAGATGTTGATATTACAGAATTTTCAGACCCATGTGAAAAGCATGCAAAATATAGAGTGAGCACCAAGAATGAGCACAATTGTCTTTCTTCCCATACACCTAGAAGTTGTTTGCCTAGTTTGCATCAAACACCATATGATAATTTTAGATCCTCTATGCAAACTTATGATGAAGTGAGACCCATTCACTTTAGTTTTGAAGATTTTTTATTTTTAGTTCAGTTGGGAGACCATTTCATAATGCATAATAGTGAACAAATGGTGGAAAATTTTGCATTGAAAATAAAAATTCTTGATGTAATGAATGGGGCATGAGTTTTTCACATGATAGTAACAATTTTCGAAATATACCTAAGTGTGAATCAGAGAGTGGAAAATGAAATATAGGCAGTGTTGAAGGTAGTATTATTTTGAAAGTTTCCAATGGCAGTACATGTAACAGGGTAGATTGCATGAATGTTTTCAAGAGGAATTTGATGAACTCAAAACAAAACAAGGTGTATGACAAGGGAAGATAATGGAATTTCTTTTTTGGTGGCCTTGTGCCATCATCTATGGTGTGGTTCTTTCAAAAATCCATATCAGTTCATGATAGAAAAGGGTTTGAATTTGTTGCTCAATAGATAAAACATTTGCTTTGCTCTACCAGAGACCTGGATTCTTGCTATGCCCATAGGGGGAATACATCCCCAGATGGAGCCACAGTTGGAACCTTCAAATTTTGGCAAAATTTGAAGGTGCCATGTCAAAAAAATTAGTACAACACTTAGAAAACCCAGTTATAAAATCAACCCAAGGAGCACATTTTAAAAAAATCATAACTTTGGATCTGTTCATTTTCATGCCAAACCACTTTGTAAGGATGTTCATCTGACATATGGGAGTGTGCACACCAATTTTCAGCTTCGTACGATCATTTTTTGGCTAGATTTCAAAAAGCTAAGTTGAACGGGTTCCACAGAGGTTTGTTGTCTACACACAGTAAAATTTGTCAAGTAGGTCAACTTTGGAGAAACATATTAAGCAAGTGAAAGGGTTTCATGATATACCAATTGGTGTTCTTGATTCTTCCCATCTCAATGTGCATCCATGTCAATTTTTAGAGCTTCAGGATATCATCTGGTATTTTTTCAAAATCAAAACCAAATGGGTTTTACACAGTTTTTTATTGCATTTCAAGAATAGCTACATAGTGGTCAAGTTTGATTTTTAATATTTTTATGAGGAAGAGGATTTGAGAAAAAACCTCTACACACCTACTCATGGAGCCTAAATGAACTAATTCCCAAAGCTATAGCCTCACAAGAGAAGATTTGGTATTTTTTCAAAGCGGCAAGTTGGCATGCTTCAGATGGTTTTCACAAGTGCAGTTTCAAAAAAAGCTTATTGGGCTACTTTGAAAATCAATATCTTTCAAATCCAATGGATTCGTGCAAAACTGTTTGGCGACTGTGTTCTCCTATCATAACTCAACATGCAGGTGCATTTTCATGACTTTTGGAGATCATCTGATCATTTTTCAAAGCAATTTTGGAGGCTACCTGACTCATTTGGTCACTTTGCAACAAATCAAAATTCCATCAAAGAGACCAGCCATAAGTCTCACCGATCTGCAAGAGTGATTTAAAGTCTCATCGATCGGAGAGACATATGCTATCGAAGTGAAATCCTCAATTCATCCCGAGCATCCATGTCATGTTGATGGACCCTCGTCGGCAAGACATTCACTTTGTCTCACCAACAAAATGAAGAGAAACACGTCAGGGAGACATGTGTTATCGGAGTGAATTTTCCTTCTCCTTCTAACTTCATATGTTACACCAATCGGCAAGAGTGGTTTGAAGTCTCACCGACCGACAAGAGTGGTTTGAAGTCTCACTGATCTGCAAGAGTGGTTTGAAGTCTCATCGATCAGAGAGAATGGTATGAAGTCTCACTGATATCTGCAAGAGTTGTTTGAAGTCTCACCGATCTACAAGAGTGGTTTGAAGTCCCACCGATTTGCAAGAGTAGTATGAAGTCTCACCGATCTGGAAGAGTGGTTTGAAGTCCCACCGATAACTAGACCCCATTTATATTTCATCGGTGAGACAATTGATATTGGTAGAAGTTATTTGAAGTCTCCCGATAAAGCAATGTTACCTCGATATGTGAATACATGTGGTCAGGGTGTAAACAAAAGATTGAATGAAATTGTGGTGGAAATCAATAATACTTTGAGAAAAATAAATATTTGTTTTATCGAGGGGATTTAAAAGAGGACAATTATTTTACCCACAAAATGCACAAGAGGTAAAATCTATAAAATATTTGCAAAGGAGGTTGGAATATTTTCGCCAATAGGATTAAAAGAATATGTAATTATTTTACCCAGAGGAATAATTTATTAAATCAGGTGAAATATTTCAATCAAGCAAGGTAAAAATGGGATATTTTTTCACTGAAGAAGCTGCGAGATTGGGTGATTATTTTTAATTGGTGGAAGAACAAAAGTTTCCAGCAAAGGATAAATACCGAAGTTAATTTTTCGCGAAGATGCAAGATGGAGATTAAAGTTAAAATATTTAATTTTCCATTTAGGCAACTAATTATATATTTTATTTTACCGAGAATAATTAAACGAAGAGCTGCACCAAAAAGAAGAGTTGCATCAGACGAATGTTGTGAAGGGTTGTAACCCTAAAATAATGTATATATTCCAAATGAAATCAAAAGAGGTGGAGAATTAGAATTAGGAGTAGTAGGTTAGGAAATTTCCAATAGTTGGATAGGGTGATCAATTGTTGAAACAGAATGTTATGTTATGTATTGCAAAATATTTTGGAATAATATAATGGACAAGAAGATTTAATCTGGTGACTCAAATATTGGTGTCAATTGTTTGTTAAGTTAAATAATTATTCGGTTGTCTCCAAGTTGGTGTTACTTATTATTTGAATTTATTCCAAGTAAAATACTAAATTCATCAGACACATTTGTTGTTCTTGTGTAATTTGCTTAAGTGGTTTCTTCAAGTAAGAATTAAAATCCTTTTAAACAGATTACTGTAATTTGGAAATATCAATTGGATCAATAAGAAGAGTCTATAATTGAAGGTTGTCATACTGTCTCCAAAAAATCCTATTAAGCTATTCAAAACTGAAAATATCAAGTATATTTTTCATTTTGTTAGTACACATTTGTTGTCACTGTGTGGCCCCTTTTAACTAGTTCCTTCAAGGAAGGATTAAAATACTCTTAGATAGATCATAGTAACCTAATAGGCCTTGATTGGATCAATAAGAAGATTCAGATAGTCACATCCTTGCACGTTTATACCAGGTATAAACAAGTATAAGTTCCAAACAATTATAATTGTAGCCAGTTAGAAAGTCGCATATCATTCACATCTTGACTCCATTTACCCAACAGAAGTAGGCACTGGTCATACCAATTCCATTTTAGAATTTCATAAAAGCTTATCCATACATTCATATTTCAAATTTCATTAGGAGTAGAAGTAGTTATTAAGCTTTCATCTATCTCTCACTATTTGCCATTGGGGATAGATTGCACAAGTAGGAATCATATAGTTCAAGTCTGCATCATTTACATAGGTACACCCGCCTAGGTTTAGGAGAGCCTAAAGAGTAGAAGGTTCAATTACATTAATTGGCCTTGTATGTTAGCCAAAAACATGTCAAGAGCTTGGCAACCTCTTGTGGTTCAAACCTACATTTTTGAGACCTAACACAACCCTCTTGCAATATCTCTTTCTCCTTTGCATTGAGATCTCAAGGGTTTGTTCTTGAATGAAAGTTAGTGAAAATTGTCCTTCTAGGTCCTAAACCCTAGAGAGAAGGAAAGTCCACAATTTTCCACCTTTCAATTCCCATAGACATAAAAAGATTTAGTGGTTTTCTATCTCCCATGCTAAAATATTGCAATATAGAGTTCACATATTTACTTTAGCCTAATGAAATATTTCTATTCAATTTATCACTTTTAATATCCATATCTAACATATACTTGGTAGCCCTCATTTCTATCTCAAACTATACTAAAAGTTGAGAATTCAAATCACAAATCACATCCTTACTATTACCAAAAAATAACATATCATCCATGCACAACATAATAACAAGGATTTGATCACCATCATGTTTATAATAAACACAATTATCTAATTTAGATCTTAAAAAACCCAATCCCAATAGAAAGGAATTAAAACTTTGATACCACATCATAGGAGATTTTTTGAGACCATACAATGGTTGTTTTAATCTACAAACTAGAGTTTCTTAACCCTTTTTTTGCATAATGCTCAAGTTGTGTCGTGCATATCTTTTCATCCAATTCACCATGTAGGAATGTTTTCTTCACATCTATTTGTTATATCTCTAAACTAAAATTTGTTACTATAGATAGGAACCTAATAGATGTGAACTTGGTAAAAAAGGAAAAATATCACTAAATTTTATCCCCCTCAATCTAGGAATATTCTTTTACAATTAACATTGCCTTGTAATTTTTAATACCCTCATATAAATTTAATCTTTTTTAATACTAATTTACATCTTGTTGGCACCCCATTTGACTATGTCCATTTTTGCTTTAAGTCATAGCCCTCACATATTTTGGGATTATTTTTCCCACTATAGATAACTTATTTGATACTTTTCTTAATGGGTCTCCTTTGATCAAAGTTTCCATAAGTATTTTTCCTCATCACCACATGTGCCTATCATGTGTTGGAAGTTGCAAAGGTCTCAAAATTTCTAGGTTTAGAGGTTTTATGTTCAAAATTTTAAGGATTGTGCTTATGTCAAAGTTTGAGTTTCCCTTCTTGGTATACCTTTCCTCCCAAATCTGATCTTTTCTATTTGAGCATACCTTTCATCTATTCCCACCCTCATCCCCTTTTCTTGTAAGGATATTATATTTTTTATTTATGGAATTAATTGACTTCAACCTTCACTTTCCCTTACTTTTGTCAATATTTTACACTTTTCCATACTAGCATGCTTTCTCTCTTAACCTTAACCCCCTGATTCTTATACAAGTTACCTTTTAGAGTTGGAATTTTGGCCATCACTTACTTTAGGTACCTTTTCCTTGGTATCCCCAAATCCTAATCCCTAATTATTTTAGTATGTACCTTATTAGGGTCACTAGTTTAGAACTATCCTTATTTTCATGCCTTAAGGGATGAATTCCTTATTATTCCCAATCCTTGACTCCCTCACAATGGTATGGGTTATGAGGTATCCCCAAATTCAAATCCCAAAACTTTTGAAACTTTTACATTTTGCATTGTTCACTCCACATACCTCTCAACATGACCCAAGTTGCTATTAATGATCCAATTTGACATTATAACTACTCTTAGGGTATCTTCCTAGCTAGAAATAACTAACCATTGTAAGTAAATAGATCCAAATGTGCTTCAAATGATAGAGGATAGGGAACAACATACATTTCCTTTAATGCAATGGTTGTATTTATGATGTGAATAATTTTTTATGCAAGTTCCAAGCTACCATTTCAATAGATTTTATAGGATCTCAATTTGTTCTACATATAGCATTAATGATATTTGAGCTTGACTCATTTTACACATTGATTAAAGTAACCAAATAAAGTACCAAAAGTATGAGTTCATATGACATGTCAAAGGCCAGTCATTTCATATTTCAATATAACTAAAAATCAAAGGAGATTCTAGGGTTTCAACTCCTATAAATCCAATTTCCATTAGGGTAGTAGATGGTTTTAAATCACAATGAGTTTGTCATGTCCCTTTCTTTGGAAAGATAGTTGCAAAGTAGAATTTGGGAATCCTACCGTATTTCATCACAAGACACCCTTTCGGCTTGCAGTTTGGAACTTAGTGTTTGCAATAATGGCCACACATCATATCCAAAGCTCAAGGGAAAGGATCATATACTGGGAAGATGATCAACATCTGAAGATTTCCAGTCTAGGCTCGTTGTACTAGAGCAAGATTGATTATGAGAATCCCTCTGCATTCCTCCACAAGAGCACATTCCATCTTATGGTTTGGAACATAGCATCCATGATGACATTTTCACATAATATCTAAATCTTAAGAGGAATGCAGTAGGTACTGAAAATATATTGCTATTAGAAGATGATTGTGTCAGGAAACTAGCATCTATTTCAGTAGCCTTAAAGGATAAGACATCCCAGATCATGCGACATCAATTGTGAAGTTTCAAGAATTAGGAAGGGGTCAGGGAATCATGTGGCTAGGTCCATATGGTGGTACACTCATTCCAAAAGAATCCACTTTAGCCTTAAGGTCGACCTAGTGTAGCATGTGAAATTCAAATTTTGAGCTTTAGCGCCATCTTGGCTCAAGGCTGACCTATTCGTTAAGGGAAATTTTTAGCATATAAATGTAAGGATTAAATCCATGTAATAAGTATGGACTTATTATGTCAATTTTCTATATTTTGGAACACTTGTGTTTTAAACCCTTCTATGGATGAAAACCCATAGGAGTATGTAGTCATTGGATGAAAACCCAATGATCACTAGGATCAAAGGATGAAACCCCTTTGGTTCCTAAGGGAATTCTCATTCAAGGATTGCATCTGAGCTTCAAGAATTTTTAAGGAGGTTAGTAATATTATTATTGATCTATAACAACATTGCATATCATTTCGGGTCAGTCTTAGTAAGTTGTAATTGATATATCATATGCATATGAGACTCTGAATTTTATCATTATACCAAAGAGATCTATGTGTTCACATGTTGTTGTTCATTGAATTCAATCTAAAAATAAGTAATTCAAGAAGAAACCATGGATGATGAAGCAAAAGAAGCCAAAGAAATATTTGAGGAAATGATACAAGGGTAAAATCGTCTTGCATGTTTGGCTAGATGTTTCAGTGGATGTAGACTAATGTTATGAAGAGAATGATAGTATTAATGGAGTTGGCACTACCTGTGAAACCAATGGTGGAAAGGGGAAGGAGAATATGGTTGCTACACAAATCTCTAGAACTGACTTCATTAATAAGCCTCTCAAGCCTAAATTCATTTAGAGAGTGGAAGAAGTTCTAAGGGAAGAAACTACCCTTCAAGATGACATCTCAAGAGCTTATGAAGAATATAGGGCTTTGGAACCTTAGATCAAGGAGATATTATATTTGAGAGATTGCATGGAAATGAAGAATAATAAGAAAAGAACTTACCATTCACCACCTATGCCAAAATATATGGAGCACTCATTGGGGAAGCTATCTATTTCATCCTTTGATGGATCTAAGAAGAGCATTGCTAGGGCATGGTTGCAAAAACTTGATACATAATTGGCACTCAAGCTATGTCTAAAGAATATGCCATCAAATTTTCCACCCTAAATTTGGAAGGAATTTCTCATGATTAGTGGTACCAAGGTCTGATCACTCAAGTCCATAAATTGATCAAATCTTATGATGTGTTTTGTAGCAGACTAGTTGAGAGATTTGATAGGAGAGACCCATAAGAATATTTTAGAGAATTGGCTTGCCTCAAACAAAAGGGAAGTATGGAAGCATATGTTCTTAAGTTCCAAAGGCTATCAGTCATGGTAACTGACATCTCATAGAAGAGACTCATAGTCCTATTTTATGAAGGCTTGGCGGAACAACTTAAGGGCTTGGTGAAGGCATTCCTATCCAGCACTTCAGGAGACTTCAAAAATATTTTGATCTGGAGAATTTTGTTCCCCAATAGAATCAAAACCCTCGATATGGAACAATAAAAAGGGAAATTTCCAAAAGAAGCCTTGGATTGCTCAAAAACATGCCCCTTGCCACACCTAAGGCTAAATGAACTTATATCGCACTTTTGACCAACTAAATAGTTTTGAGTGAAACACTTTCAACCTAAACCATTTTGGTCAAAACAATTTCACTTGAAACCACATGGCCTATACATGGCATATAGAGTTTCGGGTGAAACCCTTTCACCCAAAACTACAAATTTTGAATTTTCCCTTTGTCACTTTAAAATGCAACTCAATATATGTGCAAGGTTTCTATAGAAAGGGTTTTGGGAGAAAAGGTTTTGAGCAAAAGGGTTTCACTCGAAACCCTTTCTACTAAAACTATCTATGTGGCATCCTTGTTGGTAACCACCTCATCCTTTTTTAATTTTTTTTGAAAATTTCCACTTGAACATGATATTTCTTTAGTCAAAATGATTTTTTCCAAAAAATTAAAAATACCCTTTTGTAGAGCTTGGAGTCAAGAATCCAAATATATATATTGATATTTTGATTATGTTTTTTTTATTTTAAATAATTTAAGTAGGTTGTTAAAGTTAAAAAAGAGGCTAATTAGAAATTAAAAAATAGTTAAACATATTTTTAAAAATTAAAAAATATATGGTGTAGTATAGGAGAGAATCCTCTTCAAAAGGATATAATTTTAAAAAAATTGTAAAAAAAAAGTAGACAATTGTTAATTTCAAATGAAAACTATCAAATTCTAGTAATTTTGACTTTAAAACATTATTACAAGAAAAATATACATCAAAATTTCAAAAAAAAATCCATGCACTAGGTATTGAAGTTACATATTTGGAAGAAAAAAAATTCAGGGGAAATGAAGTTTTTTTCTATTTGTTTTTGATGTCAACTAAACACCACTTTTTCTTGAAATTTTCAACATTTCAAAATATTCTCTTAAATTGATAAAAAAAAATACCAAAACAATTTTTAAAATATCTAAAAAATTACAAGAATAAGCTTCATCAAGAGTTCTACATTTCATTAGTTTACATCATTTGAAATTCAAAACATAAATATCACTTTTATTTGGTCAAAGTTGAGATTTTCTTTTGGTGTTGGTTGATTCCTTTATAAAGTGTGACATAGGTTTGTACTTTTACCCCTAAGACCAAGAATAAGCTCAAAAGTAAGAAACTTTGTTTCTCTTACAAAGATCCATGGGTTTCGGGACACAGATGTCTTGGAAAGGGGCAAGTTCACTATATAGAAGTCATTTTTGATAGAGTCAGAATTAGATGAGTCGAATGAATTTCATGATCTGGAAAACACCCTTCCAGAGGAAGGAGATAAGGAGAAAGTAAATGGTGGTACTCTAGCATCACTATTTGGCACCCATAGGTACCATTCTTTCAAAGTCTAAGTATTCCTTTTCAGAAAAAAGAAATTGTTCTAATTGATGGAAGAGCTGCCCATAACTTCATTGATGGGGGACTTGTGAGGAGAAGGCTAGATGCAAATAATTTTGAAGGCTTCAATATTACTGTGGAAAATGGGTATAAGTTACCTTGCAAGGAGAAATTCTAGAAGTTGGACATAACATCTAGAGATCATAAGGTTTGTGATGACTTCTATGTTATTGGTTTGGGTGAAATTGATGTAATTTTGGGTGTGTAGTGGCTACATTCATTAGGTGAGTATACAACAAACTACCAAACGATGGAACTCAAGTTCAAAGACAATGGGAAGGATGTGGTTCTAAAGGGAATGGCTAATGGAGGTCCACAAGTAGTATTAGCCAAGAATGGAAAGGATCTTCTAGAAGAACCAAGTTGTTTGAACAACTAGTTGTTTGGTGATTTCAAAGGACTCTTCTAAAGGCAAGAATGGTCAAGTTCATATTGATATAGAAAATAGTTTGGATAAGCATAGTTTGGTTTTCAGTGACATGCCTCCCAAATTGTTGTCGGATAGAGGTTTCCACCATATCATCAAACTTGAACCGGGATCAAAGTTGGTTATGACCATGCCTTACCAACATCCCTGGATGTATAAGGAGGATATAGATAAAGCATTAAAGGAGTTGTTGGATATGGGCTACATCAAACCAAGCATTGTCCCTTTTACATCATTTGTGGTGTTGGTAAAGAAGAAGGATGGCACTTTTTGTATGTGCATAAACTACCTAGCATTGAATAAGAAGACCATTAAGAACCAGTACCCCATACCATGGATAAACGACCTAATTGATGAGCTACATGGTGCAATGTACTTCTCAAAGATTGATTTGAGGTAGATAGATACAATTAGGTCTGCATGAGAGAAGAAGATGTGTAAAAGACTGCTTTCTAGTGTCACTATGGACATTTTGAGTTCCCGGTATGCCTTTTTGTCTCACTAATGCTTTGACAACTTTCCAATCATGCATGAGTCACGTTTTTGGTAAGCACTTGAGTAAGTTCGTGTTGGTTTTATTTGATGATATTATGATCTATAACAAAACATGAGAAAAACATTTGAAGCATTTGGATATAGTCTTGGGAATTCTAGAACAACATTCCCTCTTTGCAAATATATCCAAATCTGATTTTGGGTCAACAAAGATATTGTATTTGGGACATGTCATAAGTGCTAAAGGAGTTCAGGTTCATCAACAGAAGATCCAAGCCATTCTAGACTGGACACCTCCTACAAACTTGTCTCAACTAAGGGTTTTCTTTGGGTTGTGTATCTATTACTCGAGGTTTTCTAGAGGATTTTCTCAGTCTACGAAACCGCTCACCAACCTAACTAAAGTAGGAGCCTTTGAATGGATGGAGGAAGTAAAAAAACTTTTGAGAAGTTGAAGGAGGTAATGAGGTCTTTTCCGGTTCTTGCAATTCATTATTCCTCACTTCCATTTATTATAGAATGCGATGCTTTTGGTGAAGGAATTGGAGTTGTTCTTTCTCAGAAGGGACACCCCATAGCATTTGAAAGTAGGAAGTTGAGAGACAATGAAAGAGGATATTCCATGTATGACAAAAAGATGCTAGCTATAATGCATTCCTTGGAGAAATTTTGGCAATACTTGGTGTGCAGAAGATTTATGATCAAATCAAACCACAACAGCCTGAAGTTTTTCTTAAGTCAGTAAAATTGGAATGATACGCATATGATTTTGATATTGAATATGTTAAAGGGAAAAAGAATATTGTGGCAGATGCACTCTCTAGGAGACCTACTTATGTCATGTTTCCATCACATCAATAGACTATCTACGGATTCAATCATGGAGGAATATGCCAAGGATCCTTTTGTTATCAAAATTTTGGAAGGGGTGGAAAAGGATGACTAATATGTGGTGTTAGAAGGTCTGATCCTATTCAAGAATAGAGTTTTCCTAGTTTTCATATCCAAGATGAAAGAGTAAGATATTAGAATCCTATCATAATGCACCTATGGTAGGGCATCTCAAGTTCTACAAAACTTACCGAAAGATCAAAGAAAGGTTCTCTTGGAAGGGCCTCAAGGAGGATGTCCTCACACATATCAGGGAATGTGGCATATGTTAGCAAAACAAAGGAGAGCAAGATTTTTCGGTCAAATCTATAGCGTCTTCTCATTTCAGAACAAAAATGGGAAAGTATTTCCATGGAGTTCATTATCATATTTCCAAACTACAAGGGAAGGAATGCATTTATGTTGTATTTGATAGATTGAATGATCACTTACTTTCCATTTCCAATGAATATATAGCTCTGCAAGTTGCATATTTATTCTTCGAGGAAGTTTTTTAATTGCATGGGCTACCCAAGAACATTTTTAGTGACAAAAAAAGTTAGTTCCTCAATATATTCTACTCGATGGGCACCCAACTCACTCCTAGCATAATCTATCATCCATAAACTAATGGGAAAATTAAAATTGTAAATAAGTAACTAGAAGGATACTTGCAAAACTATTCCACCAGTCAAAAGGAAGCTTGGATCAAATGGTTACATTTGGGAGAGTATTGTTACATCACAACTCATCACATGTCCATCAACATGTCTCCATTCAGGGTGCTCTGTGGATATGATGCACTAACCCTTGTAGAATTAGTCCTCATAGACAATAGAGTTCTGACATCAAGCAATATGGTAAATCAAAGTCAAGATATTATGAGAAATCTCAAGGATTATCTGCAAATGGCTGAAAATCAACAAAATATGTATGCACATAGGAGGTGAAACATAGAAAAATAGGGTGCTCCTAGGGTTTCCCACAATGGAAAAGTGGATCCAAAGAGGGAAAAGGGTCCTACTTCTCTAATTTCATTAAGAAATGAGATCCCCACAAATAATTGACTAACTAAACTTAGGAGAATCAATTTTATGAAGGAATCTTCAGATTTCCTTTTTGTTTTGGGACGGGGGTCAAGGTTAAACATCACTTTGGGGAGAAAGATTAAAAATAGAAAATTAACTCCAAAATGCAATTTATTACTTGGATTTAGTAGATTAAGCATAAAATTCAAGGAACCAACAATTTTTTTGGTAGATATAGAAGGGATAAATGTTGTACACCTGTCACAAAGTGATATTTTCAGAAGTTTTATGAGGACTCATTCACCCTATGGCGAATGCATCCTTTGTAGGACTTTTCAAAATTAGTTTCTACGTCCTCTGCTCTTGTGTCTGCACTTCCAATTTCTTGGGTTTTATAGTCAGACAATTGGAAATAAATCCGAGACCTGAGTTTCCATGAGATGACAATAAAGGTGAAAACAAATGCAACTTTTCAATTTTGCAACTTTTGAGATCTTCAACTTTTCTTCAACCTGCAAATCTACAACACACAAAAAGACGGGAAAATATTTATTTTTGGGTGAATGGGAGTTTGCCTTGGTCAAACCCCATTTTGGTTATTAACCTTGAAGTGAAATGAAATAGCATGAAAGATGTTGAATGAACAAGACAACTGAGAGGGGGGTGATCAGTTGTATCTAATCAAAATATCAAAAACCCTCAATAGTAATCAGATCCACATGCATTCAATAAACCCTTATTCAATTAATATGATTAATCATGAAATGCAGATAATAGAAACAAAAATAGAACCACCATACATAAGAGAACACCATATTTACATGGAAAACCCAATGAGGGAAAAACCACGATGAGGATTATCTCACAATATAAGTAATTGAAAAACTAGTACAAATGGGCTCACTTCCAAAATAAGATACATTGTCCAAAAAGGCTCACAACCAAGGCTCACTGCCACAAAAATAACAAGAAGATAGAAGAGAAATGTTACACAAAGAACACTTTCTCAATGCAACAAGGAATCCACCACAATGCTCTAACACTTTCACGGTCTTGTTTGAAAGATTTCAGACACCTTCGACTCACTACATTCTAGAATCTAATACTTTGAAGTTCGCACTGCTCTACTCAAATTTGCATCACACATATCACTTGCATTGACCTCACATCAATCTAGCTTCTCTCTTCCTTCTCTCTCAACTCATAAAAACTCCACTCTTATTTATATCAAAATCAACCTTAAACATCTTCTCCAAGGTCGACATTTTATCTGTTGTATTTACAAATTCAAGTTAGGTCGGCACCTAAACATTCTTGTGGTTCATAAGAATGAAAGGGGACCAGAACAACACTTAATCGAGACCCAAAATTAAGTCTCACATGCCATGCTACTCATTCATTAATACTTGAACATTCTTGAATGTAGTGTAGACACCATGTCAGTCGTTACCCATGAAAACACATTAAGCATTAAGTACACACTTTCAAAACTTCTGATACACCTAACCACAAATCCTCTTGACACAAACATGAGAACAACACCATTAATTATCCTTCAAAACCACAAGTCCTGAAAAATGATTTTGGAGAAATTTGGAGCAAATACATTTATCCTTGACACCTCTATACAACACTGCAAAACCATATCTCATACTAGTAAACACAACTTTCTCTCACCAATGATCCAAAACCCAAAATTTTGAATATAGCAACCTCTGAAAACCTTGAACAACATACCAAATCTATACAAGCATAGCATTAATATAGAAGAAACCTGAAGCATGATCCAGAGCACATTCTAAACACTTACACAATACAATTTTCTCTATTTATCAAATTTTCTCAAAAGCACTTGGAAATCAAGTACCAAAGACATCATCTTAGCTCCTTACTTCATTCCAAGTCATCTCTATACATTGAAACAAAAGATAGCTCCATGTACTCCCAACACTTCCTCAATGTCTCAACTATACATGCACAACTTGCAACAACCTGTTTTCCTCTTTTTCATAATTCTCTCAATATCCTCGACATTTTCATCATGCAACAACTTCCTTAACACATAGATGAAATCAATGACAACACCAGTTAGTAGACATCATGTTGACATCAATGACAAAACTTTCATGCTTGCAACAAAAGAAATGATGAATGAACAACTCAATATTGTAACTCACCAAACCCTTGGATAAGCCTTTGGAAATTTAAAATCTCAATGTGGATCTTGCATGAAATGGCCTCAATGGATGTGGATCTTCATACTTGAATCTTGACTTGAAATAATGTTTGGATTAGATCTTGAAACCTACATCACAATGTTAGCTCCAAAAACATGCATGATTGAACATAACTTTGACATGATGAATGGATCTTGATTGTTGCAACAAATTATGAAAAAGTTTTCTCTTGAATGCTCTTGATCATCAAATTTATTGTACTTTTGCTCACTTGGAAATCTTAGATGAAACTTAGTGAAATAATTTTTGGACTCAAGGGAACGCTGAGAGGGGGGGTGAATCAGTGTTCAACAATATTTAAACTCCATTTATCTAAAACATGAAACCATTTTATCATTGCATTAGAGAAAAGATGTATGCATTCAAAGTAAACATTCATAACACCATGACACATAGATTTTTTGCGTGGAAACCTTGTTAAGGGAAAAACCACGGTGGAGGTTAATCCATAATTTGAGTACTCAAAAAATAATTGTTTACAAAAGGGAATGCACTTGCATTCAGGCACACTGCCTAGAGCTCACTGCTCAAGAGAAAGGCTTATTGCCATACAAAATTTAGATTAAAACCATCTGAAGGGTGAACTAAGATAGTAGCATCAACTTATTCTAGGTGATAGTTCTGGTGAAGCTCATAGATCTGATTCTGGGTTTACTTTCTGACTCTGCACTTCGCTCTACCCTATTCTGCTATTTTTTGTTCTTCACATGACTTATGATCAAATTTGCACTACTGCACTGCTGAATCTCACAATTCACACTCCTACACACACACCCTTATGTTCACATCACTTAAATGATAAAAACAAACCTCTTATATATATCCGCAATCAAGGATTCATTCATCCATCAGTCGACTTTATAAAATATTAAGTTACTTTTAACTTGTTGGCTAGATCCGCCACTAAATCTTTATGTGCATCCTCCAAAGTTGGTTAAGATAAAGAGAGGACCCAAATAAAACTTAATCAAACATGAAGACTTATAATTAATTACATCTTATACATCCGCGATTTCTATCCTTGTCGGGTCGGTCTTCTAGCATAGATAATCAACAGTTTAGTGCACCGTATCTTCTAGATCACTTACTAGTGAGTGTGAATCACAACCAAGATACTAAAAAAATCAATAGACCTTCCTCAGAGATCCACAACCCAAAATATATGTCTGATAAGGTGTTTAGATCAACTTTTATGCCTTTAATCGGATGCCCTGTTCTTTATTTTGATCTGTCGGTAGGAACCAAAATTATGTTGCACATTTCGATGCAAGACTTAAGTTTCATGACTTGGGTTGCCATAAATGACAACACTTACAATCCATATGCCAACAATCACCCCAGCCATATGCCAACAATCTCCCCCTTTGGCATTGATGGCAACACTTAGTGAAAAATGACTAAGTGTCAAAATCATTATAAGTACACTGCCAAACTTTTTATTGCACTTTCTCCCCCTAAGATTTATAAGGAATTCTCTCCTCCTATAATGCTTTCTTTTCCTTCTCTATGTGGAATTTTTCACTGCATTCTCTCCCCCTTTGACATCAATGACAAAGCATTGGATGCCATATGCCAAAAAGACAAAAAGAGATAAAACATGTGTTCAAAATCCTCAAGGCTTGAAAAATTTAAATCATATATGCTTACAATTCTCCTCCTTTGATCAAAATTGCAAAAACTTGAAGACACTTAACCGCTAACTTTAGAAGATTATCTTATGGTTTTTCTTCACTTTTGGCAGGAACTTCTTCCAACCATCAATTTTAATTCCAATAATAATGATCAAACTATTGTTCTCGGAAGTCTTGTTAATGATCTCAATGAGAGATTCAAGAATTGTAATTGCTTCTTCCAGTTTCTCACCATTCTTCAGTATTTCCATCATCTTCTCTAGCCTGCATTCAATTAGATCCTTTACCTTCCAAAAATTATTCACAAGAACATTCTTGGAGAGTTGAATTTTTGTTTGTTTTGACTATAGCTCCCGGATTCTTTTCCTGATGATGCCATCTAAATCCTGAGATATGTCAAAGCTTTTTCCAATGTCATTCAATTCTTGGAGAGTTGAATTTTTCTTTGTTCTGACTATAGCTCCTGGATTATTTTCCTGATGATGCCATCTACATCCTGAGATATGTCAAAGCTTTTTCCAATGTCATTCAATTTTGCTTCAATCTGATCCAACTTTTCCTTGTAATTGATGATTGCATGGGGCCAACGAATGCAATAGTTGTAGATGCATGTGGCTGAGTTAATGCATAGCCTCAATTCATTCATTTTCTTCTTCAACTTGGAAGGGATAGTCTGAATTGTTCCTTCAGGTGAGAGACAACTTCACCTTCTTCTTTGCCTTTTTCCTCATATCCCATTGATTCTCTATTGCACTCAATCGTCTCTTCAAGTAGAATGTCCTTCATATTTTCCAATCTTATCTTACAGTGCTCAACATGAGCATTTAGAACTTCTAGAATCAAGTCTTGATCGTATGATGGTCTAACTGACCATAACCTTGCAATTTTCCGCATGCAACCTACACCTTGAATGAGTTGCTGTACCTTTTCTTCTGTTAGATCTTCTTCTTCCTCACT
Organism: Sequoiadendron giganteum; assembly: GCA_007115665.2. Classification (NCBI taxonomy): domain Eukaryota; kingdom Viridiplantae; phylum Streptophyta; class Pinopsida; order Cupressales; family Cupressaceae; genus Sequoiadendron; species Sequoiadendron giganteum. The sequence goes on along the minus strand of CM021103.1, from coordinate 564,508,437 downwards.
ACCTTTTTCTAGACCAAATTCATTTTCCAGTGGATTCTTAGGTTCTTCATCAGATTCTTCATCCAGAATGTCCACAATTTCCTTTCCTTTTCCCTCAATCCTGGGAACTTTTCTTTCTAGAGGGTTGTATTCAATAATTTCCTGTCCTCTTTTTTGTCCTCTATCAGTGCTACCGGAAGAGGAACCAACTTCCATTGATCTTACCAGAGGGGACATATTGACTGATCCACACTTTTCAAGCACATTCTTACATAAATTTTCAAATTCCAAATCCCAGTTAGTTAAGCTCTTAGAATAAGAGTATATATGATTGCGTTATCATGGAAACTAGTAGTGCTCGTTCCACGAATAACCCCCCTACGAAACTTGTTTGTTTCCTAGGTTCATGGTGTTCAAGCAGGAAAAACGAGGATATTTTCAATCCACCTAAAAATTCATTCCAAAGTATTAGGTATTCAATCTGATCATCCCCCCATGTTCGCCTCATAAAGACCTTTGAAATGGTTACCTTTCGCAAGCCTTCACTGTTGATACTTAGGAAAATAGTGAAAAGTGCAGAAGAGCTTAAAAACAATGCTCTAACTCTTACACCAAAAATGACTAAGTGTTGAAAGTGCAAGGTCACCAAAAATCAACGCCCTTGCACTTAAGTGATTTTGGACTTTGGTGCAAGGGCATTGATTTTGTGTGCCATTGCACTTAACTTTATGACTTAGTCAATTTTTGACTAAAGGCGCCCTTTTTTAGCTCGTTTGCACTTTTCACTGAATGTGCCACTTTTCATGCCTCAATTAAATGGTCGACTTGAGTTAGTGTTAAAACACTTCCAGATCACCTAAAAGTGATTCTTGTTCATTCATTTCACTTTTAACTTGTTTTTCACCTCTCTTTTTGTTGGGCGACCAAGCTCTCAGCAAAAATGTGTTTTCATCTTTCAGCAAATCTTCTTCCAAGTTTTGGATCGATTGTTGCTTGATATTTCAGGTATGTTCCTCTTTGATTTTTCCATTTCTAGTTTTTGAATGATTCGCATCTTTTCTCTTAGATTGTAATCATGTTTCTTTACTTTTATTTGTTTTTGTGTCAACGTAATCACTCCCCAAAACGCATTTTTTTCTCATCTGCATTTTTTCCACCAATCTCCAAGCATCAATTGTTGTTTGATGTTGTCTTTCTCCCTCACGTGTTGATTCATGACCTCCATCATTAGTTTTCCATTCTTCTTTTCTTTCCTAACCCTCATGTGTGATCATCTATTGAAGATTTACATTTTTTGAGAAGAAGAGAAACATTGAAATTTCTAAAAATGAAATGCATATTTACAGTTCAAATATTTTTTCTTTTAATCTAAGAAAATTACCAAGCTCCTTGCAATGGATTTTATTTTCCTTCCTCACACTTGTCAAAATTGAAATTTCAAAGTTTCAAGTTAAGTGTCAGGGTGTTGAAAATCAACGCCCTGACATTCTTTCAAAAAAACAAATTCCTAACACTAAGTGCAAGGGTGCTAAAACAGCGCCCTTGCACCAAGTTCATTTTTGCACTAAGTGCAAGGGCATTGATTTTCAGCGCCCTTACACTTTTTCCTGCATTCATCTGAAAACATCTCAAAATTGTCCAGTTTCACTCCAAACCACTTCTCATTCATTTTTTACCTCGTTTTTCATGTTTCATCACTTACATCATGCTTGCTTGACATCTCTCCTTTCTTCATGCATCCCAATGCTAATTTTAAGCTAACATTGTTAATTCTTATTTGCAGTTCAGTTACTAATCTCGACAAGGGATTCTTTCATATCTTGAAGCTGAAGTAATCTCATATGACAACTAAGAAGCCTCCCTCGTCTTCAAAAGTTGAAGGCAAGATGAAATACAAATACCAAGGCATTTATCCGCTGACAGTAGTGATTTCAAAATTTGATGAGATCAAAGACACTGAGGTTGGCCATCAAGACCTTGTTGATTTCGTGAAGAGGACCAAGCAAAATCCTCTCAAAGAATCTCTAAGAGCTATCGTGCACAATAACTTACATCTTGTCTCTACATTCCCGACTACTGCACATCACACGAAGTTTGTCCTCCAAGTTGCATCTCACTATATCCGGGAAAGTAGAAGTGTCATTGATTCTTTCGGACATGAGGTTTTGAGACTAGATCCAGACTTCTTTGATATTGTCTTCAAAGTCCCACAAATGGAGAAGTACGTTGATATTTCAGTACAATCAGCGCAAGAGGTCTATGACTCAGATCCGAACAAGGCTAAGTACCTAATAAACAGTTAATGGTTGAAAGAACCCAGGCATACTATCTCCAGATGGTTGAAGAGACTTCCTTAAGCTGACTTCAAGGAAGATATCAAAGATATGATAATACTTTTGAGCACAGTGAAGGTATTACCAAAAACATATCATTTTTCAGGATTGGATGTACGTATACATTCAAATCATAAGAAGGCAAAAGGCTCATATTGACTGGGGCAAACAGATCAGTGATGCAATTCATGAGCAGTTGATAAACGTGCCAACCACCTTGAATTTTTATATGACTTCTTATCTAGTGTACGCTGCAATCGTGATAAGACAATTCTCAGGTTTATCTACAAAAGGGAACCTACTTTCTACACCTGTATATAATTACTTCTACCAGCTAGAACTGAAGGAAATCCATCATCATTTCAGGAGGGTCACTAATGCTTTCTTTGTGCCTTTTCTATTTAGTTTTGACCCAACTCTCGAGAAAAAGAGAGTGTTTGATGAGGCCTACAAAGTGGTAAGTAAGTTCAAATACATATATCTTCAATTCTCAACTTTTACTTACATAAGGCTAGGATGCTACACTGGCTTCCCTTATATGTTGCCCAGACATCCTTCAGATGAGTGGATTTTGATGGAGTTATGCAGGCAGCTGATTTCAATCCACAAAGAACATCGAAGGATTCATAAACCTTGTTTTAATTTCCCACTGACAATCGGTAGATATACCATCAAGAGTGTGCAAAATGAAAAATTAGTCTATGCTGAGATGCGGATCATGATGATCAGGACCTATAAATACAGACTTGATTTTGATTATCGAGATGTCATAAAGAGGTTGAAAAAGGTGCATAAACATGGATATCACTTTGAGGACATTTGGGTCGATTGCAGAGACAAAGAAGTTGTTCGTAAGATGGATTGGTGCAGGTTGACTATTCAGTAGATCAGGGATCTTGGTGTTGCTTACCTACCAAAGGATTTCACAAATCCTAGCGGCATCCTGAATGTTACTTATGATGAACAACAGATCTTCAAGAAACCCTTGCCTACAATTCAATGGTCAAAGAAGGAGAACGTTTCCATCAGAGAAAGGTTGGCACCAATTTTGGATAACACTATTGAATGGTTACATAAGCATGGTTTTCAAATGAAGACTTTTATAACAGAGTCTAAAGGAGAAGATTCCAGAGCACATGACAACCTACAACAAGAATCTTGCACCAAAGATAAATCTGCAGCTATTCCCACTTCTTCCAGAAAGGGACCTAGGATTAAATTCACTATTGGCAAGAAGGATGCTCAAGCCATCTGTGAGGAAGAAACTATGAAATCTGAACCATCCCGCTCAAAAGGAAAGGAATCTATTTATGAAGAGATAGATTTTGATGAAGAAGAAAGTACAAGTGATCAATCTCCTAAAGATGAAGATTCAGAAGAAACAAACTTTGATGAGGAAGAACATTTTGAAGATGAACATGAGTCTGAAAGTGACCAAGAAGGTGAGAAAGAAAAAGAGGATCAAGAGAGTGATCAACAGGAACTCAGGCATGATGAAGAACGAGCTATGTCTCCACCCGAGCATGTAGTTGAAGATTTTCCTCAATCATCATCACCTATAATTTCAAGTGTTCCTCATACATTCCCTATTCCAAACAATCCTCTACTACCTCTTTCCATGTTACATATTCCTACATCTTCCATACCCACAGTAGACACAGAACCACTCCCTATAGCATCAACCACACTAGATACTCCTTTAATAACGAGTATTCAAACGGTTGACATTTTATCAAGTTCTTCGTCATCTATTCCCAGCTTGTCATCCCCATCATATGATCTCAATTCAGAAGCTGAGTTTAACAGATTTATGAGTGACTCTCTACAAAATCAGGTCAATGTGCAGGTTTCTAGAACAGTAATGACAAATACTTCGCCAATTGTTTCCATACTCTCCCTTCCTTCAGAAGTGGTGGTAACAAAAGAATTGATAGTCAATCAGGAAGCTTTTACCTCCTCTCTTCCCCCATGGTTGGTATCCCAAGTATCGAAGCAAAAAAATAAAATGATTTCTCCAAAAGAGCTCGATCTTGAAGAGATAGCCCCTCCAAAATCCAAGGGTAAGAAGAAGGCAAAAGTATATTCACAGCTTCAGGTTGACAAAACAGGTCAAAAGTATGCAGAGATTGACATTCCACCTCAAGAGGAATGAGATGTTAATATGGAGGACTATACAGTAACAAGAGTCCAGCTTGGCAAGGTTACTAATGAAAGCGCCAAGGCAGATGCGCAAGTGACATTGAATATGCTTGCAGGGAGACTGGACAAAATGGAGCAAGCTCATGACTTATACAAACAAAGGGTAGAGCATTATTTCGCTATTGTTAGAAAAATTGCAAGATCTTCCAATAATGAACAACCATTGGCAATGGTAAGCCCCAAGGATCCAGCTATCAAGAAGGCTGATAGATTTGTCTCCAAAGGTAAAGCATTGTATGACTTCATCAACAAAGTCATAGAACACAGTTCTCAAATTATAATTCCCACAGATGAGAAGGCTACTCAAATAGCTCAGCTCAAATTAGAGTTGGATAAAGAAGAAGTTGTCCTTTCCCAGGAGCTCAAAGAAATGGAAAAATTCCTGTCATTTTGGTCACAAATGAAACAGGTAAAGCTTAGCAAACTGGTGGAAGTCGAGGTTATTCCCGATAAGGAAAAATATGTTGAGGTAAGAGAATCATTGAACCATCGTATTCAAATGATCAAATCTCTTACGGAAGATCTCCACCAAGTTCAGGAAGATGTGGAAGAACATCGGATTATTCTTGAAAAAAGAGTTAAGGAGTTGCCAGACAAGCTTCTTGAAGAAATTTGTATCTTCCTTCCAGCCACAGAACTATCCCAGACCTTCAAAGAAGTCATCATGAGTCAAGTAGAGAGTGCAGACTTTTCAGATGCCTCTATAAATGATCTTTGTGATATCAAGCTCACCCTTGATGACCTTAAGATGCATCTTGACAGGTGCAAAAAGGTTCTTTCATCCGCCAAGAGATCAGTCACAAGGATTCACACCATTGTGGATTACACTATTGGTCCAGATGAAAAATTCATGCAGGAGACCAGGAAGAAATATGAAGACTTTCGTGCCCAAGCAAGGAACTATGAAGACTCTTGATCTTCTAGCGTTGAATATTTTGATGCATTCTCATATGCATTTTGTAAATATTTTTTGACATCTTAAATGTCATTTTGTAAAGTATAATTACACCGAAAATATGAGATGTAATTCCACGGAGATAAATTACACTTTGACTTAGTCAAAGTTAGGGTTCCCTATTTTTTCTCATCTAATTCCCTAACTTTACTCCATTGATTTCCTAAATTAGCTCTTCTCTCTTTTCTATAAATAACAGAGACTCATATTGTAATCTTTACCTTTTAGTATTTTGCAACAAAGTGCTGCCCTTTTGAAACGAACATTGAAACTTTGTGTTCAATTTTGTGAAACTGAATTTAATCAATAAAGAAGGAAGTTGCATGCCAGACTTTGTGTTGGAATCAATTCTCTTTTGATTTGAGTAAGATTGGTGGTGATTAGCGAATGGTATTTGAAGGCCTTCAAGTAATTTATGTAAACTTTGTGTTGCATCTATTATTTGGATTTAATTTTGTGTGGATACTTTGGTTGAAATATCTACAAGAATTTGTGCTTGTAATCGTTCATGTTGTTCAAGGAATTGTTGCATCTAAGAATACTTGTGCTTCTAATGCGACAAACAATACTTTTACAGATCCAACATTGAAAAAGATACGGAATGACTTTGTGTCTTCATGAGCTTTCCCTTTTCCTTTACTTTGTTATTATAAATCACATCTGGTATCTCTACGCTTTGTTTTGACAAGATAGAGGTATTAGCATTACTGCTTTTTGTTACATTTCAATTATTAGATCTAGAACTTCCAAATCATGAAGCATTGTAAAACATCTTCTCTGGAAAAAAAGAGAGAAGCATGAATGTAACACACCCCCCCATTTCGTAAGTGCAGTGTACATTGTGTAAATACTTTATTAGTTTTAACATATCTTCTGTTAGCTGTAAGAAGGGTGCCTCCCCTTTCTGAGAGGAGAGATTTTATCTCACATAGCTATGGCTGAAGTCTAGGTTGTGTAATCTATTGAAAAGTTGATTACATAATTTTCACCCAACAGATTGTATATCAATTTATCTGATTTCCATACTACATTGTCAATTTTCGGCAACCAATTGAGAAAATACATTACCAAACATATATTTAGGGTGCCAAACTTGAATGGATAGCCTGACTCCTTTGTCAGTTGAACATTCTCCATGATCTTATCCTTTAACGACCCGCATAGGTCAAAGTCCTAACCTTCAATTATCATTTTGTGAGAAATGTATACTACGACAACCAATGTAGCTCCTTCTCAATTTATGTAGAAGATTTTATATGATATTCCATGTGCAATGTACTTCGTAACATGATTCTTGATTGTTGCAATCATCAGGGCTCTTTGATCTCTAATTATTCTGGTTAGGGTTTCGACCTCTTTGTTCCGGATAGATTTCTTCCTAGGAACATCTTTGTCTTTGCAAAAACCAGTTAAGTTTTGAATTGCCTCTTTTGAAATATGTATTGTTTGTCCAAAGTTAAAACATCACCATGTAATCTGCTTAATATGAATTTCCTGAATTCCGCTTTCTCAAAGTACAGAAACTCACTCCACATATCCAAATTTCCATGCTTGGCTTCACTCAATTGCTTTAATTCATTAGGGAGCAACAAATTCCTCATAGACCTAATCTTTGCACTATTATATTCATCTAGAGTGATCAATCCTTTGATTTTTTCCATTTTTCCATTTCGTGTTTAGGGTTCACAACCACACACTAAATTGTATGAAGAATTTGAGGACAATGTGAAATACCTCATAGATTTCAAGATTTGTCGATGAAATCGATTTTACTGCTTCGTAATCTGCCAATCGAGTGCTCTCCTTCTTCTCTTCTTTGATGCAAAGTGAAAAATGACAGCTTCAACTTGAATTTTAAAGCTCGCACATGTGCAATAAATGCATTTTCCCTAAGTTTCTCGGAGACTCTGTTTTCCCAAACGACGACAGAAAAATCTTCTGCTAACCTATGAATTGTCTGAGTTATTTTTGCTAAAGTTATCCAAAACTTTTGTATACCATGAGTATGGTTGGTGTTTTAAATTTTCCCAGCTAAGGCTTTGTAATTCCCTAAGAGGTAGCCAACCTCTATATTCAAGAACTAACAAAGTTAGTGGCCAACTAACGAGATTCAGTCAAAGACTAAGATCTCCTACACTTTTGGCTCTGTGAAACCAAGGAGGGTTTTCCTAAGTGTGTTCATAATAATGTTTTATGACTTGGTAAGAACACTTCTTCTTACAGATACAGTCTCCACCAATGCAATTAGATAGAAATTACCCTAGTTGTGGCAAACCAAAGAATAATAACAATTATCTTAAAGTAACGAGACTGAAAAATTAACATAGGATTTGCATCTCAAAAGAGATAGGGTTTGATATTTTAGATTGTTCAGATCTTGAACCCCCATGCTTAGAAATACAACCCTACATTTTCAAAATAAGGAATCCTAAATAAATTACATAATGCCTCATCCATTAGGCGTTGGAGTCATACAAAACATAACCCAGATATCTTGGCCGTATCACCATAATGATTTACACTATGAGATTTTCAATTTGAAAAACAATACTCCTTAAGGAATCCTAAATACAACATCACAAATTTGTAACTCATTTTCAAGAAATTTGATTAACTCATTAAGTTAAAGCAGGAAAATGAAGTACACATTCAAATATACCATTGAAATTGAATGAATATATCATTAATAAACTCATTCACAACTCATGACATATAAACAAGAGAGCAATTGTTCTAATAGATTTTCATTATTGCTTCAATATCTATTATTACATAAGCAGAGCTTGCTTGTTTCATAATATTCCTACCCCAGAAAAGATGTACTAGTTAATACCTTAAAAAAACCTACAGTAACCAAACTGACTATGCATATACTAAGCTTTCGAATACAAAAAATTTGACCATAACAATGAGTCGTAAAATCTCCTTTATACAACAGGAGAGCAACAAGCATCAGGCTCCATTGTTAATTTTAAAATGAATTTCATTCTAATGAAATGAAATTCGAATTCACATTCCAAAAAATATTCATCATCATTAGAAGTAACAATAAACGATATGAGGAATCAAAACGGTTACACCCAGTAACCAATCGGAGAAAAAATAAAAGATCGTGCCACGCACGCGCACGTCTACATCCAAAAAATGAACCACCAGAAAAGCACCACCCACGAGCAACACACACCACCCACCAACAATCACTTAGCCAACATGTGACCCCGATACAGGAGACCACTCCTGGTTCTCTCTTCGGTTTGAATCGAAACCATTCTCTTTTTCCTGTCCACACCAGCACTACTCCTAGCAACACGGCACAGTGTCATTGCAATTATTGGTGAAACTACAAGGACCTCTTCGTCGACACCCACGAGCTCGATCATGGCCACAAGAAAGCAACAATAGTCTGAGTCAATCTCAAACCCATCGCCACCAGAGCTCAAAGAGAGCACAACAAGGGAAATGCAGCGCCCATACCGCTTGCCCACACCTCGGGCACTCGCTTCAGGAGCACTAGGAATAGGTTTTTCCTCTTTGTGCTGCTAATTCCTCATGCCCACTCTAGCACTTCAGTGCACCACAGACTTATCCATTGAAGATGTGTAGTCAAAAATACAAACGAATCCACCACCTACAGACAGATCAACTCAAAATACAATGATAATACTGAGCAATTCAACAAGTATTTATAGAGTAAACTGGTGCAGGGAATATTAATTTCCCAAATGCTTGTACGAGCATGTGAGTGATTAGTGGCTGATGTTGCCACCAAAAAATCATTCCAATTGTACAACCCATCATTATATTTATCTGGAGGATATTGCTCGCACGCAAGGAAATCAAGAGAAAAATCCACTGAAAAACCCACGCCATTAATGAAAACATGTTGCAGAGCACAAAAACGCCTCACACGGATGAACACTAGCCATTTGAATTTGAACCGTTGATGTGGAACAGACCTGGCAAGTCGGACGACTCAGATCGATTCAATGATCATTGAAAATCCACATCACTGCTTGGGAAAAACCATAGCCAATCACAGCCCATGAAAACAGGAGGTCGCGATCGGGCAACAGTCCCCACCTAGCCCCTGTTGATCTAGGAGCCAAGCCACATGTCATTGTTTCACAAACCTTGCGGTACTTTGGGAACATTTAACCTGATCGTGTGAGGCCTGCGAGGGACGATCATCATTAATCCATGTCCTTAAATTCCCACTGGTGAAATGACACCCACTTGTCACTATTGGTGCATCGGGAAAAGGCCCCATTCCTCTGTATATGACAAATGGCGGCATCTCACACACCTTGCACCACCTAAGTGACATCAGCAAGAAAACCCACGAGGTTTGGGAGGAATGGTCTAGATCGTTCATGATCAGACGGTTCACCAAGCTGCATACAAACAAATATAATAACGATGGGGTCGATCGGAAAAGCCCTCGACGACACAAATATTTAGGCCTAAGTGGCAAAGAGAAGACTGATAGGTCAGGTGAAAAGGGGCCGGTAAGAGCACGAAGGAAAGGCTCAATCAGATGACTTAAGTGATCGGTAACCCTCAACAACAAGTCAACATTATTAATATTACGCGAGGGTTTTAAAAGATACCAATCAATTTTCCATGGGTAATCTAAACCCTAAACCCAAAATATCAGACCTCCAGTCATTTAAGAGTAACCAGTCATGCCCTGTTTAGGCAGAATTTTGACAAATTTTAAAAGTCTCATCAAGTACACATTCTTAACTATTCTTTGTGTTTCGGTACCATCCATAGATAGGGGAGGAAAGATTTTCTTGAAAGACTCACCCTAGGCCAATGGCCTGAAATAAATTATTGGAAGAGTTACCAGAAGCAGGTTCTGGTACAAAACCACTTCCAGCATCAGACTCATTTTTCCTTACCCATGTCTTCTTCATCTGATCATTGATTTCATCCATAGTTACCTTTTTTCTTTTATCATATTTCTCTATATTTTTGCCTTTATATACCAGACCTCTTTTGTCTACATTTTTGTTTCTATAGAATCTTGCAATATGACCATACTTGTTGTAGTTGTAACACACAATGTTTCTTTGTCTTGACCAATCATTCCAATGACTTCTTCTGGATCTGCATTGATTAGCAATATGCCCAAATTTCCCACATGTATAGCATTCAACATTTATTCTATCAATAGAGTGACTTGACATATTTTTGCATTCAATTGATTTATGACCAGGATTTTTGCAATTGAAACACTAACCAGAAAATGATGAAACTTTTGACCTCAAATTACTTCTACACTAAGCAACCATATGACCAAACTTATTATAGGAAAAAAAATACCCATTAAAATTTTGTGCATTAGGTTGTCTTACCAGATACCTTCCATTTTTGTTATGTCTGAAATTATTTTGTCCTGATCTACAACTTTCTCCCTTTTCATATCCAAGACCCCTCTTATCATTTCCACTCTTTTTTCCTTGAGTCAGCTCATCAAGCTTTACTGAATTAATTTTAAACTTTTATTTGTATTCATTTGTAATGACAAGATCATTCATAAGAGTAGTAATCTGCTTACCAAGTTCTTCTTCATTGTTTTTGGTTCTTTGTAATTCACTTTCCAACTAAGTGAATTCTCCATTTATTCTTTTGCATTCATTAGATTTCTCTTTCAAGGTCTAAGCAATATTTTCCTCATTTTTCTTCCTTTCTTCTATCTCCTTAGTCATCTTCATCATCATAGATTCCATCTCATGTTTTAAGTTTGTATTATCTCTAGGAATATTTCACATTCTTCGGTTATCTCCTTCAAGGTTTGATTCAGGTGAGCATCATCCATGTCTCTATTCTCCTTCTGTTGTATTTTATCACAAATATCTTTCCTCTTCACCCTGGATTTAACTATTTGATCCTTCAATGACTAGATGAATTTCTCAGCATCTCTAAGATTTGCTTTTAATTCTTGAACTTCTGATTTAGACTAATCAAGGTCATCAAGTGCCACTAGAAGCTGTTGTTGAAGACTACCAAAGTCCATCACATTCCAAGATCCACCTCAAGCTGTAAAACTTCTTCAGAGGAACTAGCTCTGATACCAATTGTTGGACTCAAGGGAACATTGAGAGGGGGGGGTGAATCAGTGTTCAACAATATTTAAACTCCATTTATCTAAAACATGAAACCATCTTATCATTTCATTAGAGAAAAGATGTATGCATTCAAAGAAAACATTCATAACACCATGACACACAAATTTTTTGCGTGGAAACCTTGTTAGGGGAAAAACCACGATGGAGGTTAATCCATAATTTGAGTACTCAAAATATAATTGTTTACAAAAGGGAATGCACTTGCATTCAAACACACTGCCTAGAGCTCGCTACTCAAGAGAAAGGCTTACTTCCATACACAATTCAAATTAAAACCATCTAAAGGGTGAACTAAGATAGTAGCATCAACTTATGTCAGGTGACAGTTTTGGTGAAGCTCATAGATCTGATTATGGGTCTACTTTCTAACTCTACAGTTTGCTCTGCCTTATTCTTCTCTTTTTGTTCTTCACATCACTTATGATCAAATTTGCACTACTACACTGTTGAATCTCGTAATTCACACTTCTACACACACACCATTATGTTCACATCACTTAAATGATAAACACCAACCTCTTATATATATATCTACAATCAAGGATTCATTCATCCATCAGTCGGCTTTATAAAATATTAAGTTACTTTTAACTTGTCGGCTAGATCCACCACTAAATCTTTATGCACATCCTCCAAAGTTAGTTAAGACAAAGAGAGGACCCAAATAACACTTAATCAAACATGAATACTTATAATTAATTACATCTTATACATTCACGATTTCTATCCTTGTCGGGTCGGCCTTCTAGCATAAATAATCAACAATTTAGTGCACCGTATCTTCTAGATCACTTACCAGTGAGTTCGTATCAAAACTAAGATACTAAAAACATCAAAAGACCTTCCTCAGAGATCCACAACCTAAAATATTTGTTTGGTAAGGTGTTTAGATCAACTTTTATGCCTTTAACTGAATGCCTTGTTCTTTATTCTGATCTACCGATAGGAACCAAAATTATGTTGCACAATTGGATGCAAGACTTAAGTTGCATGACTTGGGTTTCCATCAACGACAATACTTAAAAGCCATATGCCAGAAATCACCCCAGCCACATGCCAACAATAACCTTATATTTATAGATATGTATCCCTAATTTCCTGAAATTCAAATATCACAAGCCGACATTGAAATATAGATTTGAAAACATTAAAATACCGCCAAAAACATAATTTAAGTTTAGGTCCTAGGTCTAAGGGAGGACCCATTCACCCATGGCGAATGGGTCTTAGGTCCCTAAACCTAGGACACACATTGCTCAATGAAAATTGTTATGTTAAGGCATTAATGAATGTCGGATTTCCTCTTCAAAAAATGTAATTAAAAAGGATTGGTAAATGAATGAAGGGTCCAATTAAGGAAAATTAATCTCAATTAATTAATGAAGCCCTAAATAAGTGTGAAAGTGTAAAGGGGTACACTTTACAACACTAAAATAAGGCACAATTAAGTCCAAATTTAACTAGGAGGGCCCAAACAAGTGAAAAAATTTAAAGGGATACATTTTTTCGTCACTAAATTTAGCCCCCACTTTAGTGAGAGGATGAGAACAAGCACAAACTCATAGTAAATTAGACAATCAAGAGAGGTCTAATTGTACAACTGTTGGAAGGATAAGACAACAAAAATCGAGGAGGATGATCAAGCCCCCAAGATCTATGATCTCACAAAAAAACCAACAAAGGCACAAAGAGACACACACAAGATGTATGATATAAAGCATCAAAACAAGATACACAAACATACAATGTCAAAATTAAAGTGAAGATAAAAATAAAGATGGACTAGAAATTTGTATTATGCCACATCCATTTAATACAAAGGCTCCACATGCAAGCAAATTATGTTATGCCAGGTGGCCTTTGGAAAAAATCCCAAGGCTCCATAGGCAAGAAAATTGTGTTATGCTAGGTGGCCTTTGGAAAAAAAATGCTCACAAGGGCTAAAAAAAGATGGCTAAGTGAGAAATTCATGCCTACATCTAGGCTCTCACTGTACAATGAGAAATTCATGCCAAGTCTATAGGCTCTCATCATACTAACCACAACATGATCAATATGTTATGCTAATGCTATATAAGAAAATGTTATTGTCAATGCCAATGTAAATAATGTCGATGTCAATAAAAAAAAATTATAATGTAAAGTCACACTTCCTAGGAGATATATGCCATCGTCACTAAGAAGGGAACATGCAAACAAGGAAAGAGGGACAATATGCCCCCACTTAAAATGTCAACAAACTTTCTATGTTGGTATTTTAAGTAGAAAGAGAGGAAGAGGGGATCCTTGAAAATAATGCACACCTTGAAGAACTAGTTATCCTTGCCCCCCAATCATAGAGACAAAGACAACCACCAAGAACTATCATATTGCTTCCAAGAGAGATATAGTTGCACCTAAAATTGTACCACCATCAATGGAAATGAGCAAGACACATAAAGTTACCAATGCCACATAGTGATGAGAAACATTGAAGGATGAAAATCAGTATCAATTAAAGGAAATAGGTGCATCAACACAAGGAAGATCACCACAATCCTTAAGATGTTGAGTTTTATTATGTAAATCCTTACATTCATTAGTAGAATGATCATGAACTCTATGATATGCACAAAATGAACTCTTGTTGTAAAATTTATTTCATGTTTTTAGAGGAAGAAGGATCAAGCGGGCTTCGAGAAGCCTCGACAAGATACTTTCTTGATCAACAATAGGGGATATTTCTTTCTTAGCACAAGATGTCATATACATAGTAGATGATAAGGCCTTAGATGAATATGAAGATAAAGGTGGTAAACCTAGATCTTTATTGAAAGAGTATGGTATAGACTTCACTTGTTCTCTATCATTTTTATTCATGTTTTCATCATATCCATGTTTAGAAAGGAGTTTGTATTCAAGATCATAACATTATTCTAACTTAGATGAAGAGATTTTATGCTTTGGATAAGGACTAGCTTCTTTACGAGAACACAAATCCTTTTTAATTTTCTTAAAGTTATGAATTGTCCTCTCATTAGGGAGGGGAGTTGAAGGGCCCCCATCACCACCATGGGGTGATTTTTTTGACATAGAACCAAGTTGATAAAATGAAACACAAGAGTCTATAGGTGTAGATTGTGATATTTTGTACTCTCCCATAAAGGAGGGTGTAAAATCTAACGAACCTCAATTATCACTCAAACATGTGTTTGAAAATGACTCTTTGGATTTTGAGGGTGAGATTTTGGATTCTTCGTTGAAATGAGGCATAAAATATAACGACCCTTAATCATCACTAAAGAGTTTTTTTGTAGGTGAAAGACAATTAGGATTAACATCAACTTGTATAGGTTCTACTTTGGAAGTTGGAATCAAAGTATTAGGGGAGTTGGAAGTGTTATGATCATGTTGAACTTGTGATTGATAGCTTTGTCCATCTACTTCAATCATGTATATCTTGTTGTTGTATTCAAATTTCATCTCATGATGAAAAGTAGATGGGACTCCTTTCATAGCATGAATCCACGGTCTCCCCAGAAGGTTGTACAAAAGAGGTCCTAGCATGATAGGGTAGGGGTAGGAAAAACTATAGGTCTAAACTCAATAGGTAATGTGAGCATTCCTAATGGTTGCCTATTAACATTTTCAAAGCCACAAATATTAACATCATTGAGTTGAATAAGCTTCTTGTCCACACTAATTTTATCTAGGATGTCAATGCTACAAACATTAAGACTTGCTCCATTGTTTATGATAGTGCACCTAACTACAGTTTCATTAATTATCACCTTTATCATTAAGGCCTCATTTTTATTTTGTCTCAAGTGAAGGTAATTCTTGTTGATGGAAGGTGATATCTGACTTTTTCACTTGCATGCAACCAAAGGAGGTTGCTACATCATTCAAATTCATAGAAAATTAGATATTATTCTTCTGCAAAATTTCCTGGAGCATCCTATTGCATGTAGGTGGTGTTTGAATAAGATCCCATAAGGATATCAGAGCGGGGGCATGTTTAAGTTGTTCAAAAAAATCATACTCCTTTCCACCATGTAAAGGTAAACAAGGAGCACTAGGCAAAATAGTTTGAGGCAATGGTGATAAAGCGAGAATGGTTTGAGGTTGCATATTGTTCCATGTATTGTATGTGTGAGAAATGGTATTGTAACTCGGTTGCTGCAAAACATTATTGCTATCATATTGCATTATAAATATCAAGATATCTCCTAGTTTTAATGGTTTATTTTTAGGCGGTTTTATGATGGGAGGTGACTTAGGAGGCTCACTAATTAAAGGAGATCCAATTGTGCAGTCATAATCTCAACTGAGTTACCTAGATGACCTTCTAGTGAGGGGGAATCTAATGTGAACTTAACATCTTCATATATGTCATCCATCTTAGTGTTTGTTGAGACAAATGTAGCATTAGAAGAGGGACAAACAGGATTCTCATGACGCTCAATAATTGGGTCTTCTAACACTAAAATACCTTTGTCACAAGTAGGAGAGGTATTGGGAGAAGAGCAACTATGATTGTCATGCTTGTCTATGCTTGTGTCCTCTTGTACCCAATATTTAGTGGATGATCTAGGTGAGATGAAGTCCTCAAGGGCTTCATCTAACATGTCAAAGTCATCACAACTAAAGGGTTTAAAGGATGTGATTTCTCCAAGGTTAACCATTTAGTTTTTGTTTGATGTTTTTTATTTTTGTTTTTGTTTTCTAATGATTGCAAAATGTAAACTAATCTATCTAATGATGCAATGATGCTGAAAATGAAATAAAAGTACAAAAATCTAACACTAACTTTAGCTTAAATATGCAAGAAATGTTTTCTACAATGTTGCAAAATCTAACTAAATGAGAAATAACTTGAATGCAGAAACAAACTATTTCAGGAATTTAATTCTCAAATATGAAAATAGTAACAAAAATGTAGAACAAAAACTAAAAAGAACCCAAAAACTTGTCTACAGGGACTCATTCGCCCATGGGAAAATGGGTCCTAGGTCAAGGTTTTTTAAATTTGAATTTTCATAATCTAAGTGTATCCTATGTGATTTTTGTTTATGATCTGTAATAGGGGTTTCTATAATAGATTTTTCCAAATTAATGTATCTAAATGCAAGTTTAAATAAGGTCAAATGATGAACTATGTGATTATTTTTAGTATGCAATATGAATCTAAATCTGAAATTAAATGATTGAATGATGATCTTAATGTAAGTACTATGCAAAAGAAAATGTAGATCTAATGTAATTTTTTAAATTTTTTATGATTTTAAGTGATGCAAACATGCAAATTTAACTCTAAATGCATTGTTCACTAATGCAAGATTAAAGAACCCTAAATTTAATGCAACTAAAGCAAACTAGTGCAAAACTCAAATTTAGGGTTAAAAGGACTCCAATTTTTAGAATTTTGTTATACAGGGTTGGGTTCACCAAAATGAAACATAGAAAAATAGGGTGCTCCTAGGGTTTCCCAAAATGGAAAAGTGAATCCGAAGAGGGAAAAGGGGTCCCACTTCTCTAATTTCATTAGGAAATGAGATCCCCACAAAGAATTGACTAATTAACCTTAGGAGAATCAATTTTATGAAGGAATCTTCAGATTTCCTTTTTGTGTTGGGATGGGGATCAAGGTCAAACAACACTCTAGGGAGAGATTCAAAATAGAAAATCAACTCCAAAATGCAATTTATAACTTAGATTTAGTAGATTAAGCATAAAATTGAAGGAACCAACAAAATTTTTGGTAGATCTAGAAGGAATAAATGTTGTGCACCTGTCACAAAGTGATGTTTTCAAAATTTATCCGAGGAATCATTCACCCTATGGTGAATGCGTCCTTTGTAGGGATTTTCAAAATTCATTTATGGGTCCTTTGCTCTTGTGTTTGCACTTCCATATTCTCAAGTTTCATAGTCAGACAATCAGAAATAAATTTGGGATCTGAGTTTCCATGAGATGACAACAAAGGTGATAACAAATGCAACTTTGTAATTTTGCAACTTTTAAGATCTTCAACTTTTCTTCAACCTGCAAATACACAACACATAAAAAGAGGGGAAAATGTTTGTTTTTGGGTGAATGGGGGTCAAACTCCATTTTGGTAATTAAAACTTGAAATGAAATAAAATAGCATGAAAGGAATGATGAATGAACAACTCAATGTTGCAACTCACCAAACCCTTGGATAAGCCTTTGGAAATCTGAAATCTTAATGTGGATCTTGCATGAAATTGCCTCAATAGATGTGGGTCTTGATACTTGAATCTTGACTTGAAATAATGCTTGGATTAGATCTTGAAACCTACATCAGAATGTTAGCTCCAAAAACATGCATGATTGGACATAACTTTGACATGATGAATGGATTTTGATTGCTGCAACAAATGATGAAGAAGTCTTCTCTTGAATGCTCTTGATCATCAACTTTACTATACTTTTTGTCACTTGAAAATCTTAGATGAAACTTAGTGAAATGACCTTATATTTGTAGATATGCATCCTTAATTTCTCGAAATTCAAATATCGCAAGCCAACATTGAAATATAGATTTGAAAACATTAAAATAACTCCAAAAACATAATTTAAATTTAGATCCTCAGTCTAGGGGAGGACCCATTCGCCCATGGGTGAATGGGTCATAGGTCCCTAAACCTAAGACACACATTGCTCAATGAGAAGTGTTATGCTAAGGCATTAATGAATGTCGGGTTTCCTCTTCGGAAAATGTAATTAAATAGGCTTGGTAAATTAGTTAAGGGGCCAATTAAGGCAATTAAGCTCAATTAGTTAAGGAAGCCCTAAATAAGTGTGAAAGTGTAAAGGGGTACTCTTTACAACACTAAAATAAGGCACAATTAAGTCAAAATTTAACTAGGAGGGCCCAAACAAGTGAGAAAATGTAAAGAGATATATTTTTCGTCACTACAGAAGGCACATAGAAAGATCATTTAAAGTGGGAGATATGGTTTTCATAAGTTTTTAGCCCTATTGGCGGTCTTCTATCAAGAAATGAGGGGTAGAAAAACTCAAGCCTAAGTTTTATGAGCCATACAAGATAATCTGGAAGGTTGGGGAGGTTGCTTATGAGGTGGAACTTCCAATAGATAGAAAAATCCACAACTTGTTCTATGTTTCATGTCTAAAGAAGGCTTTGGGATTGTATATAACTCCTATTATTGAGTTACCCTCACTAGATGATGAAGGGAAACTCATCCTTATTCTGGAAGCTATGGTTGATACTAGGGTAAAAAATCTAAGTAACCAAAATATAACTATCTTGTCTGTTGGAAGAATTTTCCAATTGAATATTCTGGAAGGAATTGATATTCTAGAGCATCCAAAATTCCATTGCTTGAGGACAAGCAATTTTGGGAAGGGGGGATTTTTCATGTCCCTTTTTTTTTCAGAAAGACAACTATATAGTAGAATCGGGGAATTCTACCCTATTTCATCACAAGACACCCTTCCAACTTGCAGTTTGGAACTTAGCATCTACAATAATTTCCACACATGATATCCATATCTCAAGGGAAAATTATAATATACTAGGAAGATATTGCCATCAAAAGATCACTAGTCTAGGCTCATTGCACCAAAGCATGATCGATTTTGGGAATCCCTGTGTATTCCTCCATAGGAGCACATTCTAGCTTGTAGCCTAGAACATAGCATCCATGATGACATATGCACATCATATCTAAATATTAAGAGGAATGGAGAAGGTACCAAAAATATATTGCTATCAGAAGATGATTGCGCCAGACAATCAACACCTACTTCAGTAGGCTTAAAGGATAAGACACCCCCGGATCATGCGGTCCACCAATTGTGAAGTTTTGGGAAGAAGGAAGGGGCCAAGAATCATGTGGCTAGGTCTACAGGGTGGCACACTCATTCCAAAAGAATCCACTTTGGCCTTAAGGCCGACCTAGTGTAGCATGTGAAATTCAAATTCTAGGCTTTGATGTCATCTTGGCTCAAGGCCGACCTATTCCTTAAGGGAATATGTTAGCATATAAATGTAAGGAGTCAATCCATGTAATAGGTATATAATTATTATATCAATTTTCTATATTTTATAACACTTGTGTTCTAAACCCTTCTATTGAAAAAACCCATAGGATTTTATGGTCATTGGATGAAAACCTAGCAATCAGTAGGATCATAGGACAAAACCCCTTTGGTTCCTGAGGGCATTCTCATTCAGGGATTGCATCTGAGCTTCAAGAATCTATAAGGAAGTTAGTAATATAATTGTTGATCTATAGCAACATATATCATTCTAAATCAATCTTAATAAGTTGTAATTGATATATCATGTGTATGAGACTCTGAAGTTTATCGTTATACCAAAGAGATCTATGTGTTCACATATTGTTGTTCATTGAATTCAATTTGTAAATCAATATCTATGTTGAAATTATATGTTAGGGACATTACAAAGCTTTTTATTGTGCAAAATATCTATAAATAAATATCTCCATAGCTCTTTATGGATATTTAGGGAAGTTTTATCTTAGGATTTCCTCTTGCCAATTTTTTGGCATGGATGTAATAGATTTTTTACGAGATTTGTAACATTATAAGACATTGTAAGCTTTGTAATGGTTATTTATTTATTACATGTAGATTTTTATAGTTTGGGGATGGATTACTAAGTATTATTTTTCTAAAATCATATTTGTGGTGTATTCTTTTGCACATCTCATATTCTTTCTGATTTTAATGTGTTGCCTTTCTTAGTATGCTTGGATCTATAAACCAATGAATAGGCATTGGTCCTAAAATAAATGATCCTTTATACTCTCAAACTACAAAAATCATTCACTATTAGATTAGGAGTAGGAGGTAGTTTGTATAATTTGTATGGTTTGGTGATCTTTCTAAGGAAATATCCATAATGATCCTTAAAATTTCTTGTCTTGAAATAATCTTGTCACACATACCCACATCCTATTTCCATTCAATGATGTTCTTATCAACTTAATAGAGGTTATAGTAGTAGGTTAGCCCTTGTCCTACTGATAAATTTTGGGGTCAATCATACATTGGGTACTACTACAATAATTTATATATTTTCTCATTTTTACTTGTATTTAATCATATTTATGATACCTCTAAGGAAGCCCTCTCGGGTCTAGCTAACCCCAAATTTGAAGGTCTTATCCACCTTAGTAATTTGGTCCAAAGTTCCAAACTTGATCATAAGTTAGATGTTTCTTTATTTTATTTTGACACCCTTGGTACTTAGAGAATGACCTAATTTTAGGGATTTGAGACCTACAAATCTAAGCACCAACGTAATAGTATCATTACTGGCCATGTGAAATATTATTCTTATATTGAAGACACCGGGAATATTGTGAAGGGTATTGCCAATGTGTAGTTTGATGGCCTACTAACTTACACCAATAAAATGTTATAGAAAGACAATATGGAATTAATTTATTGTCTAGTACTTTGAAGTTTCACTATTGATAAATATTTCATCTATTCTTAGTGAAGAGTGATGACTTTGTTTCAGTCAAACCCAAAAAATTTAGATCAAAATACTTAAACATGGAGAGAAGGTAACCTAGGTACCAATAAGAAAACGATGAAGCTTTAGCTCCTACATGAAGATAAAATCCATCATGGGAAACTCAAAATAGTGGTAAGTTATTCAAACCTACTTATCCTAATTCAAAATTTAGTACTTCTAGTAGAAATTATTTATTCATTGATTTAAGAGATCAACACTTGTATACTTTCTGAAGATTCAAATGATCAAATAATTATGTAATATAGACAAATCCATAGGTTTGATTATGAAATGATAAATTATGTATTTTTGGTAGAAGAGATAAAGATAGAAACTATGATGCACATCTTACTTTCCAATATGTTACATATTCTAAAACATCATATAATCATGATGATAAACTAGATGAATGGCTAAATCAAATAAAAAAGAGACATAAGAAAATGGTAATGGTTGAGCTATAAAAGGCTCAATTAAAAGTAAATATTATGCTTCGTGATGGGATGAATGGGTATTGATCCTATAATGTACAAGTTTTTTGTATCAGACATCAATGTGTTGAAATATATGTTGTTGGATAATATCTTATTCCTCCCCAAATTTCATACCAATAATAAGTTGAACAACAAGAAGAGGTGATATATCACCTTAAGAAAGAACATTAACAACTTATAATAGAGCTTAGATTGCAGGAAGCTTAACTTGTTACACTTATGAGTGTAAATTCCCTCTCAGTGAGTAGAGAGGAAGATCTTCCTTATGAGAAATATTATATTTAGTACTATGAAATGAGGATGATTGATATGGTGAATTAGGACATGAATCCATGGAATGAGAAGATGAGTATAGTGATCATGGTGTAGCTAATATTATCTTTCAAGGTGAACATAATTTTGATCCAAATCAATATAAGTTACCTACTCATTGTATTGAACATCTAAGGAAACTCATCCAGTTATCCCATAAGTCCAAACCATCATGGAAAGGAAAAATAGCCCATGTAGATGTAAAAATAGTGTAGGTGAAATATAATTATCAACCTATGATGAGGAAAGTGTTTGCATAAGTGATGATATTATTGGTAGATTAGAGGGAAATTCCTTATACAACAATTATACAAAATAAGGAGTAGAGAATAAGACAATGAATAGCAATGTTACAAAGGTAACACAAAGAAAGAAAGTCCAATGATTGAACAAGTTAGAATTTCTCTTTAAAATATTATATCAATTATCTTTTTAATTTCATGAGTTTAAATAATTTTATGAAATAAACATCCATAACAAATACAATTCCTTTAATATTTAATTATATATTAAAATTTTCAATAAAATAATATATTAATAATTTTTTCTTTGTAAAAAAATCAATTATTTAAATTTATTATTCATACAATAGGAGAAATGTTCCATTATTATATGAAGTTTAATAATTGTGTTTATTCACAAGTAGATGTCAATACCACATTAAAATAAATATTAATTAGGTAAGTGCAATGTAAGGCCTTCCTAATGTTCAATCAACTTGGTGTTTATGAGTGGGCACACAATTTAGAGGATAGGTTCCTAATTGAATAGTTTATTGAACCCTCACAAAGGCTTCATTTAATTATCAACCAAGACTTCATAAGATTTTGATGATGTTGGCACTATATGTGCATTCATGGACTCTACACGGCCTATATCTGTGAGTATAGGTGGTTTACACTTGTACGAAAAAACAATACAGGCTGGAAAAGGCAAATAAAGCATTAAATTGCAAAACAAGGGAAATAACATAATCTGTTGCTTATGCTACGGGTACCTTTGGCTTAATAATGTAACTTTTAGCTACTAAGACTGAACTTTATAACTAACTGATACTATGGAATTCTAACTCCTAACTTCTTTGAAGACTAACTCAACGTGTTGAACCATTACAAAATACAATTCATGTTATAGAATATCATTTATAGAGTTCACATACATACAAGTGAGAATTTAAATAAATAGATTCAACAATATACATATAATCTAATACAAAAAGAAAGATGGATTGGAAATACCTCAAGTGGCCCTTGCTCGAGTTGTTGTGCCCACAAGAAATATCAACTATACACTACTAATCAACAAATCATAACAGTAAACTGAAACTCCTTTATTGCATAAAAAATGAACTTTTCATAGTCTGACAAGAATCTTTAAAATATTTCCCATTCAAAAGTGCATATCCATTATAACTAAATAACAAAAAACTAGAAGAAATGAAGTATTGTTTGGTAAAACAAAAAATAGAACTTAACAACTAGATTTGTTCCTCAACCACCGATCCCAATATATAGGCTCAAGAGAAATTTTATTCACACAAGGACTAAAAACAAAATTTAATTTGATCTGATAACTCATCACCATTTGATCTAATTTGATTAACCACATTTATTACTTGACCTTGAAATTAATCTACTGAATCTGAACCTTTCATTTGCAAATTTTCAAAATCTCTTCTAAGTGCTTCCCACTCTTTCTTAGATGTATTTGAATTGTTAATTCTATTGAAAATGCCATCTTCCATACCTTGTTGAATGAGTTGCAAAGCCCTTGTATCCTTTTGTCTTTTGGCATTAATCTCATTCAATTTATTTGTTCTTAAAGCTGATTCATCATGTGGTTCTACAAACCCTTTCTCTAGAAAATCCAAAAGATTTTGGGAATGAAACAAATTTTTCATCTTAATTTCCCAATTCTCATAATTCTTACCAATAAAAAATAGAATTAAGGGTTGCAAGTAATTGCCTGATGCCATGACATCATACGATATGCTTCTCCAATTCAATTAGGTTAGCATCTTTGCATGCCTCCAATCTATAACCTTTTCTTGACAACAAAAAATAACGATGACTATCAATTCCTTGCATTGTGATTTGCTTGTATAGCGATGCCTTCCTTTGATGCTTCAACATGAAGCACACTCTGTGGCTTCCTTTCGATTGGATGACTTCAATAGCTGTGGATCTAGCTCTTCTCCAAAATGTTGTGATCTGTAATGATCCTTTGTCTCTGTCTTAGATCAGTGGCTTCACACTCTTTTGATAGGTTCAACAATGCCATGATCTGTCTTTTGACAATGTCAACTATCTTCAACAAATAGCAACTTCCATTCTCCTTGGATCTTTTGATCTATTCAACAACTACATATGTGATTAGCATCAAAGACTTTGACTGCACAGTTTCTTGTGATTAACACAACAATTGACTTTCTCTGATACCATTATGATGGTGGTGGATGGATATAAATCAAAATACATAACAAATAACATGTTACAACTAACAACCTAACTACCTAGGAATTAGGCATTATAAGCTAGATAAGTTCTAGAAAATCCAACTAAGAATTCTAGAAGGATTCTTATATCTTAACTAAACTTAACATATGAATATGTCCCCTAATTTCCTAGTGAGTGAATTAGCTAGGTACAAGACATTTTTTCACACCAACAATTGTAGGAGTTAATGGTGACTCCTCAATACACTCAGGAACAATTGCTAGACCAAAATATCTTTCACAAGAGAGAAAATGACAAGAATAATTTCTTCAACAATGTAATTTGAATATTGATTGAATAATTGTTGAATATGGTTGAATATACAAATGTACATGAGATTCCTTGCTTATAAATGAAAGGTAGAGAGATAGGATTAGATAAGATCATGACAAGTGTCTTAATCCTATAACATGAGAAAACTAACAACCTAACTACCTAGGAATCAAGCATTATAAGCTAGATAAGACAAGTTCTAGAAAATCCATCTAAGACTTCTAGAAAGAATTTATATTCTAAGTAAACTTAACATATGAATATGTCCCCTAGTTACCTAGTGAGTGAATTAGCTAGGTACAAGACATTTATTCACACCAACACCCCCCCTTAAGTGCAACTTAGGGAGAAGATTATTATGAAAACTATACAAATATGAGGATGAAGATGGGTCTTGGTTACTAGGCCATGTTAGGTACCCATTTATAATGCAAATGTAGTCTCTCACAAACGGGGAAAAGGATAAAACCTAGCGGGACAAAAATCCTCTCCAAAAGAGAGAAAATAAACAAAATAGATGATGTATGGAGGACTAAATGATATCCCCCAAGGACTACATCCATCATGTATATACAATCAATGACCCCTCCATAAGAGGGAAAAAGAGAAACAATTTATCCCCCCATGATGAAGAACCTCCAATGCCGATGGAGAATGCCTAAAAACAAAAGATGATCCAATATCTACAAGAAACACATCTCCCCTTAGGAACACACAAATACATAGGCTGATGAAGAAGCCACTCCATGTCCAACTAAAATGAGGTAGGATGAATTCTCAAAATGTATGCTTCTAAAAACTGAGTAGGAGTCTCCAAGCTTGAATAAGCTACAACATAATCATGGTCAAACTTAACCAAGAAACATGACAAATCAAGAGAATGAGGAAACTCATGAATGTCAATCTCCAAAGACAATGATGATGGGATAAAAATTATGTTGAAACTTTCATCAAAGAGGAGATAAACTCCCTCAAGTGTGTCCTCCAAATTTGTTGTACGAGACTCCACAAACAAGTTGTAAATCCCCATCAAATACTCATCCCACAAAGCAAGATCTGAAAAACTATTAGCATCATGTTGAATAGAAGCACCGATGGTTGAAGAAGAAAGAGGTGGAGGAGTAGGAAGTGTAGAGTCTTGACTGATGTATTGTAAACTTGGTAGGATCTACACAATTTAGAGGTTCATTCGTCTAAGCAGTCCACTCAACATTATAAAGACTACATTAAAATGTCAACCTAGGGTTTGTAAAATTTTGATGGTGCAACATTATATATGCCTTGAGAGACTCAAAACTACCTAAACTATCCTATTTAAGTTATTATACTTACTAGGAATTCATAGAATTGTAAAACAGTAAAAGACATAAGCCAGAACTAATGGCCACGGGTACCTACAACTTAGATTGTAACTAAACTGCTACTAACAAAACATTATTGTGTCAACTTGAAATTGATACAAACTAATGACTCAACTAAATTGACCTTTGGGGTACTATTGGTTAACCATTCTATGCATGTTCATGATCATTCATTAACAATAAGCAAAGTATGAGATTCTATTTTAACTTGCATAAAGTTCATGAAGTAATGATAAACAGGAAACAATTATTAAACAAAAATAAATAACTGGAAAATGAAGTGAAGAACAGTTACCTTGAGTAGTCTTCTCAAGTTGTTGTTCTCACTTTAATTGAAACCAAATCTAACTAATATATTGTACGCATCCATTGAAATCGGTTTCATTCATTGCATATCATCAAAAATATTACATAAGATCTTCTCATGGATTGTATTCAATCATTCTGAATATCCGTCATGTCTTGAAACTGAAAATAACCGATAATGAAAAGACTGAAAAACCAACTAACTTATCTATGGATTCAACCATCAGCTATATACAACTTGAGGGAATATTATTCAAAGCAACAACTAACCACAATCATCAACTTCCACTCCCAAACATTAGGGTGTATAGTTAAGACTAAATTATTCAAACCATAATTGAAAAGAAAGAAGAATCCTAATAGAACTAAAACTCTGTGAAATAGAATTGTATGTAAACACACAAGAATTTGTCAAAATCCTATTAGTAAAGGATTCCTTGTTCTTCAGTGCTTATTATTTTGTCATAATGATGCACACTCAATCTCCATTGTGTGCCCTTAATTAGTAAATATCACATTCAAATTAATTTGGAACTCCCATGTTTTGTTGTCCCGGTCTTCCTTTTGTTGCAGGTTTAGCGTGCAACTGCTATGTGCTACAATTCCTCTTGGTTGCAAAAAGGTTAATCCACAAATCATGTACACAATACTAACTATCATAATTAAAACATAGAATTCCATACACATTTCATACATATCTACATAAAAACCATGCAATACTATTATGTCATAACCATATTTCCATCGTTATATTTTAAGTCCAAGTATGTGTAAGAAGTATGAAAAGGTAGTATAATTTAAGAGCATTGTCTGAAAAGTATATCTAAAAGTGTCTCAAAGTATGTATGAAAGCAGCAAAAAATGAACTAATATATGGACCCATCAGGAAGCTCAACACTAGTCTCTATAATACCAAGGTTTAGATGACCAAAATTCTCCTCACAAACATGATTCACACTCGATGATTAATATCATATGCAGTCAAATGAACATTATCTTCTTCTGAAGAAAAATGTGAAAATGAATACAAATGAGATGAATGATCAACCATCCCTAGTCTCCAAGTCCCTTGTGTACACTCTATCAAGAGTGAACTCAACTATTTTACCTTGACCACCATGGGTAATTTGATAAATAGAATTGAGATTAGTGGACAAAGAAGAAACACAAAGTACATCATTAAAAGTGCCCTCTCCCATGTAAATATAACCCTTCCCACTTACCTTCATATATGTATTGTTACCCATAAAAATATGAGGTGAATTACAAGGCTCAAAATAAGAGAACATTCCCATAGATGATGCCATATGATGAGATGCCCCTGTTCATTAAGAAACCATCTATTAGATTCAAGACTTGTAGGGGCCAAGAGTGCTTTTCCTTTCATTTTGTGTAGCCTAAGTGTAGATATTGTATTCTCTAACTGAGATGATGAAGGAGTTGTTGATTGAGATGCAAAAGAAGAAGTAAAAGACTCTGGTGAGGGTAGCTATATATTATTCTTTTGAAGAAGGAGTGTGAGTTCATCAATATTCTTATTATAACATGTATGCTCATCATGTCCTAACCTTTTATAATATGTATATTTGAACTTCTTCTTTTTAGATGATTCCTTTTTAGAAGAGGGAGTGGACTCATAAGTGTTATGTGAAGGAGAATGCTTACCTAGCTCATTGTACTTGGGTTCCTTTCTCTTCTTCTTACCTTTGCCACTTGAAGCCTTTGAATCCTTTGCAAAAAGAGCATGAGATACATAAGGCATGCGTACCAACTTTGCTTGTTCCCTTGTGAGATAAGTTGTAATTTCATCAAGAGAAGGAATTTTGTATGCATTACCAAGGGCACCCATTGTAGCATAAAATATAGAAATAAACACTGAATAATCAGGACCAAGCTTAGAAAGAATATAAAGAGTCAATTGTTCATCCTCTTTAGTGACCCCACAATTAGATAACTACAATCTTATAGAATCAATCTTAGAGAAGAAGTCTTGGATATTGTCAAAATTTGATGGATTAAGACCCATTAATTCATTCTCCAACTTAAACTTCTTTATTTTACTTGGCTTACCAAAGAGACCCTCTAAGATAGTCCAAACTTGATTAGGATGTGTGCAAGATGCAACATGATATCTAAGATCTACATAAACGGACAAAAGAAGAGTACCAAGTGCTTCATCCCTTTTATCAAACCATTTTCTTCTTTTTGCAGCTCTTGTGGGTTCTAGATCTTGACCAAATGTGATTCTTTGGAACTTTAATTTTAACAATAGCATCCCCATTTGTGATTTCCATTCATGATAGTTATAAGGGGTTAGAAGTACAAATTTTGGAAAATCCATGATAAAATCAGAAAGTACAATAGAGGAACAACAAATTCCCCTCACAATACAAGCAATTAACCCCTTTGTCCCAAACAAATTGACACTTTTTGGAAAATTTATAATAATGTATCCAAAAGTACCAAATCAGCTTCAAACTAAATTTTTGAAATTCTGGAAACAAATCTACAAAAAGTGCATGGATAGAAGTGTAGTGCTCCTAAATACCTTCTTGATGCCACAAGAATAAGGAAAATTGGAGTTTGGAACAAAAAGATATGAGCACGAAGGAAAACAAGGAAGATCTAGATTTAACCTAGAAAAAATGGCACAAAACTACAAAATCTCTGAAAAACACTAGCACCACTAAAATAATATCGCTAGCTTTTTGACAATATTTCATTTGAAAAAATTCACCTTTGTATGTGAAAGGTATGACATTTTAAAAAAAAAGCCCTATTTAGGGCTATGGGGGAAAAATCAGGACAATAAACACTAAACCAATGCAAAAATTAAGCACTTGGGGCTGAATATAGGTCACCCATGTGGCCGATCCGCTATCTGAGGCAAAAAAAATAAAAAAGGGTAGTTCAAAATCTACCACGTGGCAAGGCCGAAGCTCGCCACGTAGCAGCCGACCCACCTCTGTGGGTTTAAACCCACTCACACCTGCCCACTGTCAACGTTTAAAAAATCCAACAGACTTTTAGTACATACCAGCATAAAATCGATATTCCATGCAGACCAAAGATCCCAACGAGATTCTAATGGTGAAAGAATATTCTTTTGGAATATTCCGTGAGACGAAGATTCTGGCAGCATATTTCAGATTCCAAGGGTATATTCTCTTTTAGTGGCCCCTTGTCCATCAAATTTAACCGTGTTAACTGCTAATGTGAGCATGTATCAGCATGTTATGAATATTTTTGGACCTCCTTCCATTGGCATTTTTTTATTTGTAGTCCAACTTCAAAGGACCGTAACTTGCTCATAATACCTCCTTTTCTTGAGTTTTTTTTTTGATTTGGGATAGAATTTCACGCTCTACACAATGGTGCAATTGGTTTTTTATTTTGGTGCATATTTTTTATAGAAATTGAAAATTCTCATAGATATTGCTGAGTCATTCTCATTTTCAAAAAAATTGAGGCTCCATTCTTGCCCTATGGTAAAATTTTTGGGTGAATTTTTTTTGAAAGTGTGCATAGTTTTCTATATAATTTCCAATGGTGTGATCATATTGATCCCATTATTTGTAAACAAAATCTTTTATCTTGTGAACAAATTTTTTAATTTGTATGCACTAAGATCAAGTCCACTTTGTTGATTTTGGCAAGTGGTACTTGTAATTGTACTAAGTATAAAGTGCCACAAATCATATTTTCTGGGGGTGTTTCTTGATTGAGTAATTTGGGTGGTTAATCTTGTAGTGGTTGATTGCATTCTTTTTCTTGGTTTGTGTTCTTGTAATGGGTAAATCTCAAGTTGAACTCCTAACTCTATATAATTATGTTACATGGAGAAAATCAGTATGGAACTATCTCATGATGAAAGGTTTAATAGGCTATCTAAAGGAAACCATTCCTCAACCTACTAATGCTAAGGAATTAGAAAAAAAAGGGAGCTCGGTCGTGAGAAAACACTTGGATGCATATGTTCATTAGTCTCATTTGATTTATAATTTCATGTTGAATCATGCAAAACACCTAAAGAGGTTTCAAAGAATTTTGAAAAATTATATGGTAAAACAGATAAGATTAGGGGATATAAAATTGGTAATGATTTGATGAATCTTGATCCTAAAAGTTTTGACCACATCCAAGACTACATCTCCAAGATCAAACAATTAAGAACACGGCTAAAAGATTTCAACATTGATAAGGATGGTTTATAATTGATTCTAAATATGTTATCCAAGCTTAGTTATGAGTATTCAATGTTTGTTTTTGGCTTTCATACCCATCAAATTTCTATGGGAGCATCATATGTTGATCCTAAGTTTGATGACTTTACAAATATCCTAATCCAAGAGGAAGCTAAGTTAACTAATATGGTTCTAATCAAGTCTTCCAAGTCACAAGAATTATTGGATAGTAAGTCTAAGGTACATAAAGAATTGAGGAATCTTCATAAGAAGCAAAAGAATCTTCTCCCTCTAAAGGGGAATAGTCTAAGAAGGAGAAGCTATATGTGCATATTTCAAGAAATTAGGGCATGATGAACATCAATATAATTCAAAATAGGTTGATGAGTTGAAGCATCTTCTTAAGAAGCATCAAATCAATGAATCATCATCTTCTTATTCTTCTTCAAATTTCAATAGACATAAGGAAAAAGCACTTGTTGTAGTTGTAGATTATGAGTCAGAGATGTGGATCCTTGATTCAAGAACCTCACATCACATGGATTCATCAGAGAAAAATGTTCTCTTCATTTGAGACTTGTTCATCACCATATATCCTGATGGCGAACAACACATATATGTGTGTTTGTGGGAAGTGATCAATGATGTTATTTGTGTGCCTAAATTGTCAACCAATATCCTGTTTATCTATCAAATCACACATGAAAAATCAGGTAAGAGTATTGAGTTCACACAAAATTTTGTCATAATTTGGGATTTACATAGTAGAGATATAGTTACAGTTGGGGAGGTTGATCACCAATCTCAATTCTACACCTTCTCCCATTTTTCTCCTAATGATTTGACAGATGTTCGCATTGAGGCATCTAGTGTGGACACTTTTGAGGAGATTCATTATGGTCATTTGAATCTTGATATTGTTTCATCCATTGAGGATATAGTGATGTGTTCTTATATTCCATTTCCTTCAACTACTGCTATATTTGAGGATGCTTGTGTTGCCATAGTTTTGGCTCCTTGTGATTCAGTGTAGCATGACATTCATCATCTTCCAGAGATGGCTACTTGGGATGAGTATTTGACAAACATTGATGGTTTGTTTTGTGAGTCCCTCATTTCAAATTTTGGAGCCATCATTGATGACATTCATCTTCTCTTTGATGGAGATGATCCTTCTTCATTTGTTGCAAGGGAACACTCTAACCCTATTGTTCATTCTTTACATGATCATTCTTTACAATTTTACATGAGTGTAGATACTTTTGGAAAACATTTGGAGGAGGATTCTTTGTCTTTAGAGGAGGTATCCTTGTCTTTGGATTGTTTTCTACAATAGTTACTAGTAGATTTTGGATTGTCTTCTTCTGTAGTGTGGCCTAGAACACCTGTTTGGAGGGTGACAACTTTCAACATTGACATGAAGACACTTGACCATTCTTTAGAGATATCATCCATCATCCTTCTTCCTGCATCTTCCATTTAGGAATGGGAAGACATCTTGCATACCATCTTGGTTTTGTTTCTTCCTAAGGGGAGGAATGGTGTTTGATGCTATTGGATCATTTTCAACATTTAATGTCGAGCTTCTACCATCATTGCAAAAGACTCAAAATTGAGTGGGGGATACATGGTCTCTCTTCTAATTCTCTCTTATGAGGGGACTTTCTCCTCGCATGGGGTTTTTTCCTTCTCATTCTTCATTGAGATAATTTTGTTTTTCATCTCTCTTTTGGGGAGGAATTTTGTCCCATTGGGTTTTCTCCTTTTCTCCGTTTGTGAGAGATTGAATTTGCATTTGTGCATGGGTACCTAACATGGCCTTGTAGTTGAGACCCATCTTTGTGTCATTTGCATAATAATCAGCTACTCCCTAAGCTACACTTAAGGGGGTTTTTTGGTGTAAATAAAGTCTTATACCTAGTTAATTCATTACTAGGGGACTTAAGGGACTTATTTACATGTTAAGTTTACTTAGTTCGTAAGAGGGAATATTTCTAGAAGGTGTTAGTTGTCATTAGATCTTAACTTATGTTTTGGCTTTTAACACATGTGTCCTAGGTAGTTGTGATAAGTTTTCACATGACATAATATTAAGACACTTGTCATAATCATGTTAATCCTATGTCTCACCTTGGCTATATAACCAATTGGTCTCATATGTAAATCACATATTCTTAGATAATCAATTCCATTGCAATCTTTAGCATTGCATAATGATCTCTCTTGTGCTTTCATGATGTTCCTAGATCTTAGGTGGCTATAATTTTTAGCAAAATATTGCATGGTGTAGAGTTATTCTATACCAACTCTTACATCTCCCTCAAGAATAGGGAGAGGAATAGTCTTTGTATCTGAAACCAATAATTGAAAAAGACAAAAGAAGAGAAGTAAAACTCAAACTCTGCCCTAATAGTTTGACTGAGATGTGCTCCATGAAAATTGTCACGTCATGGATTTCCTTATCAAAGTAGACTCCTTCCTCCTGTCATCTTATTTGGTGATTTGGTGACTCACGGTTGACCATTTCAATGGTCACCTTCATTACTTCCTAGAATTGTCACATTTTTTAGCACTCTAGGTTGTTGAGCACCTGAAATACTAAGAGGGGGGTGAATCGACATTCCTTTAAACCATTTAAACATTTAACCATACAACATATAACTTATTCAATTTGTAGTAATGAAGGAAAACATGCAAGCATCCAACAACATCACATAACACAAGAACACCAAGATTTTTACTTGAAAAACCCAAAATGGGAAAAACCATGGTGAGGATTAGCTCACAATATATTATAACTAGTTATAGTATATTACATAAGTGCTCACTGCAGGTGGACTCACTGCCCATTGAAAGAAGAGAAGAGATAGAAGAAATTTTGTGGTTTACAACCTAAATTGAACTATTTCAATTGCATCTAACTCATACATGAAATACAGTTCCAATGAAGCTCAAAATACAAACTCAAAGCTCTTCATACTGATTTGAATCAACACTCTGATCTACTCTACATTCATACTAAATTCGCATAATTCGCATCTACTAACTTTTATCACTTGTCACTACATATTCACACATTCAAAATAATCTTATATTTATATCCAACTCATTCGTAAACACATAGAACATCAATTAGGTCAACCTAATTAGATGTACCATTCAAAATATACAAAATATGACTTATCAACTCAAATTCAAAATCTTTCACCTTCGTACCATAAACCAAGGCTTGTAATATATCAAGTAGGTCAATATGGACCTATAATAGCTCCCACATAACTCCAAAATACTTAATTAAGTTTCACATACCTTCAAACCTATTAGGTTGACATGGCAGAAGACCTAATTTCAAAAAAATTCCAACTGTACATCCACATTTGGACACGCGGACCACCAAACATCATGACAACTAGAATGCACACTCTATTGACATCTATCAACATCTCCTCAAATCCGTAGATCCAAAATCCAATCCACAGAGAAGTGTTGATTCTCCAAATCATATGCACATAACTAGAAAATACCTATAATTGTCAAGCCGAACTTCTATTACTCATAAATTTCACACCAAGATCCAAAATGAGATGAAAATTTGGAATTAGATACTTCTACCAACCAAAAAAATTATAGTAGAACCATAGAGCAACAACTTCAATATCAAACCAATGTAGACCCAATTACCGGATCCTTTGTACACAAAATCACCAAAATTGACACTTAGTCAATTTCCATCACAATTGTCTTCACCAAATCAAACCTTCTTGCAAAATTTCCTTACACAAACATCCTAAAACATGTCTGAGCCACCCAAACTGATCTACATAATGATCTTCTTATTGGGGTATAATGTTGACATGAATGACAATATTGCAATGCATAACTATATGTACCTTGTGCTTATTCCACATGCCCATGTTGCCAAAAACAACATCAATGACAAACTCCTCATTCTTCCAACATGGATTCTCCCCTGCAACTATCTATGATCCTTTTGTTGCGAGCTATAGTTCTTTTGGTTGTAAAAGGTTAGTTCCATCCTAAAGCATACACATCATTAACAACCATGAATTAAACATAGAATCATACTGAATTTCATGAACATTCATATATCCACACATACAAATACCATCATATCATTATTATATTTCCACATGCTAAAGATGCATGAAAGATGTATAAGTCTTTAGTATTGTCTGTGAACTTGGTAGGTTGAAATGTTGAAATTCATGAACTTAATGAAAGAAAACTAGCTATTATCTAAGCCCATCATGCACAAGGGTTACAAAGTGGGAAAACGTACATTTTAGAGTATAGTGTGAGTATATTATAAAAAATTGTTTATATTTTTAGTAATATGAGTATGGTATATGGGTATATATTACATTTTGAACCAATCACATAATGTCTTTAGGCTTAGAGCGTGTTTGAATTTTCCAAGTCTAAGAGTTAAAATTGTATTTTGAGTGCCCAAATCTATGCTTTAAAAAAATATGTTTGAACTTCCTCCTCATCAAATTTACACTTTTTAGAATAAAATTCCATTGAAAAATCACCAAAACATTAAGTTACTTCTCAAATTTCTAAGCATATAATTATTCTATAACTTGAATGAATTGATTAACTTTTATCTATTTATTTTTTACTCATGTCTTCATATTCTTTAAATACATATGTATTACTTTTTTATCATTTTTTAAAAACTTTTTTATGTGATTTAAAAAAATTATGTTATATCGTTCCACTTCATTATATACACATTTAAAAAATATATATTATTTTTATGGAAGTTATGTGATGTGTATGTTGAGTGACCATTTTTTAAGATGTATCGACTTTTAAAAATTAAAAAAGAAAAACTATTTAATAAAAAGTCTGTAACTTTTACTACACACTCTTAGTTATCTTTTCACACATTAGACTCAATGAAACAAAAAATAGAGTATATATAAGATGTTACGTTATATTTCAATGATAAAAGCAAACACTTTTGTGTACATTTAACATTTGACCCTATTAATTTTAACCATTTAAAAAAATTCTTAGTAGTTTAGAAACTAGATTTGAATTACAAGAATTTGTATTCTTCTCACATCTTAAAGTTTTGAGTAAGCATCTTGAACTAGTCATCAAAGTCTAATGTTTCATTGATTTCAAAAAAAAAGTTGTTAATTTTGACCCCCTTTGACTCTATATTTCCATGCATTTAAATATAATTATATTAAAATATACTAATAATTATTTACAAAAAGACTAATTATTGTGCACATATGTATGTATCATTGTCATGCTCCAAGTTGTCCCACTAATACTATGATATTCTTGGAATAAATAATTACTTGTACAACTTATCAAATGAAATACAAATCAAAAGATGACTCTATGAATGAATTATAATATTATAAAGTATAATTAAAAAATATAGTGCATAGGTACAAGCATGTCAACATCACACTTCTTTGTGTGCAACTAATGGTCCTTATGGCCACTTTATTCCTTGCAATATCTCTACCAACTATATCCTTTTGCTCAATATATCCTTCACTAAAGTTCGGTACCGCATAACAATAAGTTGATGTAAGGGTCACCAACATGAAATAAAAACATGCTAAATTGGAAATTCAAACAATATTATTGAGGATTTTGAAAATCAAACTCAATCCATGTAATTAAATTTAGCTTAATTTTTTAAATAATTTTTTAAGGGGGAAAGAGTCTTCAAATTCATTTGATGGGGCAAATCACACAAATTTTATTATAGATAATTTCTATTCCTTTTATAAGTTTTGTCAACATGGGATTCTTTTTGGTCTACTTAACCTATCATTAATGACCTTAATAATTTTAGACCATTTTTTTATGTAATTTTACATCATGTATGATTATATTCAAAAAGAGATAATACATATTTTCATATCCATATATTTTGGTATAAACTTACTTGCAAAATATTATCAAATAGAAGCAATAACATATGAAAAAGAATGTAGTGCTTAGAAAATAGTCATAAATATGCTTATATTCATAAATTTAGAATAAGTATCATAGGTCCCTTTGAGGGATCAAACTTCTTAACAACAATTATCCAATATAAAATATAATTATAAGATGATCTTCTCTCCTTAAGAGCAAATATCTAGTATAAAATATGACTCTAAGATGATCTTCTCTTCATTATAATACTATTATATAAGCATCACAAAAAATGAATCATGGGGTACAATCTTTGTGATATAAATGTGCACACATAATATGAACTCATTACACTATTACCACTTCAAGTGATGAATGTGAGATAAATCCATACAAATTAATCTTAATTAAATAACTATAGTGTGATTATTAAATTTCTCATAAAAATAAAAGATTAGGATTGAAGGGTCCTAACATGACACCCCCTTTGGAAATCCTTGAACTATAGAAAATACTAGTGAAGTTAGTGGAGAACTTCCCAAGTTGTAGATAATATAGTTACAACCTTCGTTGTTGGACCAAAAAAATGATGATGATGCAATCATAGAGGGTATAAATGGTGGCCTAGAATAGCTTCAAGTTTGAGGATGAGGGAAACTTAATCATCTAATTTAATTAGTGATCATAGGAGACATGGAAAGCATGATGTATTTTAAAGGATGGGGGGATATCTAACTTGTAGGTAGCTTCACAAGCCCATTTTATTATTTAGAAAGTTCCTTACAATTTTGGCTCTAAATTTTATACATTTATGAGCTTAAATGATGTATTTTATATGGATGGAGGTGTACAAATATGTTTATCTACTTGTTGTTTCATATGGTTTTGATCTAGGGCCAAATTACCCTTGAGAGTTTGGATGAGATATTCTTGGTGGTGGCTAAGAGTTGAATAGATAATTTGTTCCTTGGAACTACTTTTAAGGTAGGATGTGAAATATGGTAAAGATGGTAGAGGTTTTCCATATGAATCTTTATATGGCATCATTTTGGTAGAATAATGATAAGAGGTGTTGTACCACTATTCAACGAGGGGTAGCCATAGCCTAGTGAGTTTGTTGTTTTGAAGCGAAATAAGGTAAACACGTATACAACAATGTATTTACCATATTTACTTGACCATCAATTTTTGAGTGATATGCCAAGACCATTTTATTTATGTTCCTTATAGCTAGAATATATTGTACCTAAATTTGCTAGCGAAGGTGGGGTCATAATCACAAACAATAGAAGTGGGCATACCATCAAGGTACAAGATTTAGTCAAGGAAAAATTAGGAAATAATGGAAGCTCCATAAGGATGGGAAATACAAAAAAATAGTCTTACTTAGAGAGGCAAAAAACCACCACAAAAAATACCAATTTACTATTTGACTTGAGCAATCCCTTAATAAAATTCATGGAAATGTCTTTCATATTATACTTAAAATTTTAAATGCCATGAGCGGGCTCAAAGTCTAGTTGGTTTCTCCTTTTTGATATTGAAACATATTATGTTTTGAAACAAATTTTTTGATGTCTTTTTCACACTCATTTTATTTTATTTTTTCATAGGTCTTCATGAAACCTAAATGCCCTATAAAAGGGGATGCATGTAATTTCAATAAAAATTAATCCTAAAGAGTTGATTTCACATCAAACATAATTCACACTTTATGCTACAATTATTCACCATCCCAAGTGTATCAAGGATTAGTTGTGGGATTGGTTACTAGTTGATGAATAATTTTTTGAACTTGTGCATCTTGCTACCACTCTTGAATTGGATTTCCTACGATGAATCTAGAGTTGGCAAGGATAAAGTACATAATGTCCCTTGGTCTTTGAATTTTTGAGATAGGGAATTTACCACCACAATCTCCTCCTAATTTTAATAAATATTTTCATAGTAATAGCCAAATAATTTAGTGACCCCCTTTTGTTGTTCTAGTAAAGAGACTCGATATTCTAAGAAATAATTAAGAATATGATGGTATTTCTTAATGTAGAAATGTCACTCCAAAAGATATGTATGAAAATGATTCACAAAATTTCACCAAAAATTATATTATATATTTACAATTTATCTATAAATTTATATATGTTGATATCCATATTGAAGTTGTATGAAATATTTGATAAATTATCAATTTCTTCATTTACTATCTACTAAAGAGAAGATTTATATCTATATGTATTTTTATGTACCACCATATATTTGCATATAATAAATACATTCATCATTATATCTAAACATATTACACACATTCATCATTATATCTAAACATATTACACACATTCATATAGATATGCAATTATTGCATAAATACTTGAATAATTACATATACATATAATGCTTTGAATGTATTTGTTGTCTGGTCTCTACAAACATCTATATGTTTCAAAATATATTTGAATTTATACATTTTTACATGGATAGTATGTGATTACGAGAATGATAACAATATTTTTTTGGATTTTATTTAGTAAAAACCATATATTATGTAGGTCAATTTAGATTTGTATGCTTGTATGTAAGAATTTATATACTTGTATATGTCTTGATATAAAATATATAGATATAAATATTTATAGATTTTTTATGGATTTTAAAGAATTATAACAATCGATTTGTTTCTTGCATATGGATTTATTCAAGCTCCATCTAAGAATGGACTATGCTAATGATTGTATTGCCACCAACACATATCAAATTTTAGATACCTATAGTTTACTATTGCCCAATAATTCTCAAGTTGTAGAATTAGATTAAGAATTTCAAAAATAACATCGCATCTTTTAGTGATGGTGGGTTTTGGCACATTGGAGAAGGCTTCCCTTGAAAAGGAGCGACCAAAATTAGATGGGAAAGTTATAATAACAAATCTAGAGGTCAATTGTTTTTTCAAAAGGGAAGTTACCAAGAGGTCGTGAATTCTTTGTAGTAGATTAAATTTATAGTTTATAAGAGTGATGACCATAACATTAAAATGACCACAAATATTTTCAATAGATGAGGAGTAGGAAATTATGTATTAGTGTAAAGATATGATAGATATTGGGCATGGACTTAAGGTAATTCAACTTAAGTCTTATGTGGTGTAAAAAATTCAATCAAGACTAAACCCTTTTAAAGAAAATTACTAGGAAAGTCATAGTGGAATTGATTTTGAAAGACATCTACATTTGATGACTATGATTCTTGAGGGAGTGAAAATGGATATAAAATATATGCCAAGGTCTAATGCAGCGACATCCTTCTACAACAACTTGAACAAGTTGTATACTAAGAATTAATATGGCCTCAACAAAATTTATAATTATGGTGAAATTGGAGTCTAGGCTAGAAGAAATTGTGGCATGCATATCACTGCAAGATTGGGTTGTAAAAGTATGTCACACATATTATGTTAAAAAGTAAAGAGTGGATCACTATATTGTGATACAAGTGAAACAAGACATAATATTCTATGATTTTAAGTCTAAGATACATTAAAAGAATTAAATTTTAAAGTCTGAACTTGGTGCAAACATGGTAGTATAAGAACATGCTTAGATAACAAAATAGTTCTTTCTTAATTAGACAATATTTTTTTTACATTTGTTCCTATGGTCTTCACCATCAAACAAGGTTATTCTCGTTTTTATAAGCATGGGAATCATGTTGAATCCAAGATAATCAAAGAAGCTAGAAAGTTGGGAATTGATCTTCTCACTTCCTTGTCCTTACAAATCCCAAACTCAACTGCTAGATGTTTGTGCCTTTTCTCCATTCAAGATATAATTTAAACAACAATCAATAGTTTGGACGATTGACCATCTTGAAATATAAATTATCAGGGAAGAATTAGTGACAATTACAATCCACAATTTCAAGCTTGTCCTTAATCCTAACAATATAAAGGAAAAAATTTAGAAAATGAGAATTTGGCCTTTAGAGCATGTTTCCCTTAGAAAAGACACTTGATAACAAGTAAGGCATTTGATGTAAGTGAATGATATATTTTATTTTCTAAAAAAATACCAACTAGTTGCGTATGAAGATAAAAAGATGCAATTTGTTTTTGGAATAAAGATAAAAAGATACAAAAACATTTGGAAGCAACACAACATGATGTTAAACAATGTGTAGAGGAAAAACCATTATGTGTTGGTCTAAAAATCTATAATAAAGTACTAAAACCTATACATATAGGACTAATTGCTAGTATACTATAAATTACTTCTAATGAAGCACCTAAGAGTTAGAG
Source organism: Sequoiadendron giganteum (assembly GCA_007115665.2). Lineage (NCBI taxonomy): Eukaryota > Viridiplantae > Streptophyta > Pinopsida > Cupressales > Cupressaceae > Sequoiadendron > Sequoiadendron giganteum. Next base: position 564,467,700 of record CM021103.1, on the reverse strand, counting down.
CTCATTGAGTTATATAAGTGAAACAAAAGAATCTATAGAGATTAATGATGGTTTATCATAGAAGCCAGTTGACTATAGTGGTTGAAGGAACCTATCATTAATATTGAAGTGTTCATTGATTTCACCAAAGAGGAAACAAGTATTTCCATGCAATCCCTTCCACATCATAATATTGGAAAGGTGGTCCATTACTTTATAGATTTAACATTTAAGGAAGTTAAGAAGTTTAACAATTTTGGTGACGAGGTTGGTAATTTAGAGCAAGAAGTCAATATGTGTAATACAATCAATAGGGAATTTCCATTTGATGGATTGCTATCTAAGTTTTTAAATATTCTAGAGTAAATCTAGCATTATTGTGATTATGATGGTTTTCTTAGGCTCACTAGGAAATAATAGATTCTCAAATTATATGACTATGTATGAATGCTTGAGAAAAAGAGAAAAAATAATATAGTTACAAGATAATTATAGGCTAGGAAAAGGGGGTGGGTGAAAAAGTGTAAGCATAATGCATCATAAATAGGGAAAATGAGAGCAACATAAACTTGATAGGGACCTGAAGAGGAAAAAACATTGGTAAGGAAAAGTACATGTTAAATAGGGAGAAGGAGATTTAATGAGAGCAACGAATGATTAAAAAATAGCTTTAAAATATCATAAAGAAATTTAATATAGAAAAAATGAGGTTGTTAGGGAGAGGCATTTAAGTTCCTTATCTCTTTAACATCTTGTTCTAATGGACACATTGAAAATTTTGAGCCCTACATTCATAAATTTATAGCTTGCAAGTCAGGTGCTTCCTCGCCCCCATAAATGATGTGTAATTGAATACGTAAGTGGATTAGGCATCACTTGGTTAGATTTATACAACCTTGAAAAATATATCATTGAAAAAAAATCTACCTACAAGTCTATTGTGAATACTAGAGATGAGAAAATAATATCATTATGAAAAAATTACAAAAGTATATGAGTGTCATAGTTTTTTAGCACATGTTTCTTGTACAAGAAAGTTAACTATTTTTCATAGTTTTTGTGGAGGTGGTAAGGAAAAACAAAGAGTTCTACTAAGTGTGATGAATAATTAATTAAAATTCCAAAACCCACTACAACTATTATGTCACAAAAGAAAAATAAAATATATAAACACAATGCTAAATTATAGTACAATTCACATTCATAATGTATATGGATATTTAAGTATTATTAACAATATTAACATCTAGTTGTTTGTGACATACTATTTTATTGAAAGAGAGTATTTAAATTCACCATTTATTTACATCAAGAATCACTTGGGTCATAAAACTAGTAGGCTTATGATTGGCTTTGCTTGCATGGAGTAATTAACACATCTTTTGGAAACTAGACAAATCACCTAATCATTATTCTTGTATTAAAATATAATCTTCCAACTAGTAACAAATGTGGAGCAAAATTTCACAATGATTATTGTGTTAATAAGCACAACTAGATGCATTAGAAGAACATATGATCTATTTTATATGTTGTATCAACACATACATGCAAATATAAACATTCTTACATGAAAGCATACATATCCAAGTTTACATACATATTTTATAATTATTAATGATCAAACCCAAAAATCTCTATTATTATCATTCTCATAAATTCATATTAATTATGTGTATAGATACATATATTTATTAAAGATTAAATCCAAAAATATATTATTATCATTCCCACAAATCCATAATAACTATGTGAAAATATATAGATTTTAACGTCTTTCCAAACATACAAATCTTGGTAGAGACTAATTAGAAAATATATTCAAAACACTAAAAGTACATGCAAGTATTCAAGTATTTATGCAATATTTCCATTTCTAAACAAAATGCATGTAATATTTGTAGGTGTGTAGACAAATATATGTATTACTCATAGATATGCAAATACATGTATGTAATCCTTGTAGATATGCAAATACATATATGTAATATTTGTAGAGGTGTAAACATATTTATGCAATATTTGTAGGTATGTGGTTAGTGATGAGAGCCAATTATGCCCCATTTTACGACATATTTTAGCCTATTTTCATATACCTTCATATCCATTCCCACATTCCATTTCTGTTCCATGTCATACTATTTCACCATTTTATGTTGCATATGATTAAATATATATAAGTAGTATTTAATAGATTTTTGGATAAAATGTGGAAATTAATGATTGGTTGTATTTAATAATAAAAAATATGATTTTCAGACTTTGAAAATAAAGCTTGCAACATGCAGATCGGAAGAGCTTCCTGTCACCTTTTATGCAGAATATAGATTCTTGTCACTTTCTGGTCAGGAACTTCTGTGCATTACTCTTTGACCAACAATTTATTTTTGTCATCTTTTTAAAGATTACATCAGCTTCCAAGGTGGCGTTAGTTACATCCATGGTGCTGACTGTGTACCAGATTTGAATAAGAACAAGAACCTGTGGTTATTGACAAACAAATATGAAGGGAGATGCAGTATGTAAAGGAAACCATGAACTTTCTTCTTTTACTATTTGTTATAATAAGACAACATTTAATTCATGGCCATAAAAATACAACAAACCAAGGTTCCACGTGCACCATTCTATAAATGAATTGAGATGTAAGGAAACCTGTTGGGGACATGCTTGCTAGCTAGAGAAAAACCCGCACGTTGGAGATTTGTTGCTAAATCATTGGAGAAAAACCTACAGATCTGAAGTCACGCATTCTATTCTCATTTGTTGTTATAACAACGTTGTTTTAATATGTGGATTAGCGACTCATATTTTTGTCTTTTTTAAGTTTGTTGGTCGTAGGCTGAAACAAACGTAATCCTTTTTGTATTTTGTTGTTTCAAACAACACATATATAAGTAATCATACTATAAGAAGAATATAGACTTTGACAACAAACTTTTATAGCAGATTTTTTGTATCAAACCTTTTGATAAATAAAATAACGATTCTGCTAAGCAAGGAAATGTAAGAAAGATTTCGTTCTATCCACCATGCGAACTTAGAGCAAGGGCCCACTCCTTGGGGAAGCACAATGATATTTTCCTAGTTGATTTATTTTGGTAATGTGTGATTTAATTTTCTGCAGCGTTTTATTTCTGTGTGATTTAATTTTTTGTGTTTTATTTACAACCTGGTTTAAAATTGATTTTTATTGGATAATCATTTTAGCTACTGATATTCTGTCGATGGTATGTTTATTTGAAGCATATATTTATAAAAGAGTTTTCTACTCTGTGATAGTCCTTGTCACTATTGTACCCAACACAGTTGTTGGCACAGTTCCTGTCACGCTTTTGACATAAAGATAAAATAGTAAAGTTGAACTAGATTTTCACTAGGAAATTTATGCGTGTTCTAACTGCATTTCATCCCCACTTGATTCACTACTTTCCTCCCTTTAGGTATACTTTCGCAACACCTTTCGCAAGCTTACGATCCCTGAATTGACACTTAGACCAAGTTGAAATCTTCTTTATTCTTTACCCCAATTTTTGCCTATCAGTTAGCGTATGCAATATTTGTAGAATATATAATCTCATGCGTCATTTGCAGTTATATAAAGGTATATATGAAAAATGCACATGTGTAAATCTTTTCTTCAACAACTCCTAAATGAAAACAAATGGCATTGTCTAAAGTATTTCATACTATTGGAGTTGAGAAGATACAACACCACAGAAACCCAAAAGATCTTTGCAAGCAAATAACCTGTTACAAGGAGAAACAAAGAGAAGCAACAAAGGAAATGCTCAAGAATGTGGAGCCATGTATTCACCTAAAAATGTAAAAATGAATTAATGATACAAAAGATAGTTTTCAGCTACATATAGATGAAAACCCTAAAAAAGGAAAACCCTAGGCTTGCACAATAATAATTAATAAAGTAATTAATTATTATGTACCTAATGTTAGCTTAAGTGAAAAAGAGTTAAAAGGAAACTTTACGTAATTAAACAAATATTGTTTAATTAATAAAGTAAATGTCCAATTACTCTAACACCCCCCCTTAAGATAGACATAGGGAGAAGCTAAAACCTAGAAGAAGCTACTGAAAGCAAAAGCAATGGGTCCCGGCAACAAGGCCAGATCAGGTACCCAAGTACAATGAAATCTCTATGAAACGGAGAAAAGGAGAAAACCCAGTGGGAAAAACTCCTCTCCAAAAAGAGATAGAACAACATGCTGAAAGAAACATGAAGGAAGGAAGGCCTCATAAAGACCCCCCAAGGACAACTTCCTTCACCCCAAGCATAGAGCACAACTGAAGATAGCGCGGAGATGCAAAAGGTTTCATGAAGATGTCTGCAACCTGCTCGGCAGTGGGAACATACTCCAAGATGAGAGAACCATCCTGAATCAACTGTCTGATGAAATGCATATGAAGCTCAATGTGCTTCGTCCGCTGATGCTCCACCGGGTTGCACGAAATGTGTATAGCACTCTGATTGTCACACCAAAGAATAGTGGGACTATCAGGAGGAAAACCAAACTCAGTCATCAACTGACGAAGCCATAAAATCTCCTGACTAGCGAGCACAGCAGCTCGGTACTCAGCCTCTGTAGATGATAATGCATGAGCAGTCTGCTTCTTGCATGACCATGTGATAGGACCAGAGCCAAGACAAAAAACAAAGCCAGAAGTAGACTTCCGATCATTGACATCACCAGCCCAATCTGAGTCAGTGTAGCCAACAATGTGAGGATCCCCTAATGTGTAGTGAATGCTATATGAAGTGGTGCCCTGAATGTACCTCAAAATACGCTTGGCAGCTTGCCAATGACTCTCATGAGGATCATGTGAGAATCGAGAGACAAGACCAACCGCAAAGGAAAGATCAGGATGAGTGTGAGTCAGGTACAACAAACTGCCAACCAACTGCCTGTAAAGTGTAGCATCTACTGAAGGGGTGGGGCAAGTAGTAGTCAAAACAACCCCTGACTGAAAAGGTGTGGGGGCAGGCTTGCAATCAAGCATGCCAAAGCGCTGAAGCATATCAAAAGAATACTTCTGCTGGTAAATGGAGATCCCCTCTGAAGACTGAATCACCTGAAGACCAAGGAAATAGTGCAGAAGGCCAAGATCTGTCATCTCAAACTGCTCCATCAAGGCTAGCTGAGAATTCTGAATCATAGAGGATGAGCTACCTGTGATGAGAAGATCATCAACATATAGCACAAGAATCAGAATCTCACCCTCAAGATGCTAAATATAGACCGTGTGATCAGAATGACAACGAGTGAAACCAGTGGAGAGCAAAAAAGAGTCCATCTTCTCATACCAAGCCCGAGGGGCTTGTTTGAGACCATATAATGAACGCTGAAGTCTGCAAACCAAAGAAGAATCATGAACAAATCCCTGAGGCTGCTCCATATAGATCTCCTCCTGTAGGTCACCATGTAAGAAGGCACACTTCACATCCATCTGAAAAATGAGCCATCCTCTAGAAGCTGCAAGTGATAATACAAAGCGAATAGAATTCATCTTGGCGATAGGGGCAAATGTCTCGGAGTAATCAATACCCTCAACCTGTGAGAAACCCTTCGCAACAAGATGTGCTTTGTACTTATCAATAGAACCATCAACAACATACTTGGTGCGATACAACCATCGGCACCGAACCATCTTTCTGCCCTTAGGAAGAGGACAGAGATCCCATGTATTATTCCTCATCAAAGAAGAATACTCCTCCTCCATAGCACAATCCCACTCAGGGTGACCTGTCGCCTCTGAAAATCTCTGAGGATCCTCTGAAAGAGCATGAGTCAAAAGACTAGAACCTGTAGTATGAGAACGAGTGCGACGAGTGTCTGAAGGATCACCGGCCATAGATCCTGCTGCCTCAATAGTAAAGCGAGCCCATTTGGGCCTCTGAGGTGGAGCAAGTGGAGGTGGAGATGGGGGATCATCAATATCCTCATCAGAATCCTCAAAATAATCCTGAAGAGCTGTAGTGGGTGGAGTAGGTAGTGAAGTGGACACTGGAGATAGGGTATCAACTGGAGGAAGGCGCTCATCAAACTGAACATCCCATCGAAACAAGACCTCTCTGGAATCAGGATCAAATAACCTGTACGCCTTAACATCCTCACAGTAGCCGACAAATATGAGGGGTCGACTCTTCTGCTCCATAGCTCTCCTCTGAGCATCAGGAATAAAAGCCCATGCCTCACTACCAAATACTCGAAATGATGAAATATCAGGCTTGTCATGAGACCAAGCCTCCTCAGGAGTCATATGTCGAATCGCCTTGTGAGGCATCCGATTCTGAATATAGTTGGCACAATTGACTGCCTCAGCCCAAAAAGACGAATCCATGGACCTGGACTGAATCATACAATTAGCCATCTCCCGTAAAGTTCTGTTCTTTCGCTCAACGATACCATTCTGCTGAGGGGTGTAGGGAACAGAAAATTGATGCTATAAACCATGCTCAAAAATCTCTGAAAGCCTGATTCACATACTCCCCCCATTATCTGTACGTATCCACCGGATAGAAAGACCAGACTACTTCTCTACAAATGTCTTGAAGACACAAAAGGAATCAAAGACATCAAACTTGTACTTAAGAAATTACAACCATGTGCGTTTGGAGAAGTCATCAATGAATGTGAGTAGATACTTGGCCCCTGAAAAAGGAGTGGGAAATGACATGAGGTCACTATGAATCAACTCCAAGGGTGCCAAAGCACGAGTGGTATTTCCCTTCGGAAAAGGATCCCTATGATGCTTGCCAAGCACACAACCAAGACAAACACCGTCAGTGCAGGAAATCCGTGGAAGACCAAGAACAAGTGACTGTGTACTCATCTACTGAAGATATCTGTAGTTGACATGTTCCAAACGCTCATGCCAAAGCTGACTCACTGAATCTGCATGTGCTATAAGAGATGAACCTGTACCCTCAGAAGTCGCAAAGCCATCAAATCTGTAAAGACGAGATGCAGTATCAACACTACCAGTAGCCACAACCAAATCAGAATCATGGAGGTCCCGAATAACCACATCATGTGGTGAGAACTCAACTGTCTTACCAGAGCCAGTGTGGCAAATCTGATAAATGGACAAGAGGTTCGTCGAAATGTCAAGAACAACCAAAACATCCTGTAGAGTGCCCCCATCCAAAGAGACAGAACCTGAACCCAAGACAGAAAGTTGTGAAGAGTCACCCACTACAATCTATGAAGTACCACAAGAGGCAAGAGAAGTGACCAACTGCTGAGTGTGAGTCATATGGTGAGAAGCACCAGAGTCTAAAATCCAAGTGGACCCATTGGTCGATGCTCGTGCAGTGAGAGCATGACCCTTCCCTGTGGTGGAAGAAGAAGAAGACTGAGGTGAGGAGATGTGTTGCTGCTGCATGGCCTCCTCTAAAGCCTCTAAGCGTTTCCAACATCTGGAAACTGGATGACCTTGCTTGCCACAAAAACTGCAAGTGTCTCCTGATTTCTCCTTAGTCTTGGAGGAAGACTCAGTAGACTTCGAAGATTTCCCATGTTTGGGATTAAATGGTGGTTTAGAATCAGACTTAGGAGGCGGTTTGGAGGAATGCTTACTACCTGCAAAATCTTTCTTGGGCCTCGGTTTCTGCTTCTGTTTCCCCTTCAGTGATTGAGCAACCAATGCTTTGCTCTTTGAACTTGAGAGCATATCCATCTGAGAAAGGTGGGACTGTTCCCTAGACAAACGCTCACAAAATAAATCAAAGGTAGGCATGGTAAAATTGGCACCCAAACCATCCATGGTGGAGTAGAAGGAGGAAGCAAATATCTGAAATGGACCACGAAGCTTCGAAAGAATCAAATAAATGCACTCTGTGTCTGTCTTGTTCTTCCCACAACCCTGTAAAATAGAGCGAATAGTTTTGAACTTGTTCAAAAAGTCCTCAATAGTGGGGAAGGAATCAGGTAATAATGAAGTCAGCTCTGCCTCAATCTGTAATGCGCGAAACTCATTAATGGCCCCAAAAAGTGTCTCAAACTTCAACCACATGGCTCGAAGAGTGAGCAAAGCATCAAGGTGAAACAAAAGACTGTCTGAAACATGCAGGCATATCAAACCCATAGCCTCATCCATCTTGTTCCTGTGCTGCATAATCTCAAAAGCACGCTGCAACTGAGGCTGAACCTCATCTAAACAAGACCATAACCCTCGTGACCTGAGTAGCCTCATCATACGAGACTTCCAAGTGTGATAGTTATGTGATGTGAGTAGCTCAACTGAAGAGTCTGCCATGAAACCCTGCACCTGTACCTGCTTGTGTTTTTTATTATTATGTGATCTTTCAGAATAGATAGAAGATGCAGAAGGGTTTGTATTTTTGAGAGTTTTGGTGTTCTGGTTTTCTGAGATAAATGACAGAAAGCAAGAGAAAAAACACCCCCCACAAAAGATAAACCCAAACCCTAGTACAAACTGAGAAGAAGGAAGCAATGCATAAGCAAAAAATACTTCAAGACAAATTCTCATGTACCTGGTGAAAATTCTGATAAAATAGATCACATCACTGAATAGAGCATGTTGAGAGCTTTCCAACGCCTATTCAAGTTTGAAAAACGGAGTCCGTTTGCATCTTCTATGACCCCGGAAGTGAAGAAAGAAGACCTCACTTTGACTGGTAAAAAATATCTAGACTGGTAAAAAATTAAAAATATTTCTATACCATCAGATTGGTGCCATTCTCATCTTTCCAACGCATCTTCCTGTTCGAAAAACGGAACTAGGATGCCCAAGTTATGCCCATTTTTGTGAGAGCAAAAAAAATGCCCTACTCCTCTATTTAATAACCAGGGGGCTTGGAGAGCCCTTGATATGAACATGGCAGAGGCGAGCTTAAACATCGGCTGCGCCGAGTCGAAGTCGGCTCGGTGGAGGTGGCCACTTGGGGTGGCCGGTGGTAGCCGCCGGTGGCAGTGGCCGGGCGGTGGCCATCGGGCAGAGCTCTGGTGGTGCGGTGGTTTAATACGGCCTTGCAAAAAAATCAAAGAAAATGATTTTTTTAATTTTTTTTCGATTTTTCCATTTTTTTTGCAATTTTTGCTCCGTACGGCCTTAGGGCAAAAAAATTTTGCCTTCCAAATTGACTGTAACCAAAATCGACGATTTGACAGTCGATTTAGGGGTTTTTGGGTGCTACAAATCCAATGGCACTATCCATTTGAGCCCAAAGTGAACCCAAAAAATGGAGTATGCTGAATCCACCCAAAAAAACTTTAGAACCCTAGATTTGCTTCCAATGCAAAATCTCAAAACAAGAACAAGCAGCTGCAAATCTGAAGCTCTGATACCATGTTGGAGTTGAGAAGATACAACACCACAGAAGTCCAAAAGATCTTTGCAAGCAAATAACCTGTTACAAGGAGAAACAAAGAGAAGCAACAAAGGAAATGCTCAAGAATGTGGAGCCATGTATTCACCTGAAAATGTAAAAATGAATTAATGATACAAAAGATAGTTTTCAGCTACATATAGATGAAAACCCTAAAAAAGGAAAACCCTAGGCTTGCACAATAATAATTAATAAAGTAATTAATTATTATGTACTTAATGTTAGCTTAAGTGAAAAAGAGTTAAAAGGAAACTTTACGTAATTAAACAAATATTGTTTAATTAATAAAGTAAATGTCCAATTACTCTAACACATACAACTCCAATTTGAAGATCAATAGATACAAATATATATATAATTTTTTGTATAAATAACAATGATAAATAAAATATCTGATATAATTGGATACTTGTAAATATTGCACATCTACAATTATATTTATGATATTATGCACTTTTAAACCCTCATACCTAAATAAACAAGGGCAATTAAAATAAAAATAATTAGAAATATAGGTGGAATCCTAATATTGCATATTTACAACTACATATAAGCAAAAAAAATACATGTATTGAAACCCTTAAATACATATGAATGCATACATTATGGTTGAGGGTATATAAAATGCCAAAAATAATTGTAAGTACAAAGAGACTCTTGTAAATATTTTAGCTACACAATTGCTTAAATGAAAATTTTGTGTATATTAAAACCTCTCATACTTAAAAGAAAGCACACATGGTGAATTACACACATTAAATGTTGTAGAGAATGGAATCTATAGCTTATTGAAAACATCAAACCTAATAACTCAAACTAAGAAAACTAATATCATATTACAAGAAGCCAAAAATAGGTCAAAACAAACTACCTTTGTTTGGTTTGTGTGTTGTTACCTTTATAATAGCAACATTGCAACCCACACCTCCTCTCCAATCCATGTCCTCTCTCCTCAACTTCCTTCCTTTCAATGACCTCATCAATTACATGGTAAGAATGACGAGAGTGAGAGTGCATAAATGATTAGGTTTAGGTTGATAGTGTAATAAGTTAGACCTAATCCTAACACTTGAGGTACCAAGCCTAGCTAATTATTTCTAATCCTAGTTGTTTTAAATCTCAAGCCTAATGGCTAAGAGACAAATGACTTTACATGATTATACGTGGAAGAGTGACATGTGAGAGATGAAAGACAATTGGACACATATACTTAAGGGTTTTAATAGTCACATTTTGATAGGTTCAATACTCAACTATTGAATCCCTTCTTACATAAATTTTGATTGACAATTCAAAAACACCACTTAATGATACATGTCCACAAATCCTACAATTCTACATCCCTCACTAGTAACCAAAATTCAAATAATTAAATATTCAATAAAATCATAAATATGCCTAACATAATTCAAACTTAAAAAATGTGAAAATAACTCTGAACCCAACAACTCAAGCATTATTCGTGGCCTCCTATTCACATTAACTTAGGGTTTAAAACCTCGTAGGGGCAAAATTCTTTCCCCAACAAATGAAATGTCTTAAAAATCTAGAAAGAGTACTTTGTGTTCACCGTGAATGCCTGGTGGTCACATGGTTCCTCCCTCGCGTTGACGGCGCATACGACTGTCAGCGGTTGAACGCCTGGTGGTCACATGGTTCCTCCCTATCATCGACGGCGCATACGATCGTCAGCGGTTTTGAAAGAGACGCAAAGGATAAATAAGAACACAAAAGAGAAGTACAGATTTATTTCTTGCCTACAGGCTCGGTTCATTTTCTTCTGCTCGGCTTCAACAATAAAATAAAATAGTAATGGCAATGTCCCAAATCCTTCGATCCAATATTTTCGTATCATCTATAATAAATTCACATTCACAAATCAGCACAACCCGCCTTTGTCATGTCACCCTCAAATTTAATGCATGCCCAACTGGAGTATCATCAACAAAGGAAAAAAAGCCTCTACCTACAAGGCACATATCAGCAATTCAAGGGAAAATCAATTTATTGCGATGTTATGCTAGTTATGCCAGCAATGGAGGTGAATTCCAGATATCGATTCTGAATGTTTGCAATTTTGATTTTGTGGGCTCTTTTATTTTCTCTGTTTTTTAAATGGGTATGCAATGTATTCTTTTTACAAGATTTGTAGTACTGATTCGCAAATTTTAAATTTATGAATGTATGATAGGCTTTGGTGTTTATATGTAAATCTTTTCCCATATGTTTTTAGGTTGCTTTAAGTGCTGTATATTTATATAACCTGGACAGAGATTTTAATGTGGTTAACCTGAAGCCCTGGATTAAGTAGGAAATTAAAACTTTTGCCCTTGTTTACGTTAGAACATAGCAACATAGAAACTATTTGTCCCTTATCTTTTATTGCCATTGCCCAAATATCTAGATAATAGTTTTGTTGATTCACTGCAATGTTCACATAATACATATCGGAGAGAATGATATTTTCAGTTTTAGTATGGTGACATTTTTCTTTCTCCTTTATTCTTTCTTTACTTATTTGTAATTATTGTTGATTTTGAGCTGGTGAGGCTCAGGTCACAAACCCAGCTCAGCTGGTGGGTTTTTCCAACAGAGAATACACATCGGTTACCATTTCAGGCTATCCCGGCAAGTCTGAGGCTGCACCTCATTGCAGAAGGAATCCCCTCATCACTGTAAGCAGTGAAACTCCAATTGTCTAATACTATGATATGCAACTAATCTGCTTTCTGCCAAGAGGATTTGCCTTACTCAATTGGCGATTCTCAGGATTTGCCACGCTTATTAGGCCACTGAGATGTATAGGTTCTAGGAGAGATTGATTTTTCGCAATTGCCATTTGCTCAGAACATATTCTTAGAAACCAAATCAAATTTCTTTTAAATTCATTTGAAGTTTCATCAATTCATGTTCTTCTCAGTACACTAATCTTGCTTTGATGTTTCTCGGGTTCAATTCTGCTGACCTGTGCACTCTTTGTTAGATGATTATATGGAAATGGCTGTGAATACTGCCCAAAAACTAATTTTGCACAAATTGTTTTAAGAAACTTGTTAGTGTTATAATTTGCCCTTTCATGCAACACAAAATAGAACAGCGTGTAAGGTAAAACCGTAAAACCTTTATTCGAGTTGTGAGGGGAAGCTCCCTTTTGAAAAGAGTTAAGGAAATGATATGTTTCCCTTCTTTGAAATTTATAAAAACCTAGAACTAGCAGGATTTAAGTTGCAACTTGCAATACAAACAACATAGAATAAAAACCTGTCATTATGTTATCAAGCTGGGGCACATGATGATTTAACACTTCTGCACTAGACAAGAGCTTTTATGTTGTATATCTACTGTAGAAAAAGACGTAAACAACTAATGAATGCTTGTACTTTTCAGCTAAATGTAGAGACTAAAAATTACAATAAAATTTGATTGGATTGTATAAAACACTGATAAGAATAACTCTGAATTAAATACGAAGAGTTGCGTAAAAGCTACAATACTTCCTCTAATAAAAACAGCAATACAAAGGTTTCACTAATCACTAGATTTTACTTAACTCACAAGATATTTGAACAAAAATGGTAAAAGATTCATTGAACAACAATTTCAACAAGTAGGCATAAAAATTAATGTTGAAAATTATTTTTTAGGGGATAGCAGGGGATTGCTATTTAAAAAATAGGGAAAATTATAAAATATAGGAAAATTCAAATATTCATATGATAACATCGATAAGGCATCTGCCATATGCATTATAGAACATTAGAACCTACATACATAATATTAGAGTTGAATTGAGATATCGTATGAGAGTTGACAAATGAATTAACAAAATTCAATTGCTTTCATTGTCAATGTTCATATATATTGTATAAAAATTACAAAAAAATGTGTAAAGGCTGCGAGTTTCAACTACAAAATGACAAAAGCATAGAAGATATGCCACTGCCACTAATTAGCATCTGCTAATATTGCATCAGAGTTGGAGTTTAAGTCTAGTACTGCCTCTATGAGGGACTGCTTATCCAATGGAACTCCAACCAATCCCTCTTGTGTCTCCTTCTCATTAACCCATGTCACATTTTTAGGATCAACATCTCAATGTATGGTTTGAGTTTGACAATACTCAAGACTTTGTTGATCTTGAAGTTGCAAAGCACTATTTACAACCACTAACTTCTCCAATTATGGAGAGGTAAGCCTATTCCTCTTGATTCACTATATGAAGTTGTTAATGGAGTTGAGGTGCAAGGCCCCTCTTGGCGTTCATCCCTAGTGAGGTCGAGGGGCAACACCCCTCGCAGGGGTCTAGGTGTAGTGGAATTCTTTTGCCTTCTTCTCTCTGTCATTCTCTTCTCTTCTAACAGTTGTTCACCTTCGATATGGATAATGGAAAAATGAGTTTGATGCTCTCTTGCCTTCTTCTCACTACCATTCATTTCTCTTCTCACAACTCTTCTCCTTCTTTGCAATCTTCAAAATATGGAAAATAGTAAAATGAGTTTGTTTTTTGTTTTTAGTTGTTAGTGTCATCTTTTTAGGTTTATGGTTGGTATAAAGGGTGTGGGGGTACTTGTGGCTCCCCAATCCTGTAAGATAATTTACAGTGCAGAATAAATAGAGAAAAACAATAAGCACAAATTTAACATAGTATTTACATGGAAAATCTGGTAAAATTATACCAGGAAAAAGCCACGGGCAAAGATCTTTTGTATTTTTATTTCTTAGAAAATTCACAATTACAACAACCTTCTGAAAGTTACAAAAAATACGACTTCAAAAGAATATAAGAAATCCGATTTGCAAAGTCCTTGTTGAACAAAACTTTCCAAAAATAGAAAGTGCGACTCATGCAACTACATGTTGAACATTTGTCAAAATTACTAAAATAGGGAGTCCCAAACAAAAAAAATTCCAACTTTGCCGAAAATGCCTTCAATGTGACACCATTTGGCATCCAAGGGGGCTACGACAGCCCCCCCTAGACCCCTTGTCATTTCAACCTTCGGTTGAATAGTAGGCCTTCGGCCAAGCCGGATGCATACTTGAAGCACTAGCTAGATATCGAAGTCGACTATTTGTCATTGCTGGAATAGCAATAAAATTGACATCATATTCCAACAAATCCCTCTTTTTTTAGGATTTTTCTTCAAATTGCATTTATGTCGACTACTTTGTAGTTGTCTCAAGGACAACCATGGGACGTTTGGGCTATCCTAGGGACAACTAGCTGTCCCTTGACATCTCTTGCCATCCCTAGTGTTTCTTGTCCATCAATTGCAGTCCCTGAAGTGTTTTCAATTTTTTTTGAAACTAGGTATGGTGTAGGGGATGTGATCAAGTTTTGTAGCGGACTGGTCCTTGAGGAACATAGTTTAGTCTCCTCGTTGGTGTACACTAACTTATACTGTTGTAGACTTTATTTTTTATTGAAAATGTGTTTCTAATTCTCACAATATGGCCCACACTTGTTACTGGGCTTGCAGATTTTTTGTTTTGAAGGTTTTGTTTCTATGTTTAGGGGTGTGCACCTATGTATGTTGACTGGAACCTTTACCTTTTGGAAAACATGTTTAGCATCATATACATCTGCCTGCAGATTTTTATCTTAACGCAAAAAATGGCTCCCTCTCTACATTGCATGCACCAATGTATAGGACTGCACTTACCTTCAATGAAAACCATGTCCATCCTTTATTTAGTGTGTGCCATTTTACTACTTGTCATGTTTTTCAAACACTTTAAGTCTGCCCTCTACCTTTTGTGGCATGTGCTAATGTATTACCTCTACAGATTTCAAAAACTTCAAACCTGCACTTCATAATGGTGTGCTCCACTTCATTGAGAAACAGATTTTTATCTCTGACAAATCTTTGTTATGTCTTCATCATTCAAACTCCATTCTTTACCTTGGCAAATGCATTTGAAAGTTCTTTTTGCTGACCCTGCAAAGGCATGGATGAGAGACAGCAAAAACAATATGGATGGCTGTGACTAAGCAACAAGACTCTTGATTAAAGAAACAAGAATATTTTAGCTTTAAATGTGACTTAATGTGAAAATTTTCTTGTGGGTACAATAAAATTTAAATAACAAGAATTTTTTCAAGGGTGATGATTTATGAGGTTGATTTGATAATATTTTTTGGGTGATTGTAAATACCCACTAACTCTCTATGTTGGAGCGTTTAGTGGCTTACTCAATAGAGTTCTTGTTGACCAAAGCTAGGATTTCATTCCTGAGGTCACATTCAAATAGAGCAATCATTTTGTTTGGTAGGAAAGTGACCAACATCTCTAGGTGATTGTGGGTTGGAACTATGTTTGAGGGGCCTCCATTATAAATCCTTGTTGAAAATTAGGACAAGTTAGGAATTGAACTTAGGGTCAAGCTCTGGTTGATAAGTAGGTTGACAGTGACCTACTTGCCCCATGTCATGATGGGATTTTTAAGTTCTCTCTAAGAGCATGGAGTGCCATTGCCAACACTCCTCAAGCCACTTGTTGCTTTAGGCACAATTTGTTTTGTTGATCTAGGTGGAGTCTCCAAAAACAATTTCATTGATATTGCCAAGCCCATTCCCATGGTATGTTGTGATGCTGACTCATGTTTCATTGTTTGTGGTATTTTTAACACTCCCTTGAGGTTTGTGGTATCTCCAAGATCCTAAACCCATCTCCACTAGATGCTACTGATACATTCATAGTGTTGCAACTTGCAAGGCAATATGGGTAGATCCAATGTGAAACCATCCAAATGCATTCTAAAGTATATGTGTTCTTCATTGTTTGCTTTTTGAGGATTCTAAGCACCTACAAACCCAACTACTAAGATCCGCTTAAAACATGGAGAACCTCTATATGTAGACAATATTGTTGTCTTTGTCTTTAAAAGGGTGGACCAAGCAAGAATCTACCATTACATGTTATGTCATTTGTCATGCCCCCAAAATTTGAAATGCAAATAAATTGATAAATAAAATAAATAACAATATAAATATTAAAAATATCAAAATAAATATTAACAATTTAATATTATTATATTATTATTATAATATAATAATATAAAATATACATATAAATTTAATATAAAAATAAATATGTTGAAGTAAGAAAACATTTAATAATAATATATATTAAAGGAAACACAATTTTAAAAGGCAGCGATTGAGAATAGACAAGGCAGCAATTCCATGATTATTAAAGGCATCAAACTAAAGGAAATCAGACAGTTATTATTAGATCAGCCAAGAATCAGGTGAGTGAGGAATTAGAGAGGTGAGTGAATAATTAAAGATAAATCATAACTAGAATTATGTGCAGCGATCAGTTTTGTAGAATGCAGCGATTCATTAATTAAAGGAAGCGCTGGCTATAAAGAAGGCTGTGGGTTAGTTAATAAAGTAACAATAATTAATGAACAGTTCTGGCCCTTTCAAAGGATAGCAACCATGAAAGAGTATGTTTTGTTAAATGATTGGTTGTGACTCTCTGGAAGATATAAAAGGAGGAATGTAAAATGATATGTCAAATACACACCAGCAGAGATATAATATGTAGATCTAAAAGATAAAATATGCAGATCTAAAGGAGATATATGCAGATCTAAAAGAGGTATATGCAGATTTGAAAGAGATATAAAAGGAACATTAAAATGGAGGCAATGGGAATAAGTCTGCATTCAGATAAGCAGCAGCAGATGATATAATCAGAGATGAGTATTTATTTGAATACATATGCATTTAATATACATATATTTGATAAGCATATACATAAATGCATAGTTACTTTCATAATAACTAATTTGCAATAAGGGAGATTGAAAATATATATATGATCATGCAATATGATGCTTGCAGCAATTATTGATCTTTATTAGTAATTATTCATTTGATCTAATCTATTTGTTTCTCTTTAAGCAACATCTTCAGAATATTGAAAACAAACCAAACACCAAGGCAATAGGAGCAGATCAGAATTAATTATCTGTACTCAGCAGAAGGGCGGAATCAGCAGTTAATATATTTGCATTTTAGAATATAGCAGTTTTATATGTTAGCAAGCATTGTGGTATGCACTATTATGATTATTGTGAATGATATGTTTATTATTTTCTATGAATCTGGATATATTTAGTGTTTGCAATTCTAACCAAGCAACAATGAGGAGAAGTGGGGAAAGTATGAGTAGGGTGAGCAGATACTAGATTACTTTTTAAGTATGCCACTCCATGTGGATGGCCGAGGGTCTGCCACTTGGGGCCAAGGGGGTGAGTGACTGCCCTTGGGCTCAAAAAGAGGAATTTATGGGCCTCCTATTGTAGCTTTTCCTCAATCTCTACATGGATGGGTTGTTGGGAAGGATTCAAGGAGTCTCAATCATAAGAAGGATGGATAAGGCAGTATGGATAGGGAATGCAAATACATATTTATCCACCAAGTAGACCACCCCATGTGGATGGCCAGGGGTTTGCCTCTTGGGGCCAAGAGGGATGGTATATTCGCTCTTGGGCTTAGCTTGGATAGCTTCGGGCGGACTTATCGTGTTTCTCATCCAATTCCTATTATGATTAAACTCCCATTGTGCATTATGGATATGGTGTAGTTTAAATATATTTGAAATAGTTATGTATTTACATGGTTCAAATAGATAAGACATTTATTATATATGTTTGATCATATGAATTATATTCCAATATTATCTAGCATGATTGCAAGACCTAAACCAAGATTTATCTTTCATAAAGAATTTAATTGGTAAGTCATAACCCTAAGTACATTAAACTTGTGATTCTAGGGCAAGATTAAGGGCAATCCCAAAAGGGGACATTACATCATTCATCTAATGTTGTTAGAGGGTGAAGAGCCATGTGGAAGCATAGTTATTTTAACTTCCATAAAAACATTGTAACTATTGTCACTTTGTGACTTTATGCAAACATATATGCATCTCCAAATGATATATGATAGAGATAGTAAATCATAGGATAGATGTGGGTAGTGGAAGATAACCATACATCTCCCTCGTGAGTATGCCATATACAAAGTTCACAGATTAATAAATGTTCCTTGAGGAATTTTTTTGCACTAGGAATGGGGATGGTGGGATGGGGATGAAATGTTTGCCTACTACCCCTTCAAGCGTTGCTTGCAAAGGGGGTCATTCTTGGGATGACCTTGTAGTGTAGGGTTGTTCCCCTCTAGAGAGAGCATCTTAGAACTCCTTGTTGTCCTTGGGACATCTAGAAGATGTCCAAATGTCTCTCAACTGTCTTGGGGATGGTGGGGTGTCGCCACACCATTTAAGAAAGAACTCATTTTTTAAATTGCAGTTAAGCTCTATAAATTTTTCTTTTCTTAAATGTTTTTGGGTTTTTGCTTCCTCATTAATATTTCTTGGGAAGTAGTGAAATGAAAATAAAGAAGAAAATAAATAAAAATAGTGATGATATTCCAATTATTCAATTGCACAATCCTCACCTTCAGCCCCCATGCCATCTATCACACAACTACTCCTTTGTAATTTTTACACTATCCTCTTCATACAGTCTTAATTTCACAAAAAAAATTTAAAAAGATCTTTTTTTTTAAAATTTTTTAAATTTTTATAGGTAAGTATTACCAAAATTTGGGTGGTAATTCCCATCTGTCATAATGGCCATGTTGTCATTCCGCGGAGTTAATTTTGAGTTTATTAAAACACACGACCTTCCCATCGGAAATTGCACCCGTCAAGGACGTGTTCTCCCTCGCACGAGTCAACCTTCCTATCAGTGCTGATGGTATAGATTGCTTTTGTGCATGTGCCAGATTAGGCTTTCCTTGGAATCATTAACCATTACTACACCATTACTTCGTTCATGTGTTTCAGTACCTCAAATTTGTTAGTGTTTCTTAGATCAGATTGAATAATGAAAGCACTTAAAAGAATTGCAACACATAAGACAATGAACACACAAAGATACCCTGGGAAAACCCTCCTCTTGAGGGAGAAAAACCCAGCAATGAATCTCTTCTATAATATAGAACAATGGCAGAAATCTGCTTACAACTCAGGCCCAACAATGGCCAGCCATGGATACAACAAAGTCGCACCTCTCCTAGATGCACTAGATACAAATGAATATCTTCTTCCTTGAAATCGGACTGCTGCAATATGGTGCGAATTCTGCTCTTAAGGAAATGCGAACTTGCTTGAGTGATTGGATGATGCAATGACAAATGAGACCTTGTATTTATACAAGTGTGGCGCCTCTTCAACATAGGTTGGCCCACATACAAAATAAATAATAAATACATAAAGTCGGCTCAAGCCAAGACTAAAATATGTGAACCAAGAAGGGTCGGCCCTTTAGCATTTACATTTATTGTTTGGTATAAATTAAATAGCCGAGAGGCTATGAGTTTAATTTATCTTTTCTTCTTGGAATTCGTGTGATGAAGTGCAGACCGTAGCTGCTATAACATCAACACTCCCTCTCAGCTAGGGATGAACTTCCATCTGCACAGGACACATCATATTAGAATGAAAACAAAATAGAATATCACCTCAATGTGATATTAACCATTATGGCTACTTCCATAGATGGTATAAATAAAATCATCATGGATTCCCTCACGTGATGCTGTCATGGAGTCACACACATGACATCCACCATAGCTCTCCCAGAGGGTGGAAACAAGGGCTTTCACCTCAAATCTCTCTCGAATAGAGAATTGCATTATCAAGGGCTTACACCTCAACTCTCTCTCAACAGAGAATTGCATTATCAAGGGCTTGCACCTCAACTCTCTCTCAACAGAGAATTGCATAATCAAGGGCTTGCACCTCAACTCTCTCTCAACAGAGAGTTGCATTATCAAGGGCTTGCACCTCGAACTTCTCTCAAAGAAGAACTCATTAAACAAAGGAACACTGATACTGAGACTCCCTCTCGATCCTGGCTTCAGAGATTGCAAAGAAGACTTCTGGAGATGTACTCCCTCTAGCCACCAACTCAATCCTTCTAGTGTTTACTCCCTCTTGATCATTTCTTTGGTTGACATGACTTCTTCACAAGATGCCTCAAGCTTTTCATCACTAAGTAATCTCTTATCATCTTCTTCCCCCTAAACCTGTCCAGGAAGCATTTTAGATAGAGATTACTAACAGTCCATAATTATCCAAAGAAATATCAAGATTTAGAATCGTACAAGTTATATCATGAATGAAATTTTTCCAAAGATCTTATGCTAGTGAACACAACACAATTCAAGAGAATCTACTATCTCTCTTAATTACAAGATCCAAAAATGATATAACTCAGCAACCAAAGAATACTTATCTTTTTAACTATTCTGATAGGTCCAAATGCTGGACATAGTGTGATACGTTGTACTTGAGCTCAGATCAATCCGTACTCTTCACAGTTTGAACACAATGATGACCTAAAAGGCACATTGACTTCAAGAGATATCTCCAGCCATCAATGTAGTCCAATGATTGCAAGCTATGACTCCAAGCTTGATCATTTCTTCATTCGGTAAGACTTCGAGATTGCTTGATGCTCAAGTTATCTCAATGAAACGATTCATGAACATTATTCAACCATGCAATACTTATCTCATGGATTTCAAAAATCTCCTGAGTAATAGATAATTAATTCATTAATCATGACATGTCTTTCTTTCAATTTCATAGAAGAGCTAATCTCAGCAAAAACAAAAGACAATCTTCACAAATTAGCATGATCCTACTTGTAATGAAAAATCTAAATAATCTTATCACAGTGATCACTATTTACTGGTCACACATAATCCTAAGTAAATAATGTCAGAATTGCATAACTCAACAAATTGAATTTTACCCTAGAATAGTAAATACAATCAAAAGCAAAGAATACTTATCTCTTAAATATTCTGAAGGGTGGACACCGTATGATATGTTGCTCTTGCGCTTAGAGCAGACTTTTGTAGCTATGTCTCATCTTCGCCACCTTCAAAAACAAAACTCAATAGCCTCGGCCTCCATTTAACAATTTTTGGCCTTCACCAATGTTCACTGCAACCGCTCAAGTCCGTCACACTTTTGCGAATGGCTTCGAATGAAATCAGCTTTCATCAATTGCGTCTCCTTTGATAGATGCAGAACACACACAGTGCCAACAATTTCAAAATCCTCCAGATGTTCCTATTGCTGAATGAACCCGACAATACCACTCATTATATAGATTGGCAGCGGTCGTATGCATTGGGTCGGTCCTCACATATAAATCCTATGTTCTGGAGTAGAACTTCCAAGTACCACAGAACAGTTAAGAGTATTTGACTATCAATAGTTCGATCACTGAAAGCTTCTTGTGACGGAAGTGCTTTCACCACAGTAACATGAAATTAAGAAGCGATTGAATACGGTGATTGTCTTATTCTCCCAAGAGAGACACACAGGAAATATAGCATAAGATTTCGATCAGCATCCGATACCGCATGAGCAAGCAATGCTAGCAGTAGAGATTAAGCCCGACACACTTATATCTTTCCACCAGTCGACCATGTATGATATCACGACAATGCCTGATAACTAGCGCTTGACGAATATGTGAGTTTCCAGAGGATTATGGCTTTGCGAATTGAGAACTCCCGTGACTTCCCTGTATCCGTTGCCTCCTTGACAAATAGCTTCCCACTTGATGTGGATGACCAAAGTCATTGAGATCCGATGGATCAGCTTGGCGACCATGAGTTTCTGCGAAAAAAAACTCCGGCGTGGCTATCTCTTATGCACTAGGTGTCGGGTGTGATACTTTTGATCTTGGAGCTCTGTCGACAGTGGCGTCGCTCAATGATCTGATGTTGCTTAAAGCTCCTTGTTTGAAGTCCCGCTTGGATGATAATGCTGTATCATGCTCGGGGATTGAATGCTTCTATTGGTATGCCGCACACAAAAGTCTTCGTGATAATGTTAAACCAAACACCAGCCCGACGATTGCCACTGCGCGGATTCTTCAGAGACGAATTTGATAGATGTGTGTTACCTGCTCCTTTAAAAACGAATCAACTTCTGGAGTGTGCACTACGAAACTGAGGTTGGATGCACAACACGAAATTTTCAGATAGACTCTTGACTTATTCGAATTTGATGAAAGCTAGCGCTCCTCAATAGTAATCCTTTCCCATGGCTTTTCTTCCTTAAGGAATTCGATATGAATAATGATATGCCTCTTATCAGTATCTTCCCTTATCTTGCTTAGACAAATCTGATGAACCCGCTCTGATACCATGTTAGTGTTTCTTAGATCAGATTGAATAATGAAAGCACTTAAAAGAATTGCAACACATAAGACAATGAACACACAAAGATACCCTGGGAAAACTCTCCTCTTGAGGGAGAAAAACCCAGCAATGAATCTCTTCTATAATATAGAACAATGGCAGAAATCTGCTTACAACTCAGGCCCAACAATGGCCAGCAATGGATACAACAAAGTCGCACCTCTCCTAGATGCACTAGATACAAATGAATATCTTCTTCCTTGAAATCGGACTGCTGCTATATGGTGCGAATTCTGCTCTTAAGGAAATGTGAAATTGCTTGAGTGATTGGATGATGCAATGACAAATGAGACCTTGTATTTATACAAGTGTGGCGCCTCTTCAACATAGGTCGGCCCACATACAAAATAAATAATAAATACATAAAGTTGGCTCAAGCCAAGACTAAAATATGTGAACCAAGAAGGGTCGACCCTTTAGCATTTACATTTATTGTTTGGTATAAATTAAATAGCCGAGAGGCTATGCATTTAATTTATCTTTTCTTCTTGGAATTCGTGTGATGAAGTGCAGACCGTAGCTGCTATAACATCAACAAAATTTATCACAGAGGATTTCGCCTTATTCTTGTATGATTGCACACGTAGGAAGTTCTTTTAAGTTTGGAATAATGGTGGGACAAATTGAGAGTTTGGAATTTATGTACATGACGAAGACTCCAATCACTCAGACTCCAATCCTGCTCAAGAGTGATTGGAGTTAGTTGTCATTCTTAGGCCGAATTTCAGACCAACGTCTTAAATTGGTGTTGATTGAGAGAGGGTTGGTGACAATGAAAGCCGTTCGGCTCATTTTGGGAAGGAAGTTTCTAGTTTCCGAGGAGCGACACCTTGTAAATACAGATATACCAGCTCGGTTTGTAGCTTCTCTTCTTGACCTTAGGGTTCCGAAGGATGTCGTTGGGGAAATGACCTGCAAACTGTTTTATCCACATTTGCTTGGGGATTTAGACCTAGTTCTTAATGCTGCACAACTTGGGGTCGGTATCCCATGGCCACGAGATTTACATTTACCAATTGGAGTTCCATGTTATTACTCCTTTCTGTTAGATATCGATGGTGCCAAGCTTCTGGTGCATCGTGGGCGCACACTGGTTGCATATAAGTTCCTGCGCAAGCTATACTAGTTCGAGCCAGTGGATGATTTCGAATGGCTCGAGGAATTCGAGCTTTTTGAGGAGTGATTGGGTGCTTACCAACGTTTTTTGGCCAAGACCCAGATAAGGAATTCCTAGGGTTCATTTATGTGTTGGGTCTAGAATATGTTTAAGTGGATTTTGGTCCAGTTTTCAGGCTTAAGCGTAAAGTGATATATGTAAATATCTTTAAAGAAAGATATACTGTTCTAGCTTAGGGTTCGAAGAAAGACTCCTTTTGAAAACATTGTTCTTCTTAAAAGAGACTCTTATACAAGTAATATATACTTTACTATTCTATGGATACTTTCTGTTTCATGGTTTTTCCTTTCTGGTGTGACATGGGTTCATTTATCATGCCTCAAATGGGTTTTGATTATAGATTTTAATTTTAATTTATTTGCGTGAAGAAAATGACTTTGATTGACTATGATACATAAGCATGTTATTCACAGAGATTGTGGCAACCCAATTTGGCCACCAAAATTGCCCTTGTTCGTTTTTGGCCTGAATGCTAAAACCTTGTGTTTGTGGTTGCTTCCCGCTTTTGTATCATTATGTCCTTGCTTGTGTGTAATTACCAGCTTAAGATAATTCTAGATAGTTATGATTGAGCTTATGCGAGCATTTTTTGAAATGTTCTTGCCGCTAGAGTTTGGGCAGGACTCGGCCCAAAGAAGAAAATAAATAAAAATAATGATGATATTCCAATTATTCAATTGCACAATCCTCACCTTCAGCCCCCATGCCATCTATCACACAACTACTCCTTTGTAATTTTTACACTATCCTCTTCATATAGTCTTAATTTCACAAAAAAAAAAAAAAAAGATCTTTTTTTTTAAATTTTTAGATTTTTGTAGGTAAGTATTACCAAAATTTGGGTTGTAATTCCCATTTGTCATAATGGCCATGTTGTCATTCCGCGGGAGTTAATTTTGAGTTTATTAAAACACACGACCTTCCCATTGGAAATTGCACCCGTCGAGGACGTGTTCTCCCTCGCACGAGCCAACCTTCCTATCAGTGCTGATGGTATAGATTGCTTTTGTGCATGTGCCAGATTAGGCTTACCTTGGAATCATTAACCATTACTACACCATTACTTCGTTCATGTGTTTCAATACCTCAATTTATCACAGAGGATTTCGCCTTATTCCTGTATGATTGGACACGTAGGAAGTTCTTTTAAGTTTGGAATAATGGTGGGACAAATTGAGAGTTTGGAATTTATGTACATGATGGAGACTCCAATCCTGCTCAAGAGTGATTGAAGTTAGTTGTCATTCTTAGGCCGAATTTCAGACCAGCGTCTTAAATTGGTGTTGATTGAGAGAGGGTTGGTGACAATGAAAGCCATTCGGCTCATTTTGGGAAGGAAGTTTCTAGTTTCCGAGGAGCAACACCTTGTAAATACAGATATACCAGCTCGGTTTGTAGCTTCTCTTCTTGACCTTAGGGTTCCGAAGGATGTCGTTGGGGAAATGACCTGCAAACTGTTTTATCCACATTTGCTTGGGGATTTAGACCTAGTTCTTAATGCTGCACAACTTGGGGTCGGTATCCCATGGCCACGAGATTTACATTTACCAATTGGAGTTCCATGTTATTACTCCTTTCTGTTAGATATCGATGGTGCCAAGCTTCTGGTGCATCGTGGGCGCACACTGGTTGCATATAAGTTCCTGCGCAAGCTATACTAGTTCGAGCCAGTGGATGATTTCGAATGGCTCGAGGAATTCGAGCTTTTTGAGGAGTGATTGGGTGCTTACCAACGTTTTTTGGCCAAGACCCAGATAAGGAATTCCTAGGGTTCATTTATGTGTTGGGTCTAGAATATGTTTAAGTGGATTTTGGTCCAGTTTTCAGGCTTAAGCGTAAAGTGATATATGTAAATATCTTTAAAGAAAGATATACTGTTCTAGCTTAGGGTTCGAAGAAAGACTCCTTTTGAAAACATTGTTCTTCTTAAAAGAGACTCTTATACAAGTAATATATACTTTACTATTCTATGGATACTTTCTGTTTCATGGTTTTTCCTTTCTGGTGTGACATGGGTTCATTTATCATGCCTCAAATGGGTTTTGATTATAGATTTTAATTTTAATTTATTTGCGTGAAGAAAATGACTTTGGTTGACTATGATACATAAGCATGTTATTCACAGAGATTGTGGCAACCCAATTTGGCCACCAAAATTGCCCTTGTTCGTTTTTGGCCTGAATGCTAAAACCTTGTGTTTGTGGTTGCTTCCCGCTTTTGTATCATTATGTCCTTGCTTGTGTGTAATTACCAGCTTAAGATAATTCTAGATAGTTATGATTGAGCTTATGCGAGCATTTTTTGAAATGTTCTTGCCGCTAGAGTTTGGGCAGGACTCGGCCCAAAGAAGAAAATAAATAAAAATAATGATGATATTCCAATTATTCAATTGCACAATCCTCACCTTCAGCCCCCATGCCATCTATCACACAACTACTCCTTTGTAATTTTTACACTATCCTCTTCATATAGTCTTAATTTCACAAAAAAAAAAAAAAAAGATCTTTTTTTTTAAATTTTTAGATTTTTGTAGGTAAGTATTACCAAAATTTGGGTTGTAATTCCCATTTGTCATAATGGCCATGTTGTCATTCCGCGGGAGTTAATTTTGAGTTTATTAAAACACACGACCTTCCCATTGGAAATTGCACCCGTCGAGGACGTGTTCTCCCTCGCACGAGCCAACCTTCCTATCAGTGCTGATGGTATAGATTGCTTTTGTGCATGTGCCAGATTAGGCTTACCTTGGAATCATTAACCATTACTACACCATTACTTCGTTCATGTGTTTCAATACCTCAATTTATCACAGAGGATTTCGCCTTATTCCTGTATGATTGGACACGTAGGAAGTTCTTTTAAGTTTGGAATAATGGTGGGACAAATTGAGAGTTTGGAATTTATGTACATGATGGAGACTCCAATCCTGCTCAAGAGTGATTGAAGTTAGTTGTCATTCTTAGGCCGAATTTCAGACCAGCGTCTTAAATTGGTGTTGATTGAGAGAGGGTTGGTGACAATGAAAGCCATTCGGCTCATTTTGGGAAGGAAGTTTCTAGTTTCCGAGGAGCAACACCTTGTAAATACAGATATACCAGCTCGGTTTGTAGCTTCTCTTCTTGACCTTAGGGTTCCGAAGGATGTCGTTGGGGAAATGACCCGCAAACTGTTTTATCCGCATTTGCTTGGGGATTTAGACCCGGTTCTTAATGCTGCACAACTTGGGGTTGATATCCCATGGCCACGAGATTTGCATTTGCCAGTTGGAGTTCCATGTTATTACTCCTTTCTGCTAGATACCGATGGTGCCAAGCTTCTGGTGCATCGTGGGTACACACTGGTTGCATATAAGTTCCTGTGCAAGCTATACCAGTTCGAGCCAATGGATGATTTCGAATGGCTCGAGGAATTCGAGCTTTTTGAGGAGTGATTGGGTGCTTACCAACGTTTTTTGGCCAAGACCCAGATAAGGAGTTCCTAGAGTTCATTTATGTGTTGGGTCTAGAATATGTTTAAGTGGATTTTGGTCCAGTTTTCGGGCTTAAGCTTAAAGTGATATATGTAAATATCTTTAAAGAAAGATATACTGTTTTAGCTTAGGGTTCGAAGAAAGACTCCTTTTGAAAACACTATTCTTCTTAAAAGAGACTCTTATACAAGTAATATATACTTTACTATTCTATGGATACTTTTTGTTTCATGGTTTTTCCTTTCTGGTGTGACATGGGTTCATTTATCATGCCTTTTTTAGTGCTCTTTGATTATAGATTTTAATTTTAATTTATTTGCGTGAAGAAAATGGCTTTGGTTGACTATGATACATAAGCATGTTATTCACAGAGATTGTGGCAACCCAATTTGGCCACCAAAATTGCCCTTGTTCGTTTTTGGCCTAAATGCTAAAACCTTGTGTTTGTGGTTGCTTCCCGCTTTTGTATCATTATGTCCCTGCTTGTGTGTAATTACCAGCTTAGGATAATTCTAGATAGTTATGATTGAGCTTATGCGAGCGTTTTTTGAAATGTTCTTGCCGCCAGAGTTTGGGCATGACTCGGCCCAAAGAAGAAAATTAATAAAAATAGTGATGATATTCCAATTATTCAATTGCACAATCCTCACTTCAGCCCCCATGCCATCTATCACACAACTACTCCTTTGTAATTTTTACACTATCCTCTTCATATAGTCTTAATTTCACAAAAAAAAAAAAAAGGATCTTTTTTTTAAATTTTTTAAGATTTTTATAGGTAAGTATTACAAAATTTGGGTGGTAATTCCCATCTGTCACAATGGCCATGTTGTCATTCCGCGGGAGTTAATTTTGAGTTTATTAAAACACACGACCTTCCCATCGGAAATTGCACCCGTCGAGGACGTGTTCTCCCTCGCACGAGCCAACCTTCCTATCAGTGCTGATGGTATAGATTGCTTTTGTGCATGTGCCAAATTAGGCTAACCTTGGAATCATTAACCATTACTACACCATTACTTCGTTCATGTGTTTCAGTACATCAATTTATCACAGAGGATTTCGCCTTATTCCTGTATGATTGCACACGTAGGAAGTTCTTTTAAGTTTGGAATAATGGTGGGACAAATTGAGAGTTTGGAATTTATGTACATGATGGAGACTCCAATCCTGCTCAAGAGTGATTGAAGTTAGTTGTCATTCTTAGGCCGAATTTCAGACAAGCGTCTTAAATTGGTGTTGATTGAGAGAGGGTTGGTGACAATGAAAGCCATTCGGCTCATTTTGGGAAGGAAGTTTCTAGTTTCCAAGGAGCGACAACTTGTAAATACGGATATACCAGCTCGGTTTGTAGCTTCTCTTCTTGACCTTAGGGTTCCGAAGGATGTCGTTGGGGAAATGACCCGCAAACTGTTATCCGCATTTGCTTGGGGATTTAGACCTGGTTCTTAATGCTTCACAACTTGGGGTCGGTATCCCATGGCCACGAGATTTGCATTTGCTAGTTGGAGTTCCATGTTATTACTCCTTTCTGCTAGATATCGATGGTGCCAAGCTTTTGGTGCATCTTGGGCGCACAATGGTTGCATATAAGTTCCTGCGCAAGCTATACCAGTTCGAGCCAGTGGATGATTTCAAATGGCGTGAGGAATTCGAGCTTTTTGAGGAGTGATCGGGTGCCTACCAACGTTTTTTGGCCAAGACCCAGATAAGGAATTCCTAGGGTTCATTTATGTGTTGGGTCTAGAATATGTTTAAGTGGATTTTGGTCCAATTTTCGGGCTTAAGCGTAAAGTGATATATGTAAATATCTTTAAAGAAAGATATACTGTTCTAGCTTAGGGTTCGAAGAAAGACTCCTTTTGAAAACACTGTTCTTCTTAAAAGAGACTCTTATACAAGTAATATATACTTTACTATTCTATGGATACTTTCCGTTTCATGGTTTTTCCTTTTTGGTGTGACATGGGTTCATTTATCATGCCTTTTTTAGTGCTCAAATGGGTTTTGATTATAGATTTTAATTTTAATTTATTTGCGTGAAGAAAATGGCTTTGGTTGACTATGATACATAAGCATGTTATTCATTGAGATTGTGGCAACCCAATTTGGCCACCAAAATTGCCCTTCTTCGTTTTTGGCCTGAATGCTAAAACCTTGTGTTTGTGGTTGCTTCCTGCTTTTGTATCATTATGTCCCTGCTTGTGTGTAATTACCAGCTTAGGATAATTCTAGATAGTTATGATTGAGCTTATGTGAGCGTTTTTTGAAATGTTCTTGCCGCTAGAGTTTGGGCAGGACTCGGCCCTTGGCACGTGTGCATCGGTCTGGTTGCTGGTCTTTCTTAGTATATATGAAAGGTCATTTGTTCCCTTTATATTACACATATTACTCCTTAATTTGCCTCGGTATGGCAAAGAAGCTGTTAATGTGGACACTTGTGCTTCTAACTTGTAGCAAGGGTTAGTTGGCTTTCCTTGGGCTGATTTCTGATCGGCGTTTGAAAGGTTTGCTACAAAACCCAAACCTGCTTACCATCAAAGCCATCAAGATGGTGTTAGGTACTAAGTTTTTGGTTACAAGTGAGTGGTATCGAGTAAATTCTGATATCATCTTCCGTTTTGTACCTGTCTTGCTTGACCTACATGCCAATAAAGACATGATTTCGCAATTGACCCAAAGGGTATTTAAACATGTTTATCTTCAAGGTTTAGACTTGGTTTTGGATGCTGCTCAGTTAGGTGAGGGAGTTCTTTGCCCCCGCGATTTGCCACTTTTTGGTTTTAAGTTGGTTGAGCTACTCCCCTTTATATCAGATGCCTTTGGAATGGAATATTGGGTCCATCGCCATTGTTCGAAACAGGCATATGATTTTCTCAAACGTTTATACCAGCTTATGCCCGTTCGAGATACTAAGTGGATTTCGGCTTTTATTGCTTGTAAGCCCTAGGGGGCTTAGTTCCCTTCATCTTTTCTCTGTACCTAGGCATTTACAAATTGTTTTGTTTTTGTAAAGCCTTTACTTAAATTTAGATTAAGGCTTAAGTTGATTCTGCCACCGTGTGGAATATGTAGTTGGTTTCGGAGGCGATTGACATTCAAGTTAAAATTTAAATGAGTCATACATTGTATGGTCCAGGATCACGTGGCATGCAAAGGCTTCCCCTTTGATAATCTGTAAATATTACTGCTTGGGCCAGAAATAGTTTTTGAGTTAATTAAATTGCCTTAAGGTCATTTATATGTAATGGTGCATTATATATGTTTCCTATGATTCTGTTCAGACTAGTTTCAAGTGACATAGGCACTATTTTAAAGTTTAAAAGGAATGCTGTTATCAGTGTTGTTTCCATTGTCAGGTGCTTATTATAGATATACCTTGTCAGTCCTACATGTTTTGTTCAGCTACTGTAACTATTGTAACTTTCAAGAAACAACTTTAAAGTGCTATGTGCAGTTCATTGTTAGTGTGTTTTGCATTGTTCCTTTTTGAGAACTAATTCAGTTTTGGGTTTAGAATTGCGTACCTTGCCTCGACTACTAACATCATACGGATGTGAGTACTCACCTCTAGCCTGATCAGTTTACCTTCCTTTAGCCCCCTTGTTGGGCTTGATCCCCTTCTTCTGGCTTCTCCTCCTGAATTATTGTTTCTAAGCCCTGACATGCTTCTGATCTAGTTGCAGATAGGCTTGGTTGTATTTGAATTATGCCGTGGTTTGCAGGTTTATCTGCAGCCCTATTTGCCTCCCGATAAACATGGTTGATTGAGACCATTTGTAGCTCTTCCCAAAGTTCTTTGATCTTGTTGACTTTTGGTTGCAGCTGCCATACACCTATCTGACCTTTAGTGATGGCACTAACACACACCATTGAATCACATTCTAACTCAATGGATTTCAGTCCTTTCTCCTTGCAGAGTAGTAGGCCTTGAAGGATTCCTTCTATTTCTGCTGCATTATTTGTTGATGGGGGGAGTTTAACTGATCTAGCTGCCACTATTGTTCCCCTCTTATCTTGGATAATGCACCCTGCTCCTGCTTGGCCTGGATTTCCCCAAGACACCCCATCTGTGTTTAATTTGAAATTGCCTAATGTGGGAGGGTGCCATTTGATTTTATCCCTTTTTGCTTTTCTGTTTGGGGCCAGATGGAATGATGGTGGGATTTTCAGGTCCTTCCAATTCTTCATAAGGCTTTCATGCCAACATGTAAATTTTGTTTTGCTTTGTAGCTTAATGCGTGCATTCAACCACTCTGTTATGTTCCTTTCAATAGTTTGTGTGATTACCTCTTCTTTTCTTGCTTTGTACTGAAAAATTCTTTTGTTACGGTCCTTCCAAATGTTCCAAATCAGAATGGAGGGGGCAGTTTGCCATATTTGTCCCCATAGAGATTCCTTTTTCATAATGGGCCAGCTGGTGAGTAATTCCTTTAATTTGTTTTGCCTTGGGGACATCCACCCTAGCTTCTTCTGTAACCATACCCAACAGTGTTCTGCAAAGGGGCAGCTCAGGAGCAGATGATCTAAGTTTCTTCTTCCTTGAGACACAACACACATCTACTTGGGCCTTCAAAGCCTACCACTTTCTTCTCCTATTAGTATTCTGCCATGAAGTGCTGCCCAAGTGAAGGCTCCTGCCTTAGGGAGAACCCCTTTACCCGAACAAAGTTTTCTGGGCCACTCCCCCTTCTCTTGACTAATTTGAATCTGGTAACCCATTCGGGTCGTGTAATTGCCAGATTTAGCCCCACACCATATTATCTTGTCTGCTTGTGTGTTCAAGTTCACTTTCCTTCCACTCATTATTTCCTCCAACTTTTTTTTTGCTTCCTCCTCCAGAGGGATGTCAGTAGGGATCCGCCATTGACTTCCCTCCCTTGCATCCCACTTGATATAGTCCTTCACACTTCTATTGTGCCCATTTTCTATAATTGGGATGTGGGGAGCCAACTCCGGATATTCCTTTAGAGGTTTGTAACCTCCCCAGGAGTCCTTCCAAAAATCTGCTCTTTCACCATTGTTAACTTGCCATGTTATGTGGTCTGTGATGACATGCCTTGAGTTTTGCATGAAGTTCCAAATGTGAGAGCCATTCCTCGTATTTGCTATAGTTAGTATCCTTTTTGGTTTAGAGCTGTCCAAATACTTTTTCTGCATTATTCTGCACCATAGGAGTGATGGATTATGATACATTTTCCACACTAGCTTAGCCCCTAAGGCATTGTTTTGCAGTTTCAAGTTCCTTATGCCAGCTCCATCCTCCTCCTGGGGTCTACACTCTTTGTCCCATCGAATTAGTGGGATTTTATGTTGTTCATTTGAACCTTCCCACAAGAAATGTTTGAGTATACTCTCTAATCTTGCAGAGGCTTTTGATGTTAGCTGCATACTTGACATCGGATATATAGGAATTGCTGATAGCACTGCCTTAATCATTGTTATTCTACCTGCCAGTGTGAGCCATTTACCTCTCCAACTTAGGGCCTTGTTAGAGCCTTGGTCCCTGATTGGTTCCCAAAGGCTAGTTCGACTTGTACCCTTAAATAGTGGCACCCCCAAATACTTACAGGGTAACACATCAGTTGAGTACCCTAGGACTAGCAATTCTTCTTTGTATTGAAAAAATATATTTTGGATTTCTCCATATTTAATTGCTGGCCTGTGATCTCATTGTATTCTTGCAAACATTCTCTTATAGTCATTGCTTCTCGAATGGTAGCCTCACCATATAGCAAAGTATAGTCTACAAACTGTTGGTGAGTTAGGGCTTCTATGCCTTGTGCCACTTGTAATCCTTTCCATAGGCCTTGTTCTAGCTTGAAGGTAATAAGCCTACCCATAGCTTTTGCCATAATAACGAATAGAAAGGGGGATATTGGATCTCCTTGCCTTATTCCATTGGAGCTTTGGAAGAAGCCACATGGGGCATTGTTAACCAGTATTGAATATCTTGTTGAGGAGATGCATTGAAAGATCATTTTTAACCAATTTTGATCAAAACCAAACTTCTCCATGATTCTGATTAGCAGCCGCCACTTTACCTTGTCGTATGCTTTGTTGATGTCCAGTTTTATCATCATACTTTGTCTCTTCTCTTTGTTTATTGTATGTACAACCTCATTGGCTAGAATGATGCTATCTACAATATCTCTCCCTGGTGTAAAGCTACTTTGGTTTGGTGAGATGATTTTACCCAACACCTTCTTTAGCCTATTTGCCAAGGCTTTAGGTAGAATTTTGTATATGTTATTGCATAGTGAGATGGGGCGATAATCCCCAAAGTTCTCACATGTCTCTTTCTTGGGTATGAGTACTATCATAGTGTTATTCAAACCTTTCACAAATTTTTTGCTTTTTTTGAAATCCTCTGTTAATTCCCAAATATTATTTTCAAGGATATGCCAACACTTTTGATAAAAGAAAGCTGGATACCCATCCGAGCTTGGACCTTTGTTAGGATGGAGCTGAAAAGCTGTCTCCTTTAGTTCTTCTTTGGAGAAGGGTGCTGTTAACCACTGATTGTCTTCTTCTGTTATCAGTTTAGGTATATTGGCTAGGATTTTGCTATCATCTAGGATCTCCTTATCTCCTTTTGGGGCTAGGACCTTTTTGTAAAAGCTCACTGCCTCTTCCTCAATGCCTTTTTGTCCTTGAATAATACTACCTTCCGAAGAATGAATACTTGATATCTTTTTTTGGGCTTTTTAAATTTTGGATGTGTTATGAAAGAATTTAGTGTTTGCATCTCCTTCTGTTAGCCATACTTCCCTTGATTTAGTTCGCCAATACTTCTCTTCCCTTGCTAAGATCTCCTCATATTCTTTCATTACTGCCTTCTCTTTTAAATAATCTTCTTGATACATACCTTCTTTGATAACTTTATTGTGCTGTCAGTTCTTCCTCCAGCCTCTCTTTCTCATAGAAAATATTCTTGAACACCGTCTTATTCCAGATTTGTAGCTTTTGCTTAATATATTTAAGTTTGCTCATAAAAACAAAGCTTTTGGTGCTGCTTAACTTAGGTGCTTCCTTCCACCAATTTTCAATAATTTTCAATTGTTTCAACAAGATCTTCCCTTTTGAACCACATTTTTTCCATTTTGAAGTAGGATCTTGAGTTGTTATTCTCCTCTATTAGTGACAACTTGACTGGGTAATGGTCTGATCCAACTAGAGGGAGAATTTCTGCCTCTAAAGATTGATTATCTTCCAACCATTCTTGGGAGTACAAGAATCTATCTAATTTTTCTTTTATGCAATAGTCTCCATTACGCCTATTTGACTAGGTGTAAATTCCATTTTTGATAGGGGCGTCCATGAGATTGTGCTGACAAAGAAATGTACCAAAGGCCTCCATTGGGGGAGATATTAGTCTATTACCACCCACTTTATTTCTAATCTTAGAACTGTATTAAAATCCCCTCCTAAGATTAATCTTTGTCTATTCAACATGGTAATCTGTTGGCCCAATGTGTTCCAAAGTCTCTCCTTCTCCCTGCTCCTGATGGGGCCATAGATATTGAAGAGAGAATTTTTTGTTGCTTTTTGCACTCTTAATACTGCATAGTATCCAGTTTGGGTGCTTTTCCAGTATGCATAGATCCACAACGTTATGTTTCCAAAGTATGCCTAGACCACCAATTGTTCCAAAGGCTTTGGAGTATGCCTCCTCCCACCCCCAGATGTTTAAGATCTTTTTGTTTTCCTCCTCTATCTTGGTTTCTTGTAGGAGAAATACATTTGTGTCTGCTTTACTTATTTGACGCTTAATCAGGCGCCTTTTGTTTGGAGCATTCAAGCCCCTTACCTTCCATGTTGTGATCTTCATAATTCTTCTTGATGGGAGTGCTCTGCCCCCTTAATGTCTAAAAGGCAATTCTTAATACTCTTCAGCCCTTTCTCATGTGCCAATTCCTCCCTGATTTGTCTTCTTGATTTTCTCCCTTTTTTCTTTTTATTTTTCTGGGGTAGGTCTTGGATACGAGCAATTGTTTGTGTTACACTCCTATTTTCTATTATATCAAGTTCATCGAAATATTCCTCTTCACTGTCTGACGAAAAGTCTTCAAGTTCTTCTCCAAGTTTCCTACCTGGATCAGCTTCTGTTTGTGTGTTCAGTTCTGGACCTGGTGTTAGAATATCAACTTTCTCTACTTGTTTGGGTTCTCCTGCACTCGGTTCTTCAGTCTTCTTTTCGTGGCAAGGGTATAAGGCTGCTGGTGATTCATAGTGTGGCACTTGTGCCACCTTTTCCTCCTGCCTTATGATATCTATTTGGTTTGTTTTTGGAGCTTCTTTAGGGCTTGGAGATCTGGTAACCTTTATTGCTTTGTTGTCACTCTTTTTTCTCCACACCTGCTTTATTCTTTTGTGTGCCTCTTGTGCTTTCTTGTTATTTTCATTTGGTCTTTTAGAGTCTCTCGGGGTCTTTTGTTCCTCACTCTCGATACCCTGTTTCCATATCCCTGCCGAAGGTTTAAGATTGATTTCCTTAGGGATCTCTTTTATTGCTGCTACCTTAATTCTGGCAAAAATGTATGAGTTTTCCTTCAGCAGAGGAATATCTATTTCTATTAATGCCCCTAGGGATCTTCCAATCTTTTCCAAACATTCTTCCGACCAGAATTCAAGGGGGATATTATATAGTATAATCCATTTTGCTTCTGAATGTGAAGAACATGTGTGGAGATTGAAGTTCGTCACCCATTTCTGTGTATATATTGTATGTTCCCCTATTTTCCAATTGCTATGACTCAATGCCGTGTATAGGTTTATGGATCAGTTTGTGGTCTTGGGATATTTTGATTATGTTTTATTTGAATTTAAGATTACTCCATATGTTGGAATCAATTTTGATATAAGTGAGATAGCCAACTGTCACCAATATGTGTAGGTGATGAATGCTAGGAACTATTTGTTGCATCTTAGGATTAGTTGGCTTCATGAGTAGAAGGCAAGTGAAGGATGCCAATGTTTGTCCATGTTATGATATAGGTGAAATTAGTCAACTATCATTAGTGTAGTGTAGGTGACAAATTCCAAGAATTAACTATTGCATCTCAGGTTTTAGTTTATTGTCACTAGTAGCATGGTGGTGACAAATTATAGGAGCTACCCATTGTATTATAGGGCTTAATTGACTTTCACCAGTACGATGCAAATGATAGATTCTAGGAGCTACCCCATATTAGATTGGATTGACTCCCACCAATGGCATGAAGGTGATAGATGCTAGGATCCATTGACCTAAATGGGTCAATTGGCTATGAAAATCTTATTAATAGTTGTATGTGCTATGTGTTGTTACTATTGTCACTTAGAAGTGCACCCTTTCTAAGTTGCAAAACTCAACCTACTAGTAAAAAATGGGAACAATAGATCATGGTGTATGAATATTAATTGTCTAGATTTTCCTCCCTAATGTTGTTTGACTTTCAGCATGTATTCTTAAAAGAAACCAGCAGAAGCAAAAATATGGGCGTTTCAACTAGCATGCTAAAAACCAGGCCACTACTGTTATTGGATTTCCAAATGGAGTTGATGTTTAGACATTTTGCACACAAATATTGAATTCAGTATTTGCCAAATATGCATTCCATTTATTTAGTTCGCTGATGTTCATGGTGATTCTCCATTGTGCGTCCAACAAATTTTCATGTTTTTTATTCATCTTCAGTATTTATTAGTAAGGTGTAATTCTGGGTCAATGATTGATGGAATAATCTGGCTATATGTTAAATCTATGCCAGTTGATGCAGCATTGACACCTGAGTTGAAGGCAAGCCTGGAAAAATTCATTACATCAAACAAAGTGGTTCTTTTCATGAAGGGAACAAAAGATTTTCCCCAGTGTGGTTTTTCAAATACTGTTGTGCAGATATTGAAATCTTTAAATGTGCCATTTGAAACGTTCAACATTCTTGAAAATGAATTACTGCGTCAGGGATTAAAGGAATACTCCAGCTGGCCCACATTTCCTCAACTGTATATTGATGGTGAATTCTTTGGTGGGTGTGACATTACTATGGGTAAGTTATGTTACACTCTTCCTCTATTTTCTTTGTTTTAAATTTGCAGGAGTTGCCTCCTTTTGGGTGCTCATAATGACTGATTGTTATAATGTTATTCCTGTACTTATATTTCTGTCCCATTGCCTCACTTTGTTTGTTTGTGTTAAGTAACACAATTTTAATTCTAATTTTGAGTTTCAGCGACTGTAGATATGTTCTAGCTGAACTCTCTGTTTTCCAGTTCACTAAATATTGTGTTAGATAATGACTCGCTTCTTGTTAATGTTTCATCAAACTTTGTATAGATGTTTATAATGGATACTATTCATTGGATGTTGATCAAGGCATTTGCTTAGCAAGCAAGCAAGCAATATGACATTTTCAGGATCATAGATCATATTTTGTCTTGAGTCTTAATAGTGATAAGAATAATTGGTAACAAAGTATTGCTATGAACCTAGGGATATGATATTGTGATGTATATAGGTGGATGGAGATGCCAACATGTGGCACACATCTCTTACGCTATAAGCTAATTAGGAGGCCTCTCCATTATGTTATTAGGAGGAAGTTTATATAAAAGAGGTGAAAATCATTGTAAGGATATGTGAAGAGTATGGTGTGTTTGGGATCTCATGGAGATATAGTGTAGAGTGGCTTCTTCCATAAGGAGTATTGTATGATGTTACCCTACCCTAAGGGTTTATTCGATTTCTGCATATATTGGATATCAGGGCATCTTGGCCCATGAATATCTCTTGCGTGGTGTGAGATTTATATTCTATATTGTTTTATTTCCATTATTATGTGTGTGGATCTTATCAAGTAGTATTAGAGCTATAATTTGTACAAGGTGAGGATGAAACCTTAATTTTTGAAGATTTGTTTATATCTTTTAAATGGCTGTGGATTTTTCTGTAATTTTTTTCGATAGTTGGAGGATAAGATATGGAAGCTACAGTCCAAAATTCAACTTGATAATCAATATTGAGTGAATTATTACAATTTTATTATTTTTCATAAATTTTCTCTTTAGGCCTCAAATCATGGAATTTTTGTAAATTTTTTACATTATTGGAAAGCTCGTCAAAATTCATTTGGGGTTTATTATTTGTATTTTTGGATTTGAGGCCAACAACATCATCAATTGATTTGGTCAAAATCGGGTCAATGATATGGATAGGAAGGTGATCTATTGGTTTTTTTTCTTAAAACCCTTGGTTTTGATGGAGTTTCCTATTTTTGATGGAAGTGGTGATGCATTAGAATGGTGGCATCAATATGAAATAATTTGTGGTAAAAAAAATTATGGAAATAAATTTTTTCTTTAAACTTAAAAGGTGAAGCTATACATGGGTATGTACCATTGTGCAATGACATTTCTTCTTTGGAGAGTGGCATCAAAATAAATAATAGAAGAATAATGAGGAGGAGTAGGAGGAGAAGAAAGAGAAGAGGGTGATGAATATAAGGATAAAATTACATCCATTTTAGCTCCAAGGAAGGAATATTCAATCGTTCAATTTCATGAACGTATTCAAAACACAAAAGTTATTGTTTTTGTAAAGCTAGCAACAAGTATAACTGCATCAATAGGGAATTACGAAGCTACTATAGTTACAAGCAAATAAATTCAAGGACAGTCAAGTAGAGGGTAAATATATTCAAAATTTTGAAGACCTGGAGCTCTCTATGGATAAATATGTTTTGCATTCAAATTTTTTATGCTTTGGATATGGATGGGTTGGATATTGTTTTTGGATATCTTTGGGAACAATAAACATTAATGCATAAAGAAGTTCATGAAGCTTTGATATGGGAAGAAAAAAGTTATATTGTAGGATATTACACATAACGGAGACCAAAGCAAAGTCAAGGTAAAGCAAGTTCAAGAATCTATTGAAGATTACACTGAAGAATCAAAGGACAAACAAAAGGAGCCATATATAAAGAAAAAACAGGAAAACATATGATCTTTTTGAGTTAACACAAGAAGCAACAATAAAGGGTGAAGAATCAAATAAGTTTCCAAAGATAGCAAAGGGTGCAATATGTAGGCATCCACATTATTGTGAGAGGCAAGAATCATGCAAGGATGATAACTAAGTCACCAGGTTCGAATTTGAATTTGAGTTCGGCAACATTGAAATTCGAATGAAGTTCGACAAGGAAAAAATTCGAAAAATATAAAATTCGGATTAAATTCGCCTTATGTAATTTTTTTTTAATTTTATAAATATAAGTAATATATCCATATAATTGTCTAAATAGTTTAATTTGAATCATTACAAAAAGATGACACATTTATAAAATATAAACATAAGAAACATGTGAAATCACGATTGTGAAAATGTTCTTTTGTCAGACTCTCATCTGCAACTGGCACTGCTATGTCTTCAAGAATTTGTTGTGAGGAAGAGTCATTTACTGAATAGTTACATAACAATAAAAAATTAATATATTATTATTTTTAACTTATAAAACAAAATAAAAACTCTAAACCTTATTTTCCAAAACATAAAAGCAAAATATATTAATTGTTTTTTAACTTAAAATACAAAATAAAAAATATTATCAAATAAAATAAAACAATCAGTAAAATTTATTTTAAAATACATAATTTCTATTTAAAATGCATAAAAAATACAAAGTTTTACTGATATTTAAAAACAAAATACATTTACAGTTTTACTAATATATTTAATATAATATAAATTTTTGTATATTCTTTTGGACTATCCGGTAATTTAAATTTTGGACTAGGAAATTTAATATAGATTTAAATCATTTAATATATATAAAATCAAAACAGAACAATATCCTAAATATCTGGACAATGTTTCAAAATGAAGGAAAACAAACGACAGGAAGTTCGATGGAAATTTGAAGGAGCAAAACCCAGTCGTGTATGAGAAACTAGGTGAAGATTTGTGCAGGTCGCGCATGAGAAACCAAGTGAAGGAGCAAAAATGTGAAGAAATGTCGCTGCTTGAGACCTAAGAACCGCGTGAGACTTGAGAAGAGGGCAAAAACTTGCGTGGAAAATCGCGGCGCCGAAATGCCTCTCACTAATGCCTTCAAATGCCTTCGCGTTACTTCAGAACACCTTCAATCGCCTTTTATTCAAACTGAAACGCCTTTGGACGCCTTTGATTTGTGCTTTAGACTCGGAATAAACCCGCTTTTACAGAAAAAACTAGTCGAAAAATCTAAATCAATTTTCAAAAAACCTAAACACGTTTTTAAAAGTCATATTTTAATGGAATAAAAAGGTCTTGTTTTCTGTACAGACGAATATGATGAACATCAACGAATTTAAACCCAAAACATGAAATTCGCCAAAAATCGAACTTCAAGCTTCATATTCGGCGAATACGGTGACTTAGGATGATAATATAGGGAATCGACTAGCCAATAACTATGGATCAATGTGGAATCAAAGAAGCAGTTGCAACAATTAGTGGCATCATAGAAGTATGCATTGTTCCACTATTGCCCTAATTTTCTGATCTAGGGTTTCTGATTAAAAATGAGCTATTTAGTCTAAGCAAATAAAATTCATACATAGATCATTATCAATCACTATCTCTACTCCAAATTTATTGAATGAACATATCAAATCATATTTAACTATCCCACTACTGCTAGGACACAATACATATTTGAATCACCCAAATTCAATTACACAAACTGCATCATGAACAATTTTTGGAGACAAAATATAGTGTTTTGAGAGTACCAGTTGCTATCTAGCAGCGAGCAGTTCACATACAATTGCTACAAAAATTATATCATATTTACAACTAATAGTATGGCCTTGCCTTCCTCACTATTGACAGAAACAAATTAATCTAATATCACTTCCAGGGCCCTCCACAAGGGTCTGCTTTAGGATTCTTATGCTGGCGACTGGGTCAAAACCCTTGGATTGCCTCCTAAAATGCCTCCATTTTTCATAGTGATAAATGTTGGGTATGATCCACCTCCAAAACTCTCCCAATAATATGTGCTAGGTTTGAAATTGAGTTCAAATTCCTTTGTAGTGGTATGTACTGGGTCTGGTCATGTAATCATCTCCTCTTTGCTACCTTTGTTTGAGCGTTGGTCTTGGAGAAAGGTGCTTTAACTTTAGATCTGTGAGTTTTTAGTACAAGAAATGGGGAGATATTAGAATTGAGGTTAGGGTTTCCATCCTACCTCAAGAAATTCATCCAATGATAGGGGTTTTCGTCTGTGCAGAGCAGAATACAAACTACAACAATCAAAACATCCAAAAGAAATGGTCCCTTCCAAATGGTGCCTTTATCTACCTTTATATTTATTGTGCTAACAATTGGTAAAAAATCGAATGAATTTATTTACAGCAGAACTGTACATTTATAGATTACAAAGAATCGATGTTTCTAAAAAGAAACAAACGATCAGAACCAGGAAAGG
Organism: Sequoiadendron giganteum; assembly: GCA_007115665.2. Classification (NCBI taxonomy): domain Eukaryota; kingdom Viridiplantae; phylum Streptophyta; class Pinopsida; order Cupressales; family Cupressaceae; genus Sequoiadendron; species Sequoiadendron giganteum. The sequence goes on along the minus strand of CM021103.1, from coordinate 564,425,954 downwards.
AAACTTTCCAATATATACACTAAGTTACATGAATTGAGCATTGAATAATAAATAATAAATATTATTTTAATACCCTCCCTTAATGCTCAATCTATCAACTACACCAAGATGCCCTCTGAATTTTACAAACTTATCTGGACTGAGCGACTTGGTGAGAATATCTCCTATTTGCTCCTCTGTTGGAACATACAACAACTTAACTGATCTGTCTTCAACCAGCTGCCGAATGAAATGACAATGAGTTTCCACATGCTTGGTTCATTCATGGAAGACCGGATTCTTGGCAAGTTTGAGAACTCCCTGATTGTTATAGAACAAGGGAGTCGGACTTGCTTGAGGTATTTGCATATCCGCAAGCATCCGACGAAGCCAAATTGCCTCACAAGGTGCCTTAACAGCTCCACGATACTCTGCTTCTGTCGAGGATAGAGCCACTGCCTGTTGCTTCTTACTAGTCCATGTGATTGCACCAGATCCCAAACTGAACACATACCCAGATGTTGATTTCTTGTCATCAACTGAACTTGCCCAATTTGAGTCTGTGAAACCACTGAGTCTAGAATCTTGACTCCGAGTGCACAAGAGTCCATAATTAGAAGTGCCCTTCACATAACGCAGCACACGCTTCGCTGCTACCCAATGATCAACCTTGGGGGCTATCATGAAGCGTGAAATGTAGCTCATTGCAAAACTGAGGTTAGGTCTAGTGGTAGTGAGATAAATGAGACTGCTCACTAGTTGCCTGAACAATGATTCATCAACTACTGATGAGTTTGACTTAGCTGACATCTTAAGCCCTTTTTCCATGGGTGTGGAGGCAGGTTTGCAATCCTGCATTTAAAACTTATCCAGAAGACTTCGAGCATACTTGGACTGGGAGATGAAGATATTGCTCTTTGTCTGCCAAACCTCAACACCTAACAGTAATGCAAAAGTCCCAAATCTGTCATGTCAAATGTGCTGCACAAATCTTGTTTGATCTCAGTGATCAAATGTGCCGAGCTGCCAGTAATGATCGGGTCATCCACATAGACAACAAGAAGAAGTATTTCACTACCAGTCTGTTTGACATACAAATTAGAGTCAGATGGACTCCTTTGAAAGCCATGTTCTATCAGGTACTTGTCAATCTTGATATACCAAGCCCAAGGAGCTTGTTTCAGGCCATAGAGTGCTTTGACCAATTTGCACACCTTGTGTTCTTTACCAACAACCTTGAACCCTGGAGGCTGCATCATGTAGACTTCTTCCTTCAACTCACCGTTGAAGAAAGCACTCTTAACATCCATCTGATGGACTTTCCAACCAAATTGGGCTGCTAAGGCAAGAATGAGCCGTATGGTACTCATTTTGGCTGTAGGAGCAAAAGTTGCCTCGTAGTCAATGCCTTCTTTCTGTGAGAATCCCCGTGCAACTAGACGAGCTTTGTACTTGTCAAGGGTTCTGTCAGCTTTGTATTTCACCTTCTACACCCATTTGCAGCTAATGGGCTTCTTCCCTGGAGGAAGATCAAAAAGGACCCAAGTGTGATTATTTTGAAGACTCTGGTATTCAGACTCCATAGCCTTTTACCACTCAAGAATTCCTTTAGCCTCTGAGTATGTTTGAGGCTCATAGACATTGTGAATGTTGGCCATGAGAGCAAAATTAACAGTATGCTGCTGTTTGCTCTTGTTTCTGGATGATCTCCCCTCAATGAGCTCATCATCATGAAGATCTCCAATAGTCTTAGCCCACCATTTAGGCCTCCGAGAAGAAGTGCCAACATCAGATTCAACAGGAGGAGCTGGAACTGGTTGTGGATCTGGAACTGGTTCAACAGGTAGAAAATCAAGATCATATGGAGGAAAATTAGGTTGTGCTTCATCAAAGATAGAATCTGCATCATCCCTCCCATCAGGTAGACCTAATGGAAGACGTATACCCAAATCAGAAGCCTTCAAGGGTTGATCCTCTGAATGTTGAGCAGGGGAGGAAAAGAGAAATGATCCTCGTTCTTCATCAAAGACAACATCCCGACTAAAGATAAGACAATCAATGTCTACATCAATCGACCGGTGAGCCTTATGGTTGTCACTATACCCTGTGAACATAAGCTTTTGAGTCTTGGAATCCAACTTAGAGCATTTGGCATCTGGAATCCATACATATGCCAAAGAGCCAAAATTTTTCAAATGACAGATCCTGGGTTTTCGACCAGTCCAAGCTTCCTCAGGAGTCTTCCCCTTAACGGCATGAGTAGGTGATCAATTAAGGAGATAGACTGTAGTGAAAACTACTTCTACCCAAAATTTGTTAGGAACACTCCTGTGTTGCAACATGGAGCATGCCATTTCAACAATTGTACGATTGTGCCGCTCTACAACACCGTTTTGTTGAGGAGTGTAGGGTGTGGTTAACTGGCGTTTAACCCCATGTGTATCACAGAAGGTGGAGAATGTAGTAGAACAAAATCCCCCCCCCCCCCTCCCCCTCCCCCCCTACCCCATTATCTGACCTAAGAGTGATTATGCAAGAACTAGACTCTTTTTCTACTAAGGCCTTAAACTTCGGAAATACATTAAACACATCTGATTTCTGTTTAAGAAAGTACACCCACATTTTCCTACTAAAATCATCAACAAACAACAAGAAATATCTACAACCAGTAACAAAAGGAGTATTCATAGGCCCACAAATATCAGCATGAACTTATTGCAGTACCTTAGAAGCTCGCCACGAGTCACCATCTGGAAACGGTGTCCGATGTTGTTTCCTGGCCTGACAAGTGCCACACATGCCGTGATGTTGAGTCTAAATGTCAGGTAGACCAGCTACAAGTCCCTCCCGAGCAAGTTGAGAGAGACAGTGCACATTTAAGTGCCCATACCGCTGATGCCATAGACTGGTGACAACAAAGTTTCTGGCTGCCATGGCTAACTCCGGAGAATTACCTGTGTCCACAAGCCTGTAGAGACCATGATCCTCAATACCGACAGCTACTGCAGTGCGAGTCTCCTGATCAACAATGGAACATTTGTGCACATTGAAAACCACATCTATCTGAGGAGAATGCCGCAGGATCTGACGGACTGAGAGAAGGTTTAGTTCCATGCCAGGAACATAGTAGACGTTGAGGAATATGAGATTCCTCCCGTTAGACTGAATCTGAATAGTGCCCTTACCGATATTTGTATATTCTTCGCCTCCTCCAAAAACAACTGAGTTAGTGAACGAAGAGAAGCCTGTGAACCAATCACGTCTATGAGTGAAATGTTGCGAAGAACTTGAATCTATGTACCAGGCAGAGGACTTAACATGGTCTGCAGGTCTTTTAGCCATAAAGGCGTAAAAGGCAGATTCCTTCTGCTCAGTGTGCTTGGCAACATGTGCGTTCTGTTGAGACCCTCCCTGCTTCTTTTGTTCAGAAGCCAAACGTGCACGGCAATCCTTCTTCATGTGACCAAATTTGTGACAATAATTGCACTGAATATCTTTTTTCTTAGAGCTGTCTTGAGGTTATCCTGAGCCTTTCTGCTGCGAAGACTGATCTTTCCCTTTGTTCTTAAACTGAGTTTTAGCTACAAAGGCTTTCTCTATAGAGGATGATGAACCACTACTACCAAATTGTTGTTTCCAGCGGTCTTGCTGCAGGAGGATAGAGTAAAGCTCCGGAAACTTTAGGTCAACATTAGCAGACGTAATGTTGAGAGTCTCTATGAAATGTTCATAAGACTTAGGTAGGCTTTTCAGAGTGATTACGACCATGTCTTCCTCCATTTTCCGACCAATAGCCTCCAATTGATCTTGGATCTCCTGGATTTTGTTCAGGTGCGCCTGCAATGTTGTCTTCTCATCCATCATGATAGAAAACATGTTTTTCAAGAAAAACGCACGAATTTTGTCAGAAGTTTCATGCAAACCCTTCAAATGGTCCCAAATCTCCTTTGTAGTTTTTCCAAGCGGAATATGAGGTAGTTGGTCATCGGTTACTGAAAGTTTGATAAGCATCACTGCTTCACGATTTTGCTCATCGAACTTCTCCTAAGCTTTATTGACAGTGGTAGGTTGAGTAACATTGCTCAAAATCATCTAATCAAGGCAGCGGTATTCAAAGATTGTCATCATTCGTTGCTTCCAAGTGTTATAATTCTTGCCATTAAAACGTTGATTGCCTTCCAACATAATGTTGGTCAACGAAGCCATTTTCACGCTTTTCAAGGCACAAAAAACGAGGTGCTGAGAAGATGTTGAATGCACAAAAGTGAAGGCATGAGTTTGAATATGCTGAGGTAGGTACATGCACAAATTTCAAGGCAAATTCGTAGGCTCAAAAATCGAGGCACAAAAAACGATGCACCCAAAAAATTTGAGACCAACCCATTTGAGCTCTCGAAAAACCCATCAAGAATCTGCAATCGTTTTTTTTTTTTGACTTGATTTGAAGGGTCAAAACCCTAGCCGAAGTTGCAGAATGCCTTAGGCGGCCATCAAAGCATAGAAAAGCTGCAGAAAACAGCTCGAATCCGCACGAAATCATGGCACAAATGCGACTAGAGACCTAGCCGTCGTTGGTAAAGACAAAGGCGTTTGACTTTGAGCAGAAAAACACCAAAAAGAAACGAGCACAAAATCGTCTGAAAAACGCGTCTGCAAAAAGAGTAAAAACGCATCTAGAATAAATGAGGAAACACAGGCAAAGAAGCTTCCAAAACGCGACCTTAAGAGGGTTAAGAACGTGGCCAAAGATTATAAAACCTCCAAATCTCGGCAGAAGAAGAAATCGTGCCTGAGAGAGAGAAAGAACACAGGCCCAAAAAAAAATGAAGATCGCGGGCCTTGAACAAATCACGTGGGTTTAGCAGAAAAAAATCCACGACTAGAAGCCTACAACGTCGACGCTTTCCAAAAAGTTCTATCTCAGAAACCCACGAATTTTGCAGGAGCCCAGAAAACTTTCAGAATAATTTCGAAAAATTTAAAGCAAAGCAATTTCAAAAGGAAATTAAAAATTTTCCGAAAAAATTATTTTCTTGGCTTTGATACCATATAGTGCTAACAATTGGTAAAAAATCGAATGAATTTATTTACAGCAGAACTGTACATTTATAGATTTCAAAGAATTGATGTTTCTAAAAAGAAACAAATGATCAAAACCAAGAAAGGACACTTTTCAATATATACACTAAGTTACATGAATTGAGCATTAAATAATAAATAATAAATATTATTTTAATAATATTGACCTACAAGGTAGGTTTATATGGGCCCAAAACTAGGTGCCAAAATTTAAATTTAAATTTTAACTTTATTTTTATTTAATTTGATTTTATATTTATATTTATTATTTTATTATTAAATATTTATTAATTAATATATTTTGGGTGTTGTTAATAAACACCCTTATTTATGAATTGTGCTAGGGGCTAACCTTAAGTGGAAGGGGACATGACAATCCTCTCTCCCCAATTATTGTTTGTCCTCAAGCAATGACAACTTCGGAAACTCTATCCACTTCATGCCAAGACAACATAACATGGATTCTAGCTCATCGATCCTGGGCACTGCAACAAATAAAGCATCTTTTTTAGCAATAGTACTTACTAACCTTGGCTTCTTCACCACCCTTACTTCCTTAATGACACCATCATTTTATGTGTAAGCTTTAGCATCATGAATGAATACCTCTTCCAAATCTTTGTTATGAAGATCATCTGGGAATTTACTTTTGCTGCTCGTGATACCCCATGCTGTCCCCTTTGGAAAGTGGATAGCAGACTGTATGAGAGCAGATAGGGGATTGCAGCAGTCACATTTTACCCCAAACTTCATCCTTGATGCTGCAAACAATGCTGTTAAGCGATTTCTTGGTGCTCTCTACATGTGGTACCACCAACTCACCTCATTAAACTCAGAAATTTACTATGTATCTGCTGACCTGAGTTTGATTGTGTTTCAATCAGCTGAAACACTTCGTCATGATTGTTCCCATGCCTTACTTTTGTCAGAAATGAAGCTGGAAAGCTTCTAGCATAAATCTCAAATACCTCTTTGAAGATCAAAGGTGGAAAACATACCTTCCAAGCAATCAACCCCTGCTTGGTGGCTGTCCCAAGAGAGTAGGACAAACTGAAAATGCAGAAAACAGCAGTACTGAGATGTAAAACAACACACATAATGGTCCATGTATTATAGTTCTTACCTCCAAAATTTCAAACTGCTAGGATGATATCTCTCCCTCAAAATTTCCCTTTTTACCAAGACCTCATATGGTGGCCATTTTTTGTGTGCAACCATGAACATATTCAAAATGGACCAAACATTATGTAATGCTTTGGAGTATCTTACCTTGAAAGGAATCTTTGACTATTTCCAAGCTTGGAGTGGTTTGACTTTCCTAGCACTCATTTCCATTCTTTATATTTTAGCTGTGCTTGGGGTCCCATTTGTAATGCCTTGGAGTTTCAATTCCTCATCCGCCTTGACATGTGTTGAAAGAAGTGAGTTGTAAATCTTTGTAGTTACAAATTGAATATTTCTAGGAAGTTTCAAAACAATACCCACACTTTCTACATTCCCCTACTCAATATATTTCAGAATGCCCGTGACCATTTCAGAACGTGTTTTCTAGTCACTAGTTTTCACTCTTGATAAAGCTCTCATCATGGCTGTGACGGCCTTACAGATCTGCTTGCTTTGTAAATAGCCCTATGCTAGAATTTCCCACATTTTACGAATTGGCCCAAGTCTCTCCTTTACAATATGACTGAAAACTTTCAGCCTTTTCTAGCACACCTTCCCGTACATATGCAGCAAGAAGTATGTTAGGGAGTCTAAAATCATAACTTGAACTTGTTGGCTCCCACTCTTTGAATATCTTCTCAGCTTCTTTAATGTCTCCAACCTTTGCCAGCGAAGAAAGCACCGACAAATAGTTTTGTTTACTTAATTTATCGAAGGATGTTTTTAAGGATTGCCATATCCTATAAACTTATTCCTTATTACTAGTGAGGTATACATGGTAATAAGATGGTCATACGCTGTGTGACCACCTTAAGTAACCTTTTTCTTTGCTTCTTTCAAGGCAGATTCTGCTTTGCCTACATGATTGGCCTTGATGTAAATCCATTCAGTCCACTTTACACCATTATCACTAACAGTCTTTAATTCATCCACAATCTTCTCTACATCATCAATGCTATACATAGAGGCACATGCAATATTCCAAAGTCTATATGTAGACGAATCTAGTTGTTTATCCATTTTCTTCAAATGCTTGATTGTTGAAAGAACCTTCTCAATCTGACCATTTCTGAAATAGCAGTTCATCAACATATTGTAAGGACATATAGTTGTAACAAATCCCAACTCCTCTATCTTTTCCATCGAATGCTCTTCTTTTTCACTCAATCCCTCTCTGGCATAACAATAGAGTAGAGCAAGATAAGTGATTTCATTCTTTGCAAACTCAGGTAGATTTCCAAAATGATTCTCAGCTCTACCAATGCCATACACTTTACTTATCAAATCTAATTGGATACAGTAGTTACTGGGTGTAAAGACAAACTTAGTGCTATTTTGCTTCCACTCAGAAACTTGTGCCAAAATCAGCCTTATGATCAATGTAGAAGCGTTTACCTATTGAGAATTACTTTTTCCCACGACTGGAAATCCCTTCAAGAACAATTGTGTGAATGCCAAGGAAATATTGTGGTGGCTGATAATAAGGACGACAACAAAATTAGGGCTGGAAATTAGGTTCATTGCTGTCCTGGGAATGCTTCCGCTGTTATATGAGGATAGCGCCTCATCATTGCTCAACCTCCTCATACCTTGTTGGTAGTCCTTTGCACAAACATCTCAATTTGGGCTCATCTCATCATGCTCATTTGGTACTCCCCTTGCATTCATGAGAACTTCTCCTCTTATCACAGCACTATGGACTGCCTAGCTAATGAAATTGATTACTGTAGTAGCGTATCTAACTGAAATGAGCAATCCCAAGTCTGAAAATATTAACGTCAGCAATATAAAATTAGTACAATAGTCATTAATTGATACTATCATCAATTTTGGAAGTTGGAAATAATTGAATGGTAACTGAAAATCCACCCAAAAAGAGCTGCATACTCTTGAATCCCTTTAAAATTAGCAACCTTGTGATGGAAAACACTTGTTCATCTGCTAATAGTGAATTGTAGTAGCTGGAATTTATGAGAACAGATGATCTAAAGTCGGAAACCATTTTCATAGCGGCCTTTGGTTCATGTTTCTTGCAGTCAACACTTATCCCTATCATGTATAGTTTGGTGACTGTAATGTCCCCATACTAGAGACATAAAATGCACAGATTAAAATTTTGATTTTAAAGATTAATTGATAAAGAGCAATGAAAGATTGATGGAATAAGATAAATGAAATGCATTATTATCAATTAGTGCATAACTAACATAATCTGATATGACTTACTACTCTTGACCGGAATAGATCTTCCCCTTGTTTCCTCTTTCCTAACCTCCTTGGATAGTAGAATGACTATGCAAAGAGCGCGTGAACGATCTCAAATGGGACTCCCTCAAGGTGTTCCACCCGTCTTGGGACCGTCTTTCAATGGATCAAATTACTAGCCTTTCCCTCCACAAACTCCCTATCCTTGTTGAGTGCTAGCGAAAGGAGATTGTTTGGCCTGAAGTCTATTCTTCAAGGTAAAGTCATAAAAGCTCATTGAGACACAATAATTGCTGCAAGCAATATAATTGTGGCTCTTCACATTCCTACTTCATATTATTTTAAATTGAACTTTCATTGCCATATATATATAAGATGTTTAAAATAACGTATTAACAATGCTATAAGAATCATGGATAATCTTATTATTCCAAAATATTCTTATGTATAAAATGTATTTATCAATCATTAATAATATATTTACCAATGAATTAAATATATTTATCAATCATTAACTGTTATCTAAATTCTTAATATATTTGTCCATCATTAATATCTAAATTTATAATATATTTAATAAATATCATTTTCTAAATATATTAGAGTATTTAAATACTTACCACCTGATACTTACCACTTTAATGAGTTCGATCTGCATAAACCATTAGCACTTCTGCCAGCCACCATCCTTATCTATCTCCAGCCCGATCTACTTGTATATTCCCGATTTTGTTTATTGTCTTTCCCTCAATGCTGATGTATTTCCTGCTGTTTAAGACTGGGTAATAATCAGAAAGTAGTCCCTTTATTTGCTGATTCGATGGTTCTCTATTCAGAAAATATTCTTCTTACTTTTTTTTTCCTTGTTTTGAATTATCTGACTTTTATATATCCTTCGATTTGACCAAAAGTCACACCCACTTGCTAGCCGATGCCTTATGGAGGGACGTGACTGTTAGCATGAAGTAATCGCTGACTTTAATTGCTGCCTATGTATCCCTTCATAACCCACGATTTCTTTGGAATATATTGTTGCTGCTTTTAATATATTATTTTTAGCTTTTAGACTTATTTCTAATCGGTGACTTTTCATAGTCACTATGGTTTATAACTTTATACTCACATATTAAATGTTTATTTTTATATTAGTTTATTATATTAGAATAATATCATTTTGTTAGTATCTATTTTGTATTGATAATATTTATATTTATATCTGATTATTAAATTTATAATATTATGAATAATAACAAGTAATATAATATAATTATTATTTATCAATAATAAGTTGTAATATATTTAATAATAATACATTTATATTTTATTAAATGATATTTAGTTTGTCAGATTCTAATATTTAAACGGTGATTATTTGTATTTGTAATTATAATATTATCTTGATAATTATAATTTTTAAATGACAATTACTTATATTTATATTTTGATATTTATTTGGTTCAGTTATTTGTGTTTCAATATCTTAGATTTAGGTTTACAATTTTGGGGACATGACAGTGACTTTCAACAAGAAATTCGCAGTTTGAAAATATCACACTTGGTAACCACACCTTAGGAGCTAAGGAGAGTGATATTGAGTACATCCCAGACAAACCAAACATTATCATAATGAAGCATCTTTCTAAGGATAATCCCTTGGTTTCCATAATTAACTCTTCAATAGGATGTAGCCATTGCAATCCCAAAATTTTTCTGACTCTCTCTAGATCCATGCTATACAAACCTTTGCATACCTTGTGTCCTTTGAAAATGATAGTGAGCAGTTGTGTCTTTATGATACGAGGAATAGTGAAGCCATTGTGGAATGTCACATCCTGCATGTAGCTTGGATACACAAGCACAACACCCTGCTCAGGTATAAAATCTTGAATATCATAGTGATCTCTATTTTGCAGACCATCATCTAGCATCAAACACCATGAGGTGACTATCACCATTTCGCCATCACACATGATCTTGTCTTCCATTGTGGTACTTGGCTCGTATGTGTGATTTATAAATTGTGAACATCAATCCTTCACAATGTGGTTAGAATGCACAACAAACCCTATGTGATTCCTCATAAACTTCCTTTTATTCTAAGTGCAAGAGCTAGAGGACTCAATAGTAGCACCAATGCCTCTATTCTCTTTGACCCCCAGAGATTACTTGGATCAAAACAATTTGGAACTTGAAACAAAGAGTCCACATGCCCTATGCTGCAAGTTTTATCTCTTACTCTACACCTTTTTTTGCATGCTTTCTATGATGACAAGAATTCTGCAATGACATAGGAAGCAACAAATCTGAAACATTTTCATACCTTTGGCTGTGAACCAAATGCTCATCCTCATTCGCTGAAAGAGAGTTTGTTGAGATATCCTCAACACCTCCATTTTTATGACTCAAAACCCCCAAATTAGGGTTAATCATGTTTTTCTCTAATGCATTATTATCTTCAATGCTCTTCCGGCAATCAATCGATTAATCTCCATGTGGGAATTTGAAAAATTGTGCATGATTTTGTGCGTCTTCCTTGAACTCCTCGCACCTAACAAGTAAAGCCCTTTTTTCCTTCTTTTCATCCATCTTTTGCTAAGTTGCCAGTTTGGGTATAGGTTCAGATATGGGTACGGGTACGACGGTATGCCAATTTTTTTTCCTTGGGTACAATGATAAGAACAATGATATTCATAAGACATAAATGATAAACATACTTGCCATTAAATAGAATAGTTAAATACCCCATATAATCATATTCATAATTTGCAAAAATGTAAATACTCAAGTCTCAAAATGTCATTACACATTGAAAATTCAAATTACAATCAATATTTAATTTAGTAGTCTTCAAATTTGTCTTCATCAAAAGCATCATGGCCGTGGTCAACACTTGGTTCAATTTCATTTGAACCACTATCAATTCGATTGCCACTCCCACTAGGTGCGTCAAGTGCAGCAGTTTCCTCATTGTTATCTATAGAAGCCAAGGCAAGTTGTGCAACTGTAGCATCTAAATCAGCACACTCAGGGACTAGATCCCAATTCTTTGTCACACCCTCATTGTATTTAGGTTTCTTATGTGACAAGAGACGAAGGTTGGAGTGTACATATAGACCAAATCCTCTGCTTTTTTTGCACCCAAACGATTGTGCTTGACCAAGTGGATGAAGGAGTATGTACTCCAATTCCACTCAGCTGAAGAAGAACTTGCAACCTATTGAGTTTGCATACAACTTTTAGTATTTAATTTTACTTGCCGATAATATATAGCGTAGTAGCATTGAATGAAAAACGAATAAATAAATAAATAAAAAGATACATACTTGGGAGAGTATTTTAATTGCAAGAGGCTGCAAGTAATTGGAGCCTTGACTGTGTAGATACCACCACTCATCAACATTTTTCCTATATTTGTCTAGAAGAGCAAAAACATCATGATGTTTTGAAGATATGAATTGGCCAAACTCGCTCAAGACAATACTTTTGATATCTTCATCTGAAAATATCTTTCTAAATGCGGCCTTATAGCCAGCAGCAACCTCCCCATCCCTTTATGGTGCCACCCTCCTTGGCAATGAAAGTACCTCTTTGCTATAATACTTTGGTGACAAAGCAAATGCAAAGAGCTGTAAGGGGGTGGTCATCTTGTTCCAACGGTCAACAATAATCTTTTGCACAATTTTGAAAAATGTTTCCGTTGGGACATGTTCCTTGGCATCTATTATTGTTCTTATTTTCTCCACCATGGAATCCATGCCATCATAAATTTCACCCAAACATGGGTGTCGGTACCAACATACCTAATCATGCTCATAATGGGCTCGGTGAAATTTAAAACATATTCCACGCGAGTCCACCACTCATCATCTAAGATCATTGCTTTTACATTTTGGGCTCTTTTTGTGCTTGATTTCCTCTCACCACTTCACAAGTCATCTTAAGACTATTGTGTGATGCAAATCGAGTTTCAACAACCTAACATGGTATAAAAATACATGTCACAAATCAACAATGACATTAAATTTAAAATATAAAAAATAATATTAAAAAATAAAACTTAAATTACCTTCAACAACTCCAACTTGGAGGTCATGAAGATGGCTTGTGACATATGATGATTAGTCACAAACATTTGGATGTCCTCGTCCTCTGCGTAGATTTGTTTGACCCACTCAATTTGTGTGCCAATTTTTTGCAATATCAAATTGAGTGAGTGTACTGCCCATGGTGTCCAAAACATGTGACTATATCTAGCCTCCACTATAGACCCAACTGCCCTACAATTCTTAGCATTGTCCGTTATGACTCAGATAACACTTTCAGACCACACCATTTCAATGGCTTCTATGAGGATATTGGAAAATGGCAATAAAACTTGCATCTTTTATTTGCCCTTCACAATCGACTGCCTTCAAAAACATCGCCCCTTTAGGGAGCATTGCTATAACATTGATTAATGGTCTATTTTTGCAATCTTTCCATCCATCAGAAATGATGGACACACCTTTTTCAGGCCATGTATCTTTGATTACTCCTAGAGTTGTCTCTACTGAAGATTTCTCCTTGACCAATAAGGTGGTTTGCACCTTTTCATACCCAAGACTAACATGATCAAAAGTTGTATTGGAAATGGCTATCACCATTTCCCGCTAATAAAGTGATCTAACAAGGTTGAAAGGAAGCCCATTGCCATAAATGCAACGAGCAATGCTTTGATCTGCATTCTCCCTTGCTTCAATTTTGAAGGCATTCTCCAATGGGCCTCTTTTTTTGTGTAACCGAAGCATTATCTCCTTCAGAAGATGGTGCCATTTGCATGAAAGAATGTGGGCCAGCTGGTTGTGATAAGCCACTAGGTCTTTGCAAGGCTTTCTTGGCAAGAGGAAGTGCCATAAACTTTGATTTTTTACATGACATGTTAGCCTCCTCTTGTTCTTTAATATAAACCAATATTTGGTATTTTAGCAACCCTTTTTTATTTAGCACGGGGCAAACTTTTATTCCTTGTAAAGGAATAGTGCAAAAATGAGCTTTCACTTGAAAGTATGAGCTCTTATATGTAGTTCCACATTGGCTACACTGCCAAACATAACCCCCACCACCATGAATTTGTTGAATCATTGTCATATGTCGTCAAAGAGGTGATGATGCATCATATTTCAATTGACTCTCTGCATCTATGCCAACTGAACTAGAACTATCGACCATTCTATATGAAGTGATGAACCTAAAATAATAATAAAAAATAAAATTGCAAAGTAACAAAACAACAACTAATTTTTTTTAGAAAAAAGGGCATTATAACCCCTTATTATACATAAAAAGTTCTTAAAAAATTCAAAACTTACTAAAAAACAAAAAAAACCTTGAAAAATCTTCAAAAAAATTATTGAAAATTTGAAAAAAGGGAAAGATTCACTCACCTTTGAAGGTTAGATCTTCTTAGTGTAGCTATTTCTCCCTTGTTTTTGTAGGTTGAACTCCTTCGTAGCTCTCACCTTCGAAAAAAAAGACAAAACCTTCAAAAACCAACAATGGCAGCTTGGAGGCAAAAAATGGTGTTTTTTGCCTTTTGTGTTCATGAAATGGCTTTGATTAGGTCGGCCAAGGCATAAGAGGTCTTTTCTTAGGTTTGACAATGTTTTTTTTTAATTGTTTTGGGCATTTTTTTAAGTGCTTGCCCCACAGGTCCTCTTGGGTCCGCCCAGGTATGCCTAGGGTTCCACTTGGGCTCCCCGGGCAAAACCTTGGGTGTACCCAAGGCCGGACCAGGACCGAACCCGGTCAGGTATGGTGCCCTTACTACAAGAACCCGGTAACATAGATCTTTTGTTGACACATACAATCATTAGAAACTAACAAGGAACCTTCAATTTCCTTTTTATGTTCCTCTTGCTACCCAGTTTCGTGCTCAACCTCTCTTGATTTTGATTCTTCCTTCGTTAATTCCTCCCTTTTTTCTCTTCTTTTACCTTTGAATATCTCCAAGTATTCCTCATTGGTGACATTGGATTTATAAATAGCAGATTCTTGTTCATATTTACAGCAGGCAGTAAGTTTGCACTCATCTCTTTCCAGCTGATCCTCTATTGCCCTTCGAATGGGATCATCTTGTTGTGGTTTGCTAAATGCATTTAGAGTTCTAAGGCTGCTACAACATTGCTCCAACAGTTGTTTAAAATTTTGACTCTTGCCTATGCTTCTTGGATAGGATCTGTGTCTTCTTTTTTTGGTAAGAACATAGGTTGCCAATCCATGTTCTTTCTCCAAGGTTCCCTTTCACTCATGTGTCCGTTGTAGATCTGCATTCACAAAATCAGACCCGTAGGCTGACAACATTGTTGCTCTAATACCAATGTAATGTTCCACTATTGCCCTATTTTTTTGATCTAGGGTTTTTTGATTAAGTATGAGCTATTTAGTCTAAGCAAATCAAATATATACATAGATCATTATCAGCCGTTGTCTTTACACCAATTTTATTGAATGAACAGATCAAATCATATTTAACTATCCCACTATTGCTAGGAGACAATAGATATGTGAATCACCCAAATTCAATTACACAAACTGCATCATGAACGATTTTTGGAGACAAAATAAAGTGTTTTTGAGAGTACTATTTACTATCTAGCAGTGAACAGTTAACATACAATTGTTTCAGAAGGTATAATATCAGATTACAATGAATACTATGGCCTTGCCTTCCTCATTGTCTACAGGAACAAAGCCACCTAATAATATCATTTCCAGGGCCCTCCACAAGGGTCTGTTGTAGGATCATTATGCTGGCGACTTGGTCAAAACCCTTGGATTGCCTCCTAAAATGTGTTCATTCTTCCACAATGATAGGCGCTAGGTATGAACTACCTCAAAAACTCTTGTAATAATATGCGTTGGGTCTAAAATTGAGTTCAAATTCCTTCACAACAGTATGCGTTGAGTCTGTTCTTGTAATTGTCTCCTCTTTGCTACCTCTGTCTGAGCACTAGTCTTGGAGAAATGCACTTTAACTTTAGATTTGTGAATTTTTAGTACAAGAAATGGTGAGATATTAGGATTGAGTTTAGGGTTTTCATCCTACCTTAGGAAATTCGCCCAATGACAGGGGCTTTTGTCCCTGCAAAGTATAATGCAAACTGCATCAACCAAAAAGAAAAGTTTCCTTCCAAATGTTGCCTTCATATCCCTTTATACTGACTTGCAAGGTAGGTTTAGATGGGCCCGAAACTAGGTGCCAAAATTTAAATTTTAACTTTAATTTAATTTAATTTTATATTTATTATTATTTTATTTTTAAATATTTATTAATTAATATATTTTGGGTGGTAATAAACACCCTAATTTATGAATTGTGTTGGGGACCAAGCTTAAGTGGAAGGGGCATGAATTATATAAGGTAATTAGGAGGCCTACATTGGTTTAGTGTTTTATCCCTCCATTATGTTATTAGGAGATCTATGTAAAGGAGGTGAATATAATTGTAAGTATATGTGAAAAGTATGATATGTGTTTGGGATCTCTTGGAGATATAGCATGGAGTGGCTTCTTCTAGAAGGAGTTTTGTATAGTGTTACTCTATCCTAAGGGTTTATTCTATTTTTGCATATATTGAATATTAGGGCATCTTGGCCCATGAACATCTCGTGTGGTGTGAAATTTATTTTCTATATTGTCTTATTTCCATTACTATATGTGTGGATTTTATCATATATTAGGTTTGGTGGGATTGTGTGCTAGTTTGGTTTGGTATCAATGTAGACTATGGAAGACATGATTGCTAATAAAAATCTACGTGGGCCATGGCATTTGAGCCATATGCTGTAGAGTGTGACAATGTATGAGCTATTAATTGATTTTTTGTCACTTGCTAAGTGCCATACTATATACATTTACAATGATTGATGCTTTTTTCACTTTCTCATACTGAATGTGAATCTCTATCTGCCTTTTTTAATCATTAGCATCAATTCTAAATGATGAATTCCATCTGCTGGGAATGTTTGAGGTAGCTCAAGTTTGGTAACCCTCTCCTCCTGTAAATAAACTTGTTCAATTGTTAACACGTGGAATTGATTTTAGAGCTACAATGATTGGTCTCAAAAATGAGCTATTAACGTTG
Source organism: Sequoiadendron giganteum (assembly GCA_007115665.2). NCBI lineage: Eukaryota > Viridiplantae > Streptophyta > Pinopsida > Cupressales > Cupressaceae > Sequoiadendron > Sequoiadendron giganteum. The sequence goes on along the minus strand of CM021103.1, from coordinate 564,409,405 downwards.
TAATATATGAAACTGGTACAGAGAATATCTTATATTGGATCTTAGGCATCTTGATTTTCTGAAGCAAAGGGTTTTTCAATATTTATCTTTAGGAGAATGGGAACTAAAAGAATGTGGAGGGATGGACTCCACCAATCTTGTCAGGAACAAGGACAATTTTCACAGCATTAGATTATTCATGATTATCTCCAACAAAGTTTTTTCTGAAGTTTGGAACAACTTTCAAAAATTCCTTGTAGAAAGTCTTGAAGAGTGCATGTGAAGTGTGGTGGTTGCAAATAAACATCTTCATATCTCTAGTAGCATTAACAACCTCTTTAATCCAACCAATTTTTCTTGTATCCTTGGGTGCATTATTCATTGCATGCATAGAAGGAACCCACCACATATGTTTTTAGGCCACCTTAATCAACTTCCTTGCAGCTTTGCACACATAGGTTGTATTTGTCATTACTTGCATCACATTCTTTGGCTCAACTATAATGGCATCTCTAATGATTTGGAACTGAAAATCGACATCTTTGTAGTGCCTTGAACATTCAACAACCCTAAGGAAGTAAGAGCCCTATGTATATGTGAGTTTGACTATGATGTTGGTGAGTAGACAATGCCTAATGTCCATCCACCCATCCATGACTATGCTGCATCCATTAGTGACCTAGGTAACCTTCATTTTCTCTATCAGAATATTAATCTTGGAATAGTTCTTTTCTTGTCCAATATTGTTGTCCTCAATTTCTTATCTCTTGGTGGTACATATGATGGCCATGCTTTTATTATCTTTGCCACAACCCACCTTTGAATAAGGAGAGTGAGCCATATGGTACAAAATGCCATTGGCATAGAAGAATTTGCCAATGACATCATCTGTTCATCCTTATTTTACACATCAAATAACTCTCCCCGTGTTTGCAAGATCATTACTACTAGTAATTCTATGTTTCCCCTAGGCTTTGCTGCCCCTAAACTAGATGGAAAAGCAGGAAGTTTTGGGGCTTGGAAAACTTAGTAGGAGTAGTATCCCTCAGTGGCAAAGTAGCAGCTACAAGTGTTTATCTTCACCACAACCCTACAATCTATTTATTTCAGCCCTTTGTTTGAACAACTTGTCACATATCTCCACATTTTGACTTGGACATGGAGGTTTGCATTAACTCTTGTAATCTTGCCTTGAAATTCAAGTTGATAAATTGTTTTGAAGGGACTTGTTACTGGAAGGACCCTTGGCAAATTCTTTTAACAATTTGGAGGGGCAATTAAAATGTACACTTCCAATGGAACTAATTGTATCGCACCCGCCCACCTTGCCACCCATACTTGGAGTCTCACATTCAACCTCCATAAGCTTTTGCTAACCCTCTTCATCACTCATGCTTCAAGAACTCATAGTGACATTGCAAGAAATGTAATTTATGGTTTAAACTTTAACCCACACATGTCATTATGCATAGGCTCAAGACAAAGGGATTCTCTTTTTGTTTTTCTTACTTTAGATTGCATGAAGTGTAGAAGCAAATGGTACACAAAAATATGAATCCTTGTTCTTCAACCTTTGTTAAACAAGTATTTCAATTTTGTTGTTCTTATTTAGTTTGCATGAAGCACAAAAATAGAAGATACACAAAAGACAAAATCCTAACTTGACTAGTATTTAGTTTTAATCAACTATTTATGTAAATTTGCAACTAAACATTTAAAAACCTAAAATAATGCCATCATAAATGTAAAGTTAATACTTAAACCCCTAAATGCTATTTCTAGGATTGCCTAGCTCTCATTTTTAGAAAAAACAACAGTTCAACAACCCAAAATATAGCGTTTTATAACCATATATGATTCTATGAAAATTTATTGTATATTTGATTTGAAAATAAAAATATTTAAAAAAAAATAACATAGTTGCCGGGAGATGCGTCTCCCCCCCTTTGAGACGCGTCTCGGAGACGGAGACACGTCTGCGACACCGCACCAATACCCAAAGACGTTTTTTGGAGCCCAAAATCTTTTCAAATGTCTCCCATCGTCTCCCACGTCTCCGAATAAAAAAAATCGTGTCTCCCTTGAAGTATCCTGCTTGTAAAGGCAAAAACATAAAAAAAAAACTCAAACACATTTTTTAAAGTGTCTCTCGTCATTTAGCACGCGACTGAGAGGCGACTGGAGAGGGCGATGACATTGAGGAGTGAAGAGGAGTGACTGGTAACTGGTAAGTAATATTTACAATTTATTATTTGATTTTTGAATTTTTCGAACTCTCCCATGCTTATCCCGTCTGAGACTTCACTCTCGAACTCTCCTGTGCTTGTTGCTTGGTGAATGTCTGACTGAGACTCTATTTATTTTTTAATTTTCATTTTTATTTAGCTGCCTGCTACCATCACCAACAATCTCCGCAAGGGCATTGCCCTTGTTTAAAATCGTGGAATATAGATATTCCACGATTTTAAATAGGGGCAATGCCCTTGCGGAGATTGCTGGTGAATCGGTAATGCTAAATAAAACAATTTGAAAAATAGGCTTGCACTATAAAATTTAAATTTTTAATTATGAGTCTGTGCCTATGGAGATTCATCTGTCGAATGCCAAGTATATTTCTCCAATTTTGCATTGATTTCCACTTTCTTGTGTCTGTGGATGCGATTTATCTCCTACACAAAAAGCATGTACCATTTTATGGCCTTCATGATTCATTTTGAGTGTGCTCAAGTTGCGTGTATTGTGCAATTATGATTCATTTAAATAATTTCCTCAAAGACATGTTTTTTAAATTTTTTCTGTTTCCTTTTTCATAACTTTAGCTACAACCATTTCAATTTTTCATTGTTTTTTTGTTTCCTTTTTTATTTTTCATAACTTTAGCTACAACCATTTCTAATCATAATGTCTTTTTGTTTTTTTTTTTGTGTAGAATTTGATTCTTTGAATTATTGAATCAAGAATGTCGATTGGGGGAAACAAACAAGCCTTGTATCCGTTGTGGAAGTATGTTGATTGTGTTAAGGGGCCGAAGGGTGCAGGTGGAACAACCACGATCTCATGCAAATTATGCCTAATGTCATGGCAAGGTACTTACACAAGGGTAAGGGCTCATTTCCTTCACATACCTGGAAAAGGTGTTGATCCTTGTATAAATGAGGTGCATCGATATGAGGCTGTGAAGGATCAAGAAAGGGCTGATGGTAAAGTTTCTAATATGAGCTCTCACGCTTCAACAACAAGGGCAACAGGGGCAACTGCTGCAAATCAAACTCAAATTAGAGAGGCAGAGGTGGATGTGTCTTCAAGAGATGTAGTAGGAGAAAGTTCTCAGTCTCACAAGAGGCCACATATTGGTAGCTCAAACCCCATTGGCAGATTATTTGATGTGCAAGGTCGAGAAGCAGTTGATGCAACAATTGCACACTTCTTTTATGCCAATGGAATACTGTTTAATGTTGCTCGATCACCTTTCTATACAGAGATGGTCCAAGTAATCAACAATGCACTAGCTGGATATAGACCACCTATGTATGAAAAGCTTCGCACTACTCTAATTGATAAAGAAAAAATTAGATTAGAGCAACAAATTGCACCATTGAAAAGAGTGTGGGCTTCAAAAGGATGCAACATTGTGATGGATGGGTGGACGGATACTAGAAACCGTCCATTACTTAATATCATGGTAACATGCAGCAAAGGGCCTTATTTTTTGAAGGCATTAGATTGTTCAAGGCAAGAAAAAAATGCAGAGTATCCTCTTAACCAACTATGTGACAACATTGAGGAGGTAGGGGCATCACATGTAGTCCAAATTGTTACAGATGCTGCCCCTGTTTGTAAAGCAGTAGGCATGTTGGTGCAAAAGAAATACAAGCATATATTTTGGACACCATGTTGTGTGCATTCGTTGAATAATGCACTCAAAGATATTGGCAAGTTTGAGTGGGTTTTAGCTCTCATAGAAAAGGGCAAAAAAATTCAAATGTTTATATGCAACCACCACCAAACACAAGCTATTTATCAAAAATTTGCCAAGGTGGAGCTTCTCAAACCAGTTGATACAAGGTTTGCTTCTTATTTTATTCTTCTTCACCGTCTTTGTGAAGTGAAAGGTGCTTTGTGTTCCACGGTTGTTAGTGATGCATGGGCAGCTTGTAGGCAATCTACATCAAATGATGCAATTGAGGTGAGAGGTATGATCCTTGATGACCGTTTTTGGGCCGATGTTAGATTTGTTGTGGATTGATGTTAGATTTGTTGTGGACTTTATTCAGCCCATATGTGAGGTGATCAAATTTGCAGATTCAGACAAGCCATGTTTGGGGGAAATTTATGAAGAAATAGATTCCATGTGTGAAAAAATTAAGAAGATAACAGATGCAAAAGATCCTTCACTATATCCTTTGATAGAAGAAAAATTACATGGAAGATGGAACATAATTAACACACCTCTTCATTGTGCTGCCTATGCCTTAAATCCTAAATGGCATAATATACAAGAGACCAATAAGAGGGCTCCATATGAGGATAGAGAGGTAATGAAGGGGTTTTGGGCTGCAATAAAAAAGATATATGGCCGAGGTGAGGAAGCATCAATTATGAGGAGTCAATGGAATAAGTTTTCACGTGGGCATAGTGACTTTTCTTCCGTGGAAGCTTTATATGATATGCGAGCAAAGAAAGACCGTATAGAGTGGTGGTGGAATCATGGAGGTGAAACACCTGAATTGCAATCATTTGCTATAAGATTACTCTCACAAGTAGCTAGCTCTTCATCTTGTGAGAGAAATTGGAGTACTTATGGATTTATTCATTCACTAAAGAAGAACCGATTGGGGTCAAAGAAAGCAGAGAACTTGCTGTACATTCATAGCTCACTTTGCCTTCTCTCTCATGTAGATCCTGCATACAATGACGGTCCTTCAGCAAAATGGGACCAAATTTCACTTGATGAAGATGTTGCAGCCATAGTGGATGAAGTGGTTGAACCAGATGGCCTTATTGATTTACCCCCAGTTCTACTACCAGCAGAGGAACCTGAGTTAGAGAGTGATGAGTATTTGGAGAGCCTCATAACTGAGGACCTTGACATGGATGATATTGATGTGGTGTAGATGATATGAGATATGAGATAGATTTCTGATTTTGTTTTTTGTTTGCATATCAGCCAATCGAACTATCAATATTTTTGATTTTCAATATGTAATCGAATATGTAATGTCAAATGTGAACTTAGAAGTTAAAACTATGATTATGGAATTTGAAGTATGAACTCTTTGGCTCTTTGACACAATGTGACAATGACATTTGGAATTGAATTTTGACATTTTGACATTTTGTGTATTTAAAGTTAATGTTCATTCTTAAACTTTACTACTGCTATTGTTTTGAAAGTTCAATGTCATTATATTTTCAGATTTTCTATATATTATTAATTTTTATATTAAAAAGAAAATGGCGTCTCCAAGTACCCTGTCTCCTATTTTCAAAAAAATGCCGTATCGGTACCCATACCAGTCTCCCGTACCAGTACCAGTACTAGTCTTGCGGCAACTATGAAAAATAAATTAAAAATCAGAATTCAAATCCCAAAAGAACCAAAGGTGAGGGACCATTGCATTCCTTGAGTCTTGAAGGCTTGAGGGCTTGACGAATGTCTTGAAACTTGAACAGTTGATCAATGAAGACTTATCACTTGCTCTTCCCTTGTTGTTGCTCTCCCTCTTGGTAATGCTCTCACTCTTCACTTGTAGCCTTTCTCATGCTTCAAGCTTTGATAGTGATTTGGAATGAGGGTGAGGTTTAGTTATAGGGATTTTTGAGTTCTTAGGGTGTGGGTTGGGCCCATAGGCTATTAGGGTTAGGGTTGGGGGCATGAACATCAAGAAAAATGTCATTTAAAATAAAATAAAATTGCTTTTTGCAAGTATTTAACATAAGGGGTGGCTGCATTTCGAATGCGTTCTAGAGACTTCAGTGATTTCTGCAAAGTCTTGGGGACGTCCCCCCAACTTCTCTAAAAAGGGGAGACACCTCAGAAATGCCCCCTCTCTGGGAGACATCCCTGGATGTCTCTTACTTGGTGGTGGCAGGGTGAGGGATGTTTCCTTGCCATCCTGGCATCTCAAGGGGATCACTATGATTTATTCAGTACTACAATGCTGCAAATATAGACAGTAATGCTGCAAGTATCATTCTTCCATTTCATTAATCATAGGAACTACTTGCGGCACATATTATTTATAATTAAGAATATGGATTTGAGGAATAATAAAGTTCTTACCTGATTCTGCGAGTTTATGCATTGAAGGAAAGAAATGTTGAACTTTTCTATAAAAGGAATGATAACTAATTTCCACCTCAATATTTCTCACACAACCACGTAAGAGAACTCAATAATATGACTATTATAAGTTTGACCATGGAATTTTAATACAATTTGCTGAAGTCCTAAAGGCCGTGAAACTAAATCAAGACATTTGCAATACAACTCTATTTGCAGCCCCAAAAAATTGTGTAGAGGAAATAGGTGGTTATTCTCCCAACAAAACCAAGAACCATATGAATCTGGATGCATGCACTAAATTACTAACTGTTAATGTATATGTAATTTCTCCATAGAATTTAAAACAAATCATTTTCCTTATTTCTCTTTCTTTGTATTCTATTAAACTTTATTCTCACTCACCTCACCCCACATGGAATGATGGGTATACAAGCAAGGGAAGGCAAGGGGCAAAAAAGCAAAAGCAAACACAACTTCCACAAAAAGCAGAAGGAAAAGCAAAGGACAATCAATCATCACATCTTTGTAGAAAATGACAAAATAGTGATTTACCCTTGAACAAAATGAGTTGTTCTAAAGGATTAATGAGGTGCAGGACAGGGTGGAGACACTCCCAAATTACTGCCAACTAATGGGCTAGGTAAGAGCCTTTTCTTCATACCAAATATTCCCACTGTTCTGTGTTGAGCCCTACAACTGCTGCCTCTTCAAAGTGACAATTTATGAACTCTTTCCTTCTCAACTTCTGCTGTGCACACACTGAATGAATGGATATTGAGAAATTTGTGTGTGTTTCTTTCTCAGCAGTTACGAAGTTCTACCTTCATAAATCACTGTATGGGTTGCAATGCCTGCCTCCATGCCTGCACATGCCATCTTTTTGGGAAATGGATTAAATATGTTACAAGTTTACAGATTCTTGCATTTAATGGATGTGGCTTTTTTTCTCCACGATTTCTCTCTTTTTCCTTTGCATCTATATGTCTTTCTTTCCTTCATTTTTAATGTTATATCTTCATTAAAGATGTTTATGAATCAGTTGCATTTCCATGTTCTTCTCACTTTATTCCCTTTTCAACATTCTTTTGCAGTTTTTAGCTGCTGACTGAAGTTTCAAACATTAAATAAAGAATATGTTATTATTGAAAAATTCTGTCACTGTAGTTGTCCACTTACCATGCCGCCTGATTCATGGTGCTGTCATTGTGTTAATTAAATGGGCCAACCCCAAAGGCTTGCTTTTCTACTCTTCTAAGTGGGTTGCGTTGGTAGTCATCAAAAAGCATTTTTCTTAAGAATTGGCTTAACAAACTCTTTTAACCTCAATTTCATCTGTGCATAATTACATTGGGGGCTGACTTTGCAGTGCTCTAAGGCTTATTTGCAGATCTTTCAAGTCACTTGGAAAAAATTGGAAGTTTTGGTTTTGGATTTCAAACATGAATTCAAAATTTGTATTTCCTTAGAAGTTGGACTTTGCCCCTCGCTTTGCAACTCTGGCAAAATATGTTTGCAAACATGGAATTCACAGCTCACTTCACAGCTCCAGTTCATCCAGAATTCACACCTTATTTTTCTTTTATGTGAATGGTGTTGCGAATCATATTTTGCACCTCAACTTTACACCTTCTACAAAGTAAAATATGAACCAACCACCAAACTAATGGGTTCCACAAGCACTACATCACACAACACATTATTGGGTGTTCTAAATCACCGTTCAGTGACACTTCATCATCTGCTTCCAACAGCTGTCTAGAAGGGTGATGAATGGGTGGGGCATGAACAGTTTTTGTAATTGTTTGTTCTTGTAATAATGTTATATTTCTTTCTTCATGGTAACATAGAGATGGTACACATAGATCCTTTCTATAACACATTTCTAATCTCCAATGGGATCCTTCTCAAGGTTCATTCTGCATGGGTATCATAATTTGGATTCTATGCTCATATGTAACATATTCTACTCAAGACGAATATACTTAATATATCATGGGATCTTCACATAAACTGGAGGGATTTTGATGCTCCAAATATACTAAGATATAATAAAACTTCAATATTCATAGAAGAATATGAATAAATAAAATAATTGCACATCATTAAATAATTTAAATGAGCTCAACTGATAAAATACCATCTCAAATTAATTGTCAAATATCAATTATCTGAGATCCAAGTAAGTCTATGAAAATGTCTAAACCATAGCATGTCTCTCGACACGTTTGTTAGTATGAAAATATCAGTTTACAAACTAGTTTTATCAAAATACCTAAGTTCTACTATAGGCATATGGAGACAAAATGAGAACAATATGGTCTAGGGATGCACAAGGTGCGTCCACAGAATGGATTCTAAATACTGGGGCACTACATGGACTTGTTTTATAGAATGTAGGGACAACGATATTCATCATCATGAGAGAGGATAGAAGAGTGGACACGAAATCGCATCCTCCCTTTGTATGAACTCTCATCTGCTCTCCCAAATGTTGGGAAGCCATCTCCCAAGAATTCATTGGACTGGTTGCACCTCGAATCTCTTCCTAAAATAGCTAGCTGTAGAATTTCAGATGGGACTTACATGCAAACAAATCAATCTTTAGATTGTCTATGTCATCTGTATATAACAAATACCAACAATGTTGTCTTGAAGTGCCAAGAACATAGCATGTAGGAAACTTGGACCTATCAAAAGTAGGAACCTTTGAAGTCTCAATGGTACCATCATGTATACCATTACATCATTATGTGTCCCACTATTTGAAGCATTAATTGGTCTATCTTGTCCCTAGCCTTCAACAGTCATTAAACTCTTGTTGGTGCAAGTATTGAACTGGTGTAATTTCGACTAGTTAGATCCTTGAAATTCTGCTTTGTTGTGATCCTTGGAGAGATTGCTTTTGAACCCAATGAGTTGACATGTAATATCATTGAGATCCATGATATTTCTATGTGTAGGCACATATTGGGATGTGTGCCCATGCAGGCTGAACTTACATTGTTGTTAGCGCTAAGCAAATATCATCTATATAAACTTGGGTTATAGATCTCATTTCACATTTAATTCATATTACAGATTATTCTTTCATATGCGGGTGTTGTGCTCTTTTTAGCTTGAAAGTTGAAACCTGTTTAATTCATTAATTGATTCTACGCTGTGTTAAAAACTCTTTGTTGCTGGCCTATACAATTACACCTCTGAAAAATGATTGTGCCTATGATAACATTGAAAACAAAACTAAATTCAGAGAGTTAAGTGTGTTATGAAAGCATGAATCAAATTAGAGGAAATGTATCAACTTAAAAGAGACAATAGTGCAATATAATCAAAATCTTTATTGCAAATGAGAGTTCAAAGAATTATTCACAAAAGGGTAGCAATATGGAAAAAATGATTCAAACCCACAACACTACCTTTCTACATTTGGATGGTACTTTATAATTTGCATGGCAGGAAGTGAAGAGACCAAAGATAGAATGTGATTTGATTCTCCTCAAGATGTAAAGAGCCTTCTGCCAAGTTTTCCTTGGGAAGAACACAAAACTCCGAATACCAAAAGTAATGGAATTTCTCCAACTTATTACTTTTACAATTTTGGAGCCCTGCAGAATAGTTTTTGGGGGTCATTTTGACAGGAAAATTCCTGATGGACTTTGTACCTACAGGACTTAGAGACAATCCTAACATCTGTTACCATTTAAATTTCTGAATAAACACGCTGCCCTGATAAGTTGATCTGTAGTTTTTTTCTTTCCCAAAATTGTTCTGACCTGGCACCTCATCGAGATTGAGTTGAAGGAAAGGAAATGCATCAAAATAAATTATCCAAGCTTGCGATATATTTTTGTTTTTAATTTTTGAGTATTTGCAATGGAAGTAGTACAAACTGCAGTCTGGATTTGGCCATATATGGCCAGATTTATCCACTCAGCTATATTCCATGTGTCATTAAATTTAATAAATGGTTTAACTTTAGATTTTGTTTGTTGTCACATAATATATTCTGATGCCATTTTTTCATTTTCATTTCAACAGAAGCATATCAGAGTGGAGAATTGCAGGAATTGTTGGAAAAGGCAATGTGCTCTTAATATGCAGCATATCAGATGCTATTGTACACGTAATGTTGAATTTGTTCTCTCAATAGCAACAACGTTTGAATAAGATGTCACGCTATAATTTAATTCAGTGATTCATTCTAGCTGGGTTTAATCATAAGGTTGTAGTTCTCTATCTTATTAAAAAATATAATTTTATATGCTATTTATTGCTTGAAATTAAAAAAAAAACATCTATGCAACTAGTATTCCAAGCCTTATGATTTCTTCATACTGGGAAATTATCATGATTTGTTTGTGCAGGTTTGGTGGCAAGGTGAAACATGTGAGATTGACAATAAATTTGAAACTGTGTGATTGATGTCACTCAGATGTGATCCAGGTTGTTTTAGAGATTCTAGTTTTACCTTTTAGAGCAGAAGAATTTTTTGGTGAGAGATACATCTGGTAGTTCTCAATCTTAAAAAAAGTGTATGACCTCGATGAAAAACTTGATTTAAAAAGTCAGATTAGTCATTATATTTGGCTAAACCGTTCCAAAACTATGAAGCAGAATAATAAGGCTGGCTGGCATGTGCTGAGAATGCTTCATTTGGATTTGCCATATAGATTTAAAAACATACGTGCAGTAAAATAATGGTCAAACTAAATTATAAATAAATGTGAAAATGCTGTCAACTATTTTCTGTGCAGGAAGCTAAAAATGGAGCAGTCACATATTTGAAACAAAGTATATAGGTGTAATGTTCCCTAATTGGGAATGTCCTAAATCTGCCCTAAATCCTTAATTATTATATAAACAAATGGGTTAGAGAATACCTTTCACCTGATTGAGGGCACACAAATTAGCAACCATTTAACACAATCACACTGATTAGCAGATTATAATCATTTACCACAATAATACTAATTAGCAGATTATCATAATTAAATATTAATAAATCAATTGCCAAATTACTAATCCAATCACAAAGCATTTAATATCCTTGGAGGGCTCGACCATAGGAGAGCATGGGAGAACATGACTCGATGGGGTGCCTAGGACCCTTTCTACCCTTGGCCCAAGAGCGGATGTCTTGGCCTCTACCTAGGAGGTGTCCCCTTTCTGTTATCCCTCATCTTGTCAATCATTTCCCTTTCTCTATTATTTGACCTCTTGTGCTGATTCACCATGACGGAGGGGTGAGATTACAATGGATGCCTTGAAATTGCCATCTCTCCTATGCCCAAGGCACTGTACCATTTGTACCCCAAATGGATACCCCCTTGGCCTCCTTGGGACTACTTGGTCCCCCATTATAGGACACATTGGTTCTCCATTATAGGACACTTGGTCCTCCATTATAGAACACATTGGTTCTCCATTATATTGCTACAACATGATAGGGGAAATGAGATTGCAAAAGGTTTCGTGGTAGCCAACTCTCCTAGGCCCAAGGGCAATACCCTTTGTACAAAGGCAGTACCCCCTTGGCCCTTTGTGGGCTACCTTAAGAAAAACCCTCCCTTGAGATGTCTCACATTCTATATATTAATGTTCCTCTAAATTATCTTCCACAAATAAAGGGGCACTTAAAGATAAATCTGACATCAAAATTATTGGCAGAGGCGACCACCAAATTTCATGAGGGGGTGAGCCTTTTAACCTTGAACAATTATAGCGTTCTTAGGCTTCCAGGGCTCAAATCTGTGTGCTGTGCTTTTTTTTAGTTTATATAAGTGGGTGAGATTTTTATCCTCAGGTAATTTGGATCTCTCAGCTCATTGGGTGTTAGCCTGGTGACACCATGTCTCAATCAGTCAGCCCAGATTAATTCTGCTTTGAATCTAATTTATAATATTCATGGGGTTTTCACTATAAAAAATAGTTAGGCATTTGGGATGTATTCAGCCTTACAAATGAAGCCCATACTATTTATGATTTTATTGATTGTAGATATGTTATTAATGAGTTGTATCATCCTTTATGAGTTACTCACGGACATGCATGGTGAAAAGACAACTCAAAAGTTAAGCGAGTTCAATTCTAAAAGTGCAACATGTGAAACTAAAATAGCACGAGTCCTATGTTAATATGGATGAAGTCTTCTGGTTGGTTTGAGAAAATTAGTGAACTCTAGAGGGTTGGTAGCGAAAAATGAGTCTCTTTGTATACAATTTTATTTTTAATTTTACAATGCATGAAACATTCATTATAAGGGGGTCTCTGTTTTATTGCCTTTGAACCTATTCTGAAAATGTAAACGAATATTTACAATGCCCATTTTCCAGGAGATCAAGTACTCCCATCTGTAATCAGGTCGTTTTCAGGGTGAGTGGCTGTTTTGATGGAGTTCTCAAGGCTTGTTTTCTATCCTTTCATGTGCATAAAAGTACATAATTGAGTTTTTTTTCCCTCTATAATTCATTTTTATTTCTATTTTTTTGTATGGACGTACCCATTTTATCTTGATGGCGGCTCTTGGAAAACCAACAATTTTCATTTTAGTTATATATCTGTTTCTGATTCCACGAGCTTACCTTTTTGTGTTGAACGAGAAGATTTCATAAGAAGTCTGTATATGGTTACTTCATAATAAGCCTCTATATGATTACCTTTAAGATCCCCAAGATTTATTTAAGAAGATTGGCTGGGAGTATTTCGAAGAGTGCACCTATAAACGTTTCTTACTGCACTATGTTAGAGCTTCCTAAGAAGATCACTTCATTAGGATTCTTAAGATCCTTCGGAGATGATGATGTTAATTTAATTTTTGTTATAAAGACAAAATAGAATATAAGTAGTGTGTAAAATTAGAGGGCACAATATTCATGTGTGTTGGAGTCCTTCGGAGATGATAGTGCGAATTCAATTTTTGTTTTATAATGTCAAAGTACAATACAAATGGTGTCTAAAATTAGAACACAATAGTTGTGTGTGTGGAGTGTGGAGTCCTTGAGAGATGATAGTGCAAATTCTTTTGTTTTTTTTGTGTGGATTTTCTTGGCAATGATGGGATGAATTCATTCTTTTCGGGTGTGTGTGGTCCCTTAAAGATGATAGTGCAAATTGTGTGTGTGGAGTCCCTCAAAGATGATAGTGTAAATTCATATTTCAATGGAGTCCCTCATAGATGATAGTGTAAATTTAAATTTAAATTTTTAATTTTATATATTACTATCAATTCATATTTCAATGGAGTCCCTCATAGATGATAGTGTAAATTTAAATTTAAATTTTAAATTTTATATATTATTTCTTTGTGTGTGGGGAGTCTATAGATAAAAGTGCAAAAAATGTGGTCCCTCAAAGATGTTAGCGTGAATTCAAGTTGTTTGTGTGTTCCTTTAGAGATGATAGTGCAATTTTTTTTTTTTTTGTTTGTGGGTGTGTGGCCCCTTGGAGATGATAGCATTGGGAGGGAGTGAGGCGCAAAGGGGGTGGGGAAGGGGGCCATGGACAATGGATGGAGGGATAACTAGCATCATAGAAATTTGGGAGAGAGAGGGTTTAGAGAGAGAGAGGGGGAGAGAGAGGGAGAGAGAGATTATGAATGTGTTGATCAAGAATGGGTGCGAGTAGCATCATAGAAATACGGGACTACCGACAACTATTGGTTAGCTAATATAATGTGAATGTGATTGATCAAGGACGACTATATATGTACACACACATATAGTCGCTCTTGATCAATCACACATTCACAATATAGTAGCTCTTATAAGATTCTCTTGCACTCTTGAAAATGATCTCCCTCCCCGTCTCTCTCTATGTATGTATGTATGTATGTTGTTGTGTGTGCATGTGTGGTGTGTGTGGATACATGTGTGTGCATGTCTGCATGTGCACATGGGTTGATGAGAATGTGTAGGGCTAGGCAAGTGTGCTTATGCATGTGTACATGTTTGTGTGATTATGCACATGCAAGTGTGTGCATACTTCTAAGCAGGTGTGAATATTTGAGAGGGGACATGAAAATCATTTTAAAGAAGAGTGCATGAGAACCTTATACAAGCTACTATATTGTGAATGTGTGATTGATCAAGAATGGGTATAACTATCACATCCTTTGAAGGAAGCCATTTTAACTCATCGAGAATAGACGTACTAATTGATTTGTTGGTGGTATGGTGCAAGTGATGCAAGTCTTGTAGTTCTTTTGGGAAATATACTAATCTCCACTTCAAGTCTAATAGTATTGGTGTTTATCAACACTAGGTTTCAATATTAGAACAAATACATAAATGATATCGTCTTCTCATTTAAGTGTAGTAGAGACTCCCTTTTGGGAGGACATATTATGTAATAGTTGTTACATAAGGATGATATCCATTTTAAATTACACATTTTAACAAATATGAATATTTAAGTTAAATTGTAAAATAAAAGAACACAAACATAGACATAGACACAAGCACACACATAGGCATAGACATAGGCACACCACACATAAACATAGACACACACATAAGCATAGACATAGGCACACAACACAGGCATAGAGACACACATAGGCATATACACATGCACAACACACATACACACACACACATAAACATGCACACACAAACACAAACATAGATAGACAAATAGGAATGCCACAAATAAATACACATAGAGGTGCACACACAAAAAAACAAATACAAGCACATATGCACACCCACAAATATAGACACAGACACACAAACATGACACAAAACATAAACGAATGCACAAAGACAAACACAACACAGAGAAAAATAGATAGACAAACAAACACACACCACATAGATAGACAAACACAAACACAAACATAGAAACAACACAACCACATACACATGCACACACATGAACACACACAAACATAGATGCACACATATAGACACAAAGACACAACACACACATGAAGGGTTGAAAGGGAGTATGGCATAGTTGAAAATAATAAAAGCTACATCAATAAAAAAGATGATAGGGACAAATTAATGGTGTAGGTATGGGCACCTTGATAGAGAAAGGGCTTGGGCATTGTGGAGAAGACCATTGCATGTTGTTCCATTAATGCAATGTGGTGTCCCCTTCCCACAACCACAACCTCATGTTGAAAGTATAGTGAAATTGGTGTGGAGGGAGTAGGCAATTTTCATTGATTTTTTTCAACATAAATGGTGGGACACAAATAAAGGAAAACATTTTGTTGATTGTTGGTTTTTTATGAGTTGCTAGCATGGAGAAGATAGCTTAGACGTGGCTTTCTCTTGGTCATAGGATCCAATCTTGTGAGTTTAGTTGCATATGTGGTAAGTGAACCCTTATATTGTTTTTGATTAGATAAGCAGGGTTTTGAAAGGGACCCGACCCTTGTACAATAGAAAGAACATGAAGCCCAACCAACAACGACAAACAACAAAAAAACTAGACAATCGAAGAAACATCAAGACTCACAGACCTACCAAAGGGACACAAATAAAGGAAAACATTTTGTTGATTGTTGGTTTTTTATGAGTTGCTAGCGTGGAGAAGATAGCTTAGACGTGGCTTTCTCTTGGTCATAGGATCCAATCTTGTGAGTTTAGTTGCATATGTGGTAAGTGAACCCATATATTGTTTTTGATTAGATAAGCAGGGTTTTGAAAGGGACCCGACCCTTGTACAATAGAAAGAACATGAAGCCCAACCAACAACAACAAACAACAAAAAAACTAGACAACCAAAGAAACATCAAGACTCACAAACCTACCAAACCACCTAAATCATGGTGGTTTAAAAAAATGTTCCAAAGAGCTTTGTTTTAATTCAAAACAAGGGTCCTCAAAACTAAGTCTTTTGGAATAAGGCACGCAAACAAGACCATCCCCCATCTTCAATGCATTCATAGAAGAGCACTCTTTAAGATCAACTTTCAACACTTCTTGGTATTCCTCGGTAGAAAGTTGATTATCCAGCTTCTTCCCCTTAGGAGTAAAAAAGTCATCCTTAGCAATTGGCTGATTGTCTTTATTCTTCCAAACAAAGTGATATTTCTTATTCTTGTGACAAGTAGTGGAAGAATGACCCACTTTACCACAAGAAAGATAGATAATAGGGGATTCTTCAAAGTCCAATTGCTGAACCCAAACACCAAGTTTGGAGGGCAAGGTAACTTGAGTGGGCAACTTTAGATTTTTCTCCACAAACACATAAAATCTAGCATATAATAACCACTTTTTAAACTTAGTGATCTTCTAAGTAGCACTATATTGCTCGAAAGAGTTAGCAATAAGCATAAAAATCTTTTCATGCCATAATTCCAAGGGAAGCCCATGTAAACGAACCCAAATAGGAAACTTAAAGGATTCAATCATACGATTGAAACGCGGTGACTAGCTTTGAAGACTTAAACCATTAAGCCCCAAAAACCAAGGGCCATCGGTCAAGATCTTAGAACATTCCTCTTGACAAGAAAAGGAAAAAAGGAAAAAGCCATTCAACATTACAGAAACCTCTACCTTGCCTCAAAGCGAACAATGTCAATGTTGGGGCGATTGCCACAAAATCTTCCAACAAGCGAGCACCTTAACCATTTAGTAGACTCTTCAAGAAGAGAATCAAGAACCTTGAAGGTAATCTCCCTAGCTTCCAAATTGTGAAGGTTGTTGGAGCTCTCATTAGACCAACTGTCCTTCACCCTACTAGGGGTAGAAACATGATCAACAACCATGGGAACAACCGGTTCAGAACTAGCAGTAGACAAAGGAACAACTTCATCCACTAACAATCGAGTCCTACACACATCAGGAGAATCAACAACTAGAGAATCATCCACCAATTGCTCAGAGCTGCACTCCACCAGAATAGGACAATGGGGAAGTGCAAAACCCAAACTATCCTTCGTGTATGGCAGGGCATCTTTAGAGGGGAAAAGGAAACCTTTCCTCAAACCCAAAAACTGAACATCATCAGTTGCCTCAGACACAGGCACCTCAACAATCTTTTTAGCCTTCTGACGAGCCTCCGATAAAAGATCCACGAGGAACTCCTCTTCAACAAGAGAATCCCCTTCATAAGATAGGGTAGGAGGGGAAAGAGGGTCTTCAACCTCCCACCCAACATCCAAATCCTCACAATTTGAATCCACCAAGGAAAAAGAGCAGAGATAGGGGAAAACCCCTTACCTCCCTCACAAGCGTCGAAAGCCTCATCTCCAACACCGTATTCAACTTCTTTAGAACAAGTAGAAGAAGCAAGGTTCTACCTTCGGGACTGTGAATAGCCAAAACTAAAAGGCAGACCTTTAACATCTATAGCGACATCCATCATAGGAACGAGTCTATCTGTAGCTTCTTCATTAACCACATAACAACCACCACCACCAACAGGCCCTCTAGAGGCAACACGAGAAAGAGGGCAACAAAAAGTATCTTCCTCCAAAACCTTTGCACCAACTTCTTCACCATCTGTGACATATTCAACAACACAAGTAGTAGAAAGGGGAACTTTCTGCTTCGAAGAGCGTCCCTTTCTCACGCCCTTCTTCGTGCCCTTCCTGCCATCGTGCCCAACTCCACAACAAGGGAGAGAAACACACACAACATCAACAATTGGAAGCCTTGAATCCCCATCCTTATCGTCTCCACCTTGATCAACCTCCTCAGATTTGAAATCACCTCCTCATGCACCCTTATATTGTTAATGGGTGATTGAGTTTAAGATTTTTTATGTTTTCACATAGTTGGAAGTAGATGAAAACAAATTGAAATCTAAAATGACATTTGCATACTTTTTGAAACCTTGTAGAAATTTTAGTTTCCCCCAAAATTTATTTGTTAGTTAAAACAAAAAAGCATCCTACTTGCTTGCACCCAATTGGAGCTTCGAAAAGGGCATGGATACCCATCAAAGCATAGTTAAAAATGGATTATTGTTGGACGTTGTAATTGGAAAGGTCCCCTTTGTATGACCCAGTCTTCACAAAACCTTATGCACAAAATTCAATAAATAAGAATTAGGCACAAACTCTTTCTTGAAGAATTTCAAATTGTGATTAATTCTCTCGTAACTTATATCGTGTGTATAAGATGTGAAGTTCCTTGTAGTTTTTGAACGGATCCTTTTAGAAGGAAGGCGTGCCTCTACTAATTTACTTATATCTATTCACACATGCTCATTGACTATTGATAAAATGATTAATTGGGGTGTCTCTATTTAGAGATTTCCAACCTCTAAATTTTTCTATGGAGGGAATGCCATCTTTGTTTGAAATTGATACACATAGTTGAATATTATGAATACTGTATATTGAGGATTATATGATATATCATTACTTGTCATGCCAAGCATAAAAGTAATTTAGTTGAGTATGCCTTGATCTTCTTCCTACCAATTTACTGTATGCTTGAATTAAATGGCCAATTATAAGACATTTAAACCTATTTATTTTTGAATGTTGTAGCTTTAAATCTTGAATTACCATGCTTGTAGTATTGAATAATGAGTCATAAAGAAAATGTGCATGATCCTGAGTAGGAAAGGGTATGTATCAACCATTGGTTTGAGTGATGATTATTGGGCATATTGACTTCATATATTTAGGCTAAGAGTGTTCTACAATTTTCATGAATGAGGACATGGGCTTTTATGATTGTGCTATTTATAACACGGACAATCATAATATGGTAGGACCTCATTCTAAAGATGAACAAGTTGAGGTTACATCTTGTAAATGGATTACATAGTGATATGATAATTTAAAAAAAATATAATTATATATCATGACTACCTTGTTTGTGTAATGACGTGAATTTGCACCCCTTGCAAATTCCACATTTACGTACCTCTTACCTTAGAAAATCAAGTTCAATAATGCAACTCCACGTCCTTCATTCGCTTCCCATCCACTTGGCAGTTGTTTTTTGTGTCAGTGGAGGATATTCTATCGAGGATGCTAGCGTGATATGTTGTCGGCCTGACATGATTCTTGCCTTTGGAATCCACAGAGCGTTACAATTCTCATTGGCGATGAAGAGTAACGTCTCTGCTCCCTTGACCAACCTCGAACGACTCCTTTGCCTCCAATTTCATCTTTAAATGACTATCTCCTGGATTCTTTCACTCTCTCTGGATCATACACAAACTTGGGACTACTCTCTTCACTCTTCTCGCAAGATCCTTAAGCTCTACCACCTCGATTGAAGCTGAAAGTTGATACTTTGTTGATTTACTCTCTTCGTTGTTGTGGCAACATTGGCATTTACAAGCTTACGAGCTTGCTCCTTCTCCCATTTTCCTTAAGTGCATGTGGTTGAAGGTGATAACACTCCATTTTCCTTTCCTCTTGCATTATCGTATTGTTTTCTTAGCATATTGTTGTTTAGCATAGTGCTTAGTACTTTCATTTCAATATCTTTCTTTATCGCATTTCTCCTATCGTTGCTATATTGGCTATTCGTGGAATTGGAAACACCAAAGCAGGGGATTGACTACGTCAGTCCTCTATACACAACCCCAAGATTTTTTCGTCTTGTGTGTGTAGGTTGCTCATCAAGTGAAGACCTTGAAAATATCAACTCGTGGGTAGAAAAGTGCACTTTCCTCACCCTCTTTTGTCAATTTGTAGATTAGATCAAATTAAAGTATTCTTCTTGCTATTCAATTATTTAGTTACTTTTTGCTTTCTGTTATTGCGTTAAATCGTATCAGCTAGGTTGTAAGTTCCCTTAGCTTTCAAACTGTACTTTACACTTTTTGTCTATACAGACGCCAATGCCCCCACTGAGACGCCAACATGCCATGCTGTTGTCCGTGTCCTGTGTTGGAGTCCTTTGGTAGTGAGCTACCTATGTTGCAGTCCATACTTTGGAAACTTGCTCACCTAACTTCCTGATGTTGCAAGTATGCATGTGTGTGATGGTGTTGTCATTGATGTCAACACAGTTCAGGTTGGTTGCAGATGGTACTTGTATAGTTGAGATACTGTAGAAGTGCTTAAAGTACATGGAGCTATATTTATGAAGTTGTAGTGTTTTTGCCAAGTGCTTTTGAGAAAATTTGAGAAATAATGAAGGCAGTGTTGAAGGGTGAGTTCTGAGTGTGCTTCGGTATTGTGCTCTGCATTTCTTCTGTGTTGATCCTATGCTTATGCAGATATGTAATTGTGTTCATGAGCTTCAATGGATAATATATCCCGAGTTTTAGCTTTTGCATTGATGGAGAGTAAAAGATATGTTCACCGGTGTGTAAACTGGTTTGGCATAACTATTTGTGTGTGGACTGGGAGAAATGTTTTGGCTCCACAGTTTTTTGATATTTGGTTTCAGATCTTGCGGATTTGGTAGATGTTTCTTTCTGATGGTTTCTGTGTTCTGACAAATTTGCTTGTGATTTGGCACTCTAGAAGACCTACTCCAGAGATCTCGTGTGTTGCTGGTTGGTCCGATTGGACCATTGAAGAGTTTTCTATGAATGAAGTTTGTTGTAATTGTTGCGGATGTACTTGAGGTATTCTCAACGATAGAAAATGTCTGGTGAAATGTGCTATGTGATCCACGTGTGATCATCTTGTTGGAGATGTGTGTACTTCAAAGATCATTGGTGTTTTCATTAGGTTTGGCCGACTTGGTGTCTACACGTTACATTAAGTTTTTGCATCAATTTGAGGAAGCCTGTGATTGATCCAAGATGTTGTTTGGGTCCTAAATTAAATATGTAATTGGTCCTTTCTCATTCTTATCCACCGCGAGAATGTTGAGTAGCCGACTTTGTTTGAATTTGTAAATAAAATTGTATAGCTGACCTTGGAGAATGTTTCTAGGGTTGAAGATGGTATAAAAGCAAATCAAGTTGTAGCGAATTAGATATCCATCCATCTTCGATTCGAGCAAGTAAGAGAAGTGTGCGAACTAGTGTGGAAAGAAGAGTGTGCAAGAGCGAATTGAGTCAACAATACTTTATTGTGTTAGATTCCTGAAAGCAGTGAGCTGACAGTGTTTACAATCTTCCGATCAAAGCTGCAAGTGTGTGGAACCCTTGTGGTGGATCTTTATTTATCTCTTTTTCTTTTCCTGTAGGCAGTGAGCCTCTTTCTGGATAGTAAGTGCTTTGAAGGTAGTAAGCCCTTGAATCTGGGCAATGAGCCGTTGTATTCGGTATTGCATTACTACTATATTGTGAGTTAATCCTCACCATGGTTTTTCCCTCATTGAGTTTTCCACATAAATCTGGTGTCTCTGGTGTTTGCTTTATGTTATTTGCATTTCATGTTTACACTTAATAACAAATTGAAGTTAAAGTGAAAAGATTAAGTTTAGAAGTAAAGCGATTTGATACAACTGATTCACCCCCCTCTCAGTTGTCTTGTGCATTTCAACACCTGAAACATTCGGGCTTGATAAAGGACAACACCAACCTGGTTGTTCTTCTTTTCAGCCCTTAAACCTTAAAATCTCTTGAAACAATTCCTTAGCTCGAGGTAGATTAGGGCAGCCTATTGCTCTAGACCCTCCTGTGACCTGGGGTCCTGAGCAGTCGGTCCCCCTCCTCTACAATTTGATACCTCACTGCAAGGAATGGACAATAGTGGGTATGCTCTATGATTGCATCACAAAGTATATTGTTGTCTTTAACTGTGTTTGTGAACCCCAATCCTAGACCTGCACAATCATGACAAACAAACACATAATTAGGTTTGTATGCAAGTAAGAACAAAGATTCCCCATGAAATCCATTTGCAATGCTCAAATATGAAAGAAAATAAAGAAATGAACAAAGAAAGCAATGAAATCCTATTCTAAGATGCAAACTCTTGATCCCATGAGGGAATTGGTGCCAATTGTGTGTAGAAATTGACCCTTTTCCAAATCCTTTGTAAGTTTGATGATGGTTGATCCACTTGATGGTGAAGAACAATGTGGCTCTTTGCTAAAATCTGCAATAACCTAGCTATGGTGATGACAAATGTTCAAGAAGATGAATAGAATTGCTTTCAATTGAAGATAATAACTTTTCTCTCAAATTGTGGATGATGGATGAGAGGAAGAGTCTCTCATTTATATATTTCTAAATTGGAAGAATGAGCAAGATTGAGCAATGTGGGATCATTCAACATCCCATGGCCAAATGCCACTTGTCAAGATGTGAATGGGTGAAGGTTGTGCACATTTTGATGAAAGTGCCAATAAATGATATTAGGTGGAATTTGAATTTAATGAAATGATTTGTTGGAGAGAGAAGAAAATAGAGTTATGGCCACTTGGCTCAATGCAAAAGGACTTGTAAGGTGAAATAAATGCCTTGTTGGAAGGACTAAGTCCACTTGGATTTGAATTCAAATTTGAGGGAATATTCTCTTTTTATGCCATGTTGAGAGAAAATAGAGATTTAATAAATGAATTAAATCTATTTTCATGTGCAAGTGGTAAAAGCTAGAGGATGAGACATGATTTAGGATTAAATTAATCATAGGTTAATTAATTTAACGAGAGATTAGGAGATGTGACAATTTTGACTTAAATTTATGAGTTGATTTAAATCATAAATTGAGAGGAAAGGTTTAATTAAATAAATGTTTTGATTTATTTAACTAAAGGGGATAATGTTAGATTAAATCAAATAAGGTTTAATTTATTTAATTTAATAAGAGAACTTTAGAGTTTTAATTAAATAAAGTGAATTATTTAATTGAACAGAGATATATGGTTAATTGAATAATTTAATCAACAAAGGAGAAAGACCTAATCAAATAAATAATGATTTATTTAATTAAAAGACGAAAAGTGATGATAAGCGGAGAGTATGATTTAGGACAAAACGATGTTAGTAATCAAGATCAAGTGTGTCGGTCAATTTTCCATGTCTATAGTGTTAATTACTTGCAATCTTAGCTACTACCCTAAATATTAGGCTAATATAAACATACTCTCATGTCTTGATTAATCTTTTCAATTCCTTTTTGGGTTTTATTCTCCTCTTTCTTAGCTTTCCAAAATATTTGAACTTTTGAATTTCATGGAGAAATGAGGAAATAACGGTAATTTTATGACTTGTTATATATATATATATATATATATATATATATATATATATATATATATATATATATATATATATATTTTAATTGTCTTAGTAATCATTAAAAGTGTTAAACTTTAATAAGATGTGTTTTAAAAGGTATGCTGGGTCTCAAGGTCGTGAGAAGTATTTCTTCACTAAATTGCGAGGGTCGTTCATTGAGTTTAAAGATCTTGCATCTATGTTGTTGCATCTAGTTACTAGTTGGTTGTATGATGTGGATATTGGGCATTGTGTTGTGAATTTGTGATGTTTTTGCATCTTATAATCATAAAAAATTGAGTATAAGGGATGATTTGCAAATCTATCGTTTCCCTATAAATCATAATGAAAAATATTTGTATTACTAATATTATTGAGTGTATATCTTTGTATGATGACCTAAAGGTATATATTGTTGCCTATTGTTTTGATTATGACTTGGGTATTGATCATATTGAAAGAAAGTTTATAATTACTATTGTATGTTCTTTGAAGTTTAGATGAATTTTATGTGGCCTTGTTGATGCATGTTGTGTTCTATCAAGATGGATGCCTTGGTATAATACATTATGACACTTGATATCATCAAATTGTGTTATAGTAGGACATTACTTAAAGTCTTATCATGACCCTTTGCATAATTGTTGCATGGTGATGATATTTTGACTACTACTACCTTGTGCTTTGACATGATTGGATTTGTCTTATATTGATTTTATTGTTATGCATAATTTTTGTTAAGTGAGAAAGAGATCTAAGATCCAACACGTGAATTAATCTAGATCTACCTTTCTTTCTTTGGACTCAACATTAGAACACAAAACATCTAGGGTTTGATGTTTGGCTATCTACCTTCAAGGAGAGCCAATATTCTAGGGTTTGGTTCTTTTGTGTTGCAAAGAAAAAATATTTGATGTGCAATTTAATTAATCTATTTGACATAAACCCTAGATTTGAGAATACAATTTATTTCATAGGCAAAAATAAAAAATTGCAAAATGGTTATAGATCAAAGAAATAAAGACAAAGAGGAACATGCACATGAAATTGGAGTCTGAAATGCTTGGATAAAGGTGAATTCGACCTAGTCCAAAAATGGAGATAGTTGAATGTTTAAAGTTGGGTCTTGAAGGTACACGTCTGTTCTACACTTTTTTGCAATTTGTTGTGGATGAAACTTTCATATCCGATCTACACATAAAAATAGGGGGAAAGGTTGTGTTGTATAGGGGCTTGCCTAAGTCAAACCTCATTTTGGTGTTTCCACCTCCATAAACAACAAATAATGATGGTAAAGAGGGCTTACCCTAGGTCAGACAAAGGCCAAATAAACAATAACTGATTGCAATAAACAAATGATAATTGATAATGCTACTTTAGATATGAAATCTCTATCAAAGTGATGTTCACACCATAAGTTGCCACAAAAAGTTGATAAGGGATGATTGAATTTCTTGAAGACCTACACGAGGTTAGTCCACATAACACAATATATTGTTGTAGCTAGCATGTAGAGGATAACTCATACATCATAATAAGAACATAATAATGCATGATTGATCATAAATTATGCCTAATTCATAATGCTTAATTTTGAAATTAGAGGGAAAAATTATTTATATATGTATCCCAATTAATCTTTTTGGATATAGGCCGACTTGAGGTCACTTTACGATACTCAAAGTCGACACTTAAAATAGTATTTATTGAAATAGGCCACTTTTAGGACAAGGGTTCCCTAACCCTTGTTTGGGTGTTTTTGGCCCAATTCTTTTGGGATGTCAGGGATATTAATATAATTTCTTAATTTGGCCTTGAAATGAATAAATTATTAATATAATTAATGTTATAGGAAAAATAGGGTGTCAATATAGTGTGAAATTGTCAAGGGTGACAATTTACGACACTACACTTCTACTTATGGAATCAATTCTAGCAATTTTAGTGAGTGTTGGTATAAATTTTGGAATGAAACTTGACTTTTACTTGATAAGACTTAATCCAGAGTGGGTGTTAATGTTAGTGGAGCTAAATGCAGATACATGCTTAACCTTGTACCTTATTATTCTCAATAGGAGATGATAGACAATTATCATATATGTTGGCATTAATTAATGTAACATTTCATACCTAATGGGAAATCATAAAGGAGTTTTAAAGAACTAGTTAGAGTCCTTTTACTAAATGGTCTATGCTATGCCCTTAATATTAGAGTACATCGGGTTATGAATAGTCGGCTTGTGGCTATCTTAACTCCTAATTAAGTCATATTATCAATATTATATTGTTATTTAGTTGTTTAGGTCAGCCTAGGGCTTATATAGGGTTATCTAAGTCAAACTGGGTGATATCCTAGGCATAAATAGGTATATATAGGAGGTGGTGAGCCTTATTTCATCATCTTGCGAATTGTGTTCTCATTGGAGATATTTGGTTGTTTCCCCCCTTGAAGTGGCTTGTTATTCTAAGTTATTATTTAGTATTTGCAACATATTTTCTATCATATTCTTCTATTGTGCAAATTATTTCATTACAAGTGTTATTAAAGCATGATTTTGGCAAGGTTATGATAAGGCATTTTTTTCAATTATGGAGGTTATTTTGTGAAACCTATATCTCCTAGATTTTGGTGAATTTTTGTCTATTTTTTAAATTTTTTTGAAGGAAATTTTAAAGAAGCTACAGTCTAGATTTCAAAATAATTGGAGTAGAATTAAGCAAGTTACTGTAGAATTAGGGTTTATGTCCAATTTATTTGGAAAACACATATCGTCCACATACTAATGAATTTGTTCCTAATATTTTATGGGTTTTTTGAGACATATTGGAGGAGGCTATAGTCCAATTTTTAGATCATTTGAAGAAGAAATAACCAATTTATTAGGAAATTCGGGTTTTAAAAAAAATCACTCTCAAGGCTACAAATCACCAAATTTTGGGAGATTTTTCTATTGGAGTGCGACCTAGGCCTTGGTAGTGAAAATTTTAAATTATTTTGAATTTATCTATGTGATTTATTACAAAATTATTTTCTATCATCATGACGAGGCTGTCAATAAGAGGCAAAAAGAATGCTACCACATTGGAGAAATCTTCAAAGAATGAGGGAGTAGAAAATGAGGATTTTAACCCTAAGGACGAAATAAACAAAGTCAAGGGTGATATTTCATCATTAGAGAAGAATATTATGAAAGAAATGGGTGAATTGAAATCATTTACTCAAGGTATGTGGTGTAAGGGTGAAAATTTACCTCATAAGGTGGAAGATAATGCTTTTGTTGGACATGAATTCCTTGGACTTGACTTGGGTTTCAAGAAGGACCCTTCCTTTAATAATCATATTCCAAGGAAATTCATACCTAAGTTGGATATGAGAAAGTTTGATGGCAAGGATCCAACCAATTGGCTATGGAAAATGGAGCAATTCTTTGATATTCATCATGTTCCTAGTCAACAAAAGGTGGCTATGGCATCATTATACCTGTAACTAGATCAATTTATTTGATATTGTTTTTGATTAAGGAAAAAATAGGTTTTGAAGGGACCCGAAACCCTTTACAAATAGATTTTGAATGGATCTGGAACCCTCAACCAGAAAGTTGTCCTAACATAAGGATCATGAAAGCACAAACAACCAAGGGTAAAAAAGGCAACCAAAGCTAGAGAACATGGGTTTTTTCAAAAATAGGCTCCCACAACCAAAAACAAAGCTGCAAGAAGAACATTCTGCAGCCAGCCAAAAAATAGCCCCCAACCAAAAACCATCAAGTTTACATTTAGAGCTACTCTTGTGGGAGCAGAGAGTCATGTCAAAAGAAGGCTTTGATAACTTAGTTTTCTTTCCTTTTACAAAAATCCAGCCCTCTTCCACTTGCGCTACCTTATAATGCCAAGATAACACACCATTAAAAATGAATGCCTGTAGCCACTGTCTCAGAGATTTCATCTGTATTCCTCCCTGTAGGCATAGTCTTATCAGAAAAGCCACCATAAATGATAGCCGAAACACTATCACTAGGAAAGGCAACCTAAGGCCTAGTCTCTCTCTCTCTCTCTTTAGGGGTTTCAACATGATAATATTGCACAACATCAATAGCCCCATCATTTGTGACATCCAGAGAGGATGCCCCTAGACCCTATGATTCCAACGTAACCACCTCAGAAAAAATCCTATGTTACTCAGTTTTCTTCTCAACCATATAATGCTGTTGAGAAGCACCTTTCCACCATGTAGCTATCATTGTTTTTTTCTCAAATCCACATTGTGTAGCAGCATGACCTATTTTAAAACATCTTCTACATCGTAAGGGAATCCCTTCATAGTCCAAAGATTGGACCCAAGAACCCTTAGAAGATTTAAGTAAAATATCAGCAGGCAACCCTTTTGAAACATCCATTTCAACCAATATGCAAGTAAAGATGGAGTGAAAAATATTAGAGGATTCATCATCCACCAACAAAAAATCTCCAAGGGCTTCACCCACTTCCTCCAAAAGAGGATCAAACCATAAATGGAGGGGGATATTAGGAAGACAAACCCAAATCGAGATCTTATTGAACGTTTCAGAAGAAGGGTTGAAATCAGAATGCCAAGGCTTAATCATTAACAAAAATTTGTCATCTCAGCTAAAAAAATGATCACATAGGATTTTGTTTCTATCCTGAGCATTGTCAAACTTAGCAACAAAAAACCCCTTAGCCATGGGGAAAATATGAACTTTACCAGTAATTAGAGGCTCCCACTACTCAGAGATCCAAAAATGCAACCGAGGGAGGCTAGGCCAAAAACCCCTAAACTGACAAATCACCCCATGTAATGAGAGAACATAAGCATTATGATCAATTTCCTCGACCGTCTCTGCTTTTAGATCAACAAAGATGGCATTTGCAATAGGGATGAACCCACCATTCGATAGTCTCCCATGTCGCAACCTCGGAGTTGTCGTCGTCACCTCAGCAACATGGCCTCTGCCCTTAAAGCGTTTATCGCCAACCCCCGCCACTTTGGAACCGCCTTCCCCCATCACAACCTTCTCTTGCTGCTTCAACGAGAAGCTGCCGCTGCCATGGAGAGCAGCATCGTCATCATGCTTGCATCATTATGCTCAGGCCGCCATGGCTTAGGGTTCGTGGGGAATAATCAAGACTTAATTTATTTGATATTGTTGGTTATGTGATGAGAAGAGAAAAAAGGGTTGTGTGGTCACATGGTCAATTTTTCAAGAACTTGCTACCCATTATGGAGATAACTTTATGGATAGCTACTTTTTCCAACTCACTAAATTAAAGAAAATAGGCATGGTCAAGAATTATATTCAACAATATCATACCCTTTCTCTAAGAGTCTAGAATGTGGAGGATGAGAATATAAAGAAAGCACAAAAACACCCAGCCAAGATGAAAACCACCATCCACACCGCCACAAACACCTTATCTATCCATATCCTTAGCGATGGCCCTCTCTAATTCATGACATTAATTAGGGGATAACCATCCCATTCCTCAATCTTCCAATCATCAGCATGCTCTGAAGCGCACTTAGCCAGACAGTCAGCAAGCTTATTCCATTCACGCGAAGTGTGGACAAAATACACCACTTCCAACATAGAGCACAACTGCAAAATCTATTGAACCACCAAGGCAAGCTGCCAATTAACCTCAACCACCTTTTGCTTGTGCAACAGATTAACAATAATCTGTGATTCAGATTCATAGATAATCCTACGCCAACCCAAAGCACAAGCACACTCAATAGCCATGAGAATCGCCAACCCATCCATAAGGTTGTTAGAATGCTGCCCTTTGTGAATGGAGAAAAAGAAAACAACCAAGCCAAAACTATCTCTTCCAACTCTACCAATCCCATCAGGCCCCAGATTACCCCTAGAGGAGCCATCCGTATTGATCTTTAAAACATCTGTCGGATGAGGCAACCATCCTCCAACCCTTTGAACCTCCTTTCTAACCCACCTACCTCTTCTGACACAAGAAAAGACAAAAGTCAACCCCTATAAGCCCAATGTACTCACAATCTCATCATCACCCCTTTCCAAAGGATAAGCCACATCACATTTGGCTTCCACCGTCTCTTGGATCATACTAACAATTTCGTGCCAAACTTGCTGAACCATCAGCCCATCCCCATGAAAAATCCTACAATTTCTTTCCAAGCAAATTTTCCAAAGGAGGAAATTAGGACTAATTCACCACACAATCTGAAGGAAAGAGGACTGGGAAGGAGGTCTTCCAAGACTGCTCCAAAATTCAACAAGGGAAGAAACATGAGCACAAGGGTGTTTCCAAACATCCCGCCAAAAATGCCAATGCAACATAGAATAAGGACAACGAAAAAACAAGTGGGAAGAGCCCTCCTCACTACAGTGGCACATAACACAAATAGAGGGACCCTAGAATCCCTGCTTCCAAAGATTATCCCAAGTCAAGCATCTATTACAAGCTAGAGTCCACACGAAACAATTACACTTAGGAAAAGAAAACTTGTTCCACACATGTGTTCACCAAGGGACCTCCACCCCACTGAACTTACGAGCCAACAACTCTTAATACCCATTAGCCACAGTGAAAGAACCCTTAGGGTCCAGACTCCAAGCAAGAACATCCTTATCCCTAAGGGAGCTACAATGTCTACCAACCAAAATATCTTGAAGCTCCACACACTCCTCCATTCCAACCACATGCCAATCACAAGGATCCTTCCACCTAGCCACCTCCATCTACCCACATGGGTAAGAAGCCTTAAAATCAATCACCCTTGACCAACTAGCCTTTGAGAAGCGTTGAAAAAGATTCAAAAAATTAGGATACTAGCACAAAATGGGGGAAAACCATCCCAAGAATTCGACCAAAAGAGGGCCTCAACCCCCCTATTACATATCCAAAACAAGTCCTCCTTGATCACTGCAACCCCTTTCTTAAGTGTTCCCCAAATTACAGAACCTTTCCCCACCAGAGGAAACCTGGGAATCTCCTCCTTTAGAACCCCTGGAAGGTACTTGTGAGATAAAATCCTAGCCTAGATATGATCTTGCTCCACACACCATATCCAATAAATCTTTGCAACCAAAACCAACCTTGATCAAATCGATTATCGCAATCCAAGACCCCCAAACTGCTTCGGGCTACACACAATATCTCTTTTGCTAAACAATTCTTATGGGCGAGCCAAAGATTCCAAATCCTTCACAAACCTAACCGTAGCCACCTAGAGCATACATCTATAAATAGGAAGAACCTGTACCACAAATTTAAGCAGTTGAACATGCCTAGCGAAGGACAACCATCTATGCGTCCAATGATTAACCCTTGCATGAAACTTATCCAAAATATTCTGCCATGACTCCCTTGTGAGATTACTAGGAGAGATAGAAATGCCAAGATAGGTTAAAGGGAGAGACCCAATCTGAAACCTCAAAATATGAGCAATCCTTTGCTGAATAAGCCTTAGAGTATTGAAGAAAATGGAAGATTTATCTTCGTTAATCATTTGACCAGAAGCAACCAGATAAATATCCAAAGCCTTGCACAAATTCATGGCTTCTCTGATCTTAGCCATACCCATCAAAGCGATATCATCCAAAAATTGTAGGTGAGATTGAGGAGGCAAACCATTTCTCCACACCCAACCTTGAATAAAACCCAACTCCACATTACATTTCACCAATCTCCCCAGACCTTCTGCAAGAAGAAATGAAGGGACTATTTCTAGGCAGTTTAAAGGATCACATAAAATATGAAGTACGATTATTCCAACCACAATGCTTATTGCAAACAATCGTAATGGCAAGAATAGTGGATGCGAAGTATTTGGATAGTAGGAGACAAGGGAATATAAATTTCAGCGAAAGGGGATCTCCTACACATTCACTACCACAACCTACTAGGTTGACTCCACAACAAATTGAGGAGAAGAGATAAAAAAGGGTTATGTTTCAATTATGACAACAAATATAGTCGAGGGCATAGATGTAGGGAAAATAAATTTTTATATAGAAGGACCGAGTGAGGAAGAGGAGGAACAATTTATATTAGATGGTGATAGGGATTTAGATGATGAATCACATGATTCCCAACCAATCATTTCTTGTCATGCACTCTTTGGTTTTAGTGCCCCACAAACTCTCAAGGTAGTTGGGTTCTTAAAGAAGCAAAAAGAATTGTGTTGATTGACTTAGGTAGTACTCATAATTTCATCAACAAAAAATTGGCTACTTGTCTAAATTGTTTTATTTATCCAACTCCAAAATTTCAGGTCTTGATTACAAATGGTGGTACTATTAGTTGTTTTGGAAAGTACCATAGCATTAAATTATCCATGGGAGGATGAGTTCATTCAAAATCATCCAAACTTGCCTAGCATTGATGACAATGCTTATTTGAAGAGGGGGGCATGGTACGTCCTTAATATTAGAGCACATTGGCTTATGAATAGTCGACTTGTGGCTATCTAACTCCTAATTAAGTCATATTATCAATTTTATATTGTTATTTAGTTTTTTAGGTCAGCAAAATCATCCAACTTGCCTAGCATTGATGACAATGCTTATTTGAAGAGGGGGGCATGCTATGTCCTTAATATTAGAGCACATTGGCTTATGAATAGTCGACTTGTGGCTATCTAACTCCTAATTAAGTCATATTATCAATTTTATATTGTTATTTAGTTTTTTAAGTCAGCCCAGGGCTTATATAGGGCTATCTAAGTCGGTCTGGGTGATATCCTAGGCATAAATAGGTATATATAGGAGGTTATGAGTCTTATTTCATCATCATATTATGAATTGTGTTCTCATTGGAGATATTTGGAGGTTTCCCCCCTCAAGGTGGCTCATTATTCTCAATTATTATTCAATATTTGCATCATATTTTCTATCATATTTTCTATTGTACAAGTTATTTCATTACATATAGTATGAAATTGTCAAGGGTGACAATTTACGACACTATTCTTCTACTTATGAAATCAATTCTGACAATTTTAGTAAGTGCTGGTATAAATTTTGGGTGATAATGAAACTTGAATTTTACTCGATAAGACTTAATGCGAAGTGGGTGTTAATATTAGATGAGCTAAATGCATATACATACTCAACCTTGTACCTTATTATTCTCAATAGGAGATGATAGAAAATTATCATATATGTTGGCATTAATTAATGCAACATTTCATACCTAATGGGAAATCATAAAGGAGTTTTAAAGAACTAGTAAGAGTCCTTTTACTAAATGGTCTATGTAAAGACTTTAATTGATAATTAAATTAGTTATGTAAGTACTATGGGTTATATGATATTGATTATAATATGGCTATGAGAACACATAATGTCTTGTGGGTAGATAATCAACCTATCCTTTGGGTTAATGAGATGAACCTGTAAGGGTTCTAGCATGCCTATGTTAAATTTCATATCATAAGGGTGGAGAGGTCTAAACTTGATATTTTTGTGTCTTTGGGTTGAAGTTCATTATTATATGTTTGCTAAATTGTGAACCTAGTTGGTTCCCCACCCACTACTAAGAATAATTAATTGATGGTAGTCATTAATAAGAGCCCTATTGGGGTATGCAATAGTGATTGATAAAAAAAAAGAGAAATGAGACATTTTTTGGAATGGGCATTGACAAAGATGATTTGTTACATTGTTTGGTTTCAATCCATTCTATGGTTTTCCTTCTATAATATTCATTGTGTTTCACTTCTATGAAGAAATTTTCTTGATGGTTATGTAAACCTTGGTGTAGGAATTCTGTGCATTTGATCCTTGAGAGATTACAGTGAGGAGAACATGTGACTTTGATCCCATTTAGAAGGGGTTATGTAGGTACTCCTTGGATGAATGATTCCCTTGGACCCAAGTCAATAGTGGAGGGTTCAAGGAATAGTTCAAAGGTTGGGGTTGTTCCTAACAATGATCATTCCTCCCTTTTTAGTGTGCTTTATCTTGAGGTTGGAATGTGCATCGAATGGTCATGAAATCAACTTTACAATTAATATGTTGCCACTATATAGGTGTGAGCCAAAGACAATCCATCTTTATCAAGTTTATCTACTTTGAGGCTTGTGTTTGGATTTCCAAAATCTACTCCAATTTTGGATGGATTTTTAGAGTCACCATCATCATGGTCTATCTTTGATATGAATGTATGAGAGTACCTCTAGACTTGTTGGAACTAAAATTATTAGAGTTTTGTATTAAATAACACTATCATTATGCCTTGGATCCATGATAAGTATAGTGTGGTATAGGTTATCCTCCTATCACTAATGTATTATATTCTTCCAAGAAATAATGACATGTTAAACTTGGCCATGTCATGACTATGGTCAAGTTAAGTAAACCTACTGAGTTTGTATTTAATGATGATGGTAAATTAAGACATTATGATCTAATGGTATGAATAATGCTTAATCTTTATGGAGAAACCATATGCTCTAAATATGTGTCTAGATTTGTGTTAGGATGGAAATCCTTATGATTGCTTTTGCCAAACGTAGACAACTAGCGATAGGTATTACCAAATATAGTATGGTATTTCACCTTTATATTTGTTGAAGGAATAATGGTATCCTAAGCTTTATGATTGACATATGCAACGATTATGAGCTTAGAAGGAGATTATTATCCAATATTACTACTATGGGTTTGATTTCTAAGAGAAATTTGAATGTATTGGATGACCTTTGAGATTACTTTATGGATTTATATTTATTTATGTTGATAAAAGATAACTCGTGGATTCAATGTGATTTTTATTTGTTGAATTTTTTTCTCCCAAGACCTATAGGACTAGGTGCTAGGACTCAAATCTGCAATTTCCCTTTCTCTTGAATCCTTTTTCTTTTGTGCCTTAGCCATATTGGCCTAAGTTTATAATGATCACATAAACTCAATCATGGTGGTCTTTTGTCTTAATTTCTTGGCATAGTTGGATAGAGCATAAAAAATTAAGCCCAATTTCCTTTTGTCCAATTGAACCTCCCATCTTCCTGCTTTCATTCAGTTCACTTGAAATTTTTCGCCTTACGAAGAGGGTAATGGCCATACAATTTTTTCGGGCATTTCCATGCGAACCATTCATTTTCACATCTTGACGATTTTCTTGGAATTTCCACTTACAGAACATTACCATATAAGCTTAGTTTGTTTTCCAAAATTGGCTAAAGTAAAATTTTGTGTGTAGATGGGGCCCATTTTTCTTGCCATGATGACATCATCTTCCCTTGAGGAATTTCCCCATCGTTTTGAACTTCCATTTTCCTAAGTTTCTTCATCCAATTCAAATGATTTTTCTCCCAAGCTTATTCCACATCATTTTCCTTCATACGCACCTTGATGACATCATGTTAACATCATCCCATTCTTGTTGATGTTATCTACAAGACTTTCCATATGAATCAGACATTTTTTTCCACTTGGAATTTTCACAATGTTCCTCTTGGAGGTCAATCTTTCGCAATGAACCAATGGACCTATTCGACTTGATAAAGTTAATGAAGTGATTTGCGAAAAAGTATAGAGGAACTTGCTGTGTCCCCAAAGGTGAAGTTCACTTGTGAGTGAAGGATCTGCATTATTTTAAATGGCTTCCAAAGGCCTACGTTGCTTTATTTCAAGGTGAAAATGGTTCCAATGCGGTCTAATTATGATTTCATGATGGTATTTTGGTGCCTCTAATGTTTGCACACAAATTTCTAATTCAACCACCAAAACTAATGCTAAACAACCATATATTGTTCCCAAGGAAAGTTATGTCTTTTAAGTGTGCCATTTAGTAAGCCGACTCTTGTCTTTACCTACTCACATTCATGACACCACTCCTTTCATCTACTCAAAGTTATTTTAGAGTGTATTTTTTGATTTGCAACGTCCATTTTGGGTGTGATTTGTTTTTTGTTGTTTGTTTTGAATTCCTACAATATGCAATGATTAGGATTACGCCTAGTTGCCATTATATGCATGATTTCAGATCATTTTGAAAGAGAATTTGGTCACAGTATGGTTCTTTAGAGGTGAAAGAAGTTATAGGGAAGCCATTTATGCTAGTCCTATTCATTTTGTAGGTACAAGCCTCTCGGATAGAAGACAATTAGGATTGCAAGTGGGTTATATTATAAAATGTCTCCAGAGCATTAGGTGTATATCTAAAAATATTTCTTGGTTGTAGTCATGCATTTTCCTTTGTCACATTTGTTGGCAAGAGTATAAGATTGGGTTAGATGAATGCAATATAACATTCTACTTTTTTTGCAAGTATTGTAACAATCTCTCTCATATTATACATGAATATATGCACTTATGTTGTGGATTACTAAGTATGTTTTATCACAAGATTTCATAATCTCTATTGTATCCAAATACCTGGCTTCATGTTCTTTTATTCCATTTTTTTCCTTCTCAATGCATTATGAATATATTGCCAAATAAATAGGCATTGATTTGGAATCATTTACTAATATCACACCATAAAACCAAACATAAACTGGTATTATAGGAGTAAGTGTAGTATTTTTGTGTATTCATGATTTCGTATTATAACTAGGGATTTATCTTCAAGAGAGCTATTCAAATGAAACCATATCATGTGGGTCATGATTGCACATGGTTATTAACTATATAGGGGTTATATGCAACTAATTATTCTTAATTTAGTGAGAGTATTTGGGGCTAAGAAATCAAGTTAGGTTTGACTATCCTTGTCTCATTGTTAATCATTTTATGTGATTTCAATACCTATCAAGGTACACCCATGAGAACACCCTCTCAAGTATAAGATGAGCTCAAAGTGTAGGAAATCTAACTTGCTCTCGTTGAGTTAGCTTAGAGTCTTCCATAGTTTTGTTGATGAACTGTTTTACCCACATGTTGACAACCTTGGATGTGTGAGTAGAATTTTTATAGGAAGTGGAGTGGTGATTTTGAGACCTAACACCAAGTGTATAGGTTTATGGATTACTTTGTGGTCTTGGGATATTTTGATTATGTTTTATTTGAATTTAAGGTGACTCCATATGTTGGAATCAATTTTGATATAAGTGAGATAGCCAACTATCACCAATATGTGTAGGTGATGAATACTAGGAAATATTTGTTGCATCTTAGGATTAGTTGTCTTCACAAGTAGAAGGCAAGTGAAGGATGCCAAGGTTTGTCCATGTTATGATATAGGTTAAATTAGTCAACTATCATTAGTGTAGTGTAGGTGAAAAATTCCAAGAATTAACTATTGCATCTCAAGGTTTAGTTTATTATCACTAGTAGCATGGTGGTGAAAAATTCTAGGAGCTACCCATTATATTATAGGGCTTAACTGACTTTCACCAGTACGGTGCAAATGATAGATTCTAGGAGCTACCCCATATTAGATTGGATTGACTCTCACCAATGGCATGAAGTTGATAGATGTTAGGATCCATTGACTTAGATGGTTCAATTGGCTATGAAAATATTATTAATAGTTGTATGTGGTGTGTGTTGTTACTATTTTCACTTAAAAGTGCACCCTTTCTAAGTTGGAAAAATCAACCTACTAGTAAAAATTGGATGATCTCCCTAAGTGTGGGCTCAGATATGGAGATCAACCTCCAAAGAGGGTTGGTTCTCTTTGGGACTTCACCTAATTAACCTATCCTACTATTGCATACTGAGAAAAGGGTGAAAGGAAATATAAAATGAAACCTAATACTAATAAGGTGATGCACCAAAATGATTTCAAAGCCTATACTACTATCTCGACATAATATGATAAAAAATTTAAACCCAAAACATACACAACTCATAATTTAATATCTTTGCAAAAGTGTTTCATAATTAGGTTTAGTATGTCAAAAGATAGTGTTTAGCAGGAGCTACGAATGTTATCAAAACTTAGATTCCATTATTAACTGGTTAACACAAGTTATGACTTGCAAAATACATACTTTATGCACAAAGAAAATGGAAATAAGACAAAAATCAAAGGAAAAATTTATCGCCACAAGATTACATCAACCATCTTGGAGAAATTTTGCACAATGAAACAACTCTAAGAAGGTAAAAGCTTATCTTTATTGATCAAAATAAGTGCTACATACAACTGTGGATGCTTGAAAATGGAGTTATAAAGTTGCTCCAACTTGAAAAATCTTTGAAAAAAGTTACAATATATTTCCAAGAGAGAAATAACTCTAAGAAAACTACCCTTAGGCTTCGTTTTAAGCCTCTCAACAACTTGCTAGATACTAGGAACATGATTTAATAGATGGAAGACAAGTGTTCTCATAAGTTTTCTAGGTCAAACCTTCTTGGGAGTCCAAAAATGCCATCCCTACTTTTCAGCCCCTAAAATTCTCCAAAAAGGTGTTTTA
The DNA here is from genome assembly GCA_007115665.2 of Sequoiadendron giganteum. Classification (NCBI taxonomy): domain Eukaryota; kingdom Viridiplantae; phylum Streptophyta; class Pinopsida; order Cupressales; family Cupressaceae; genus Sequoiadendron; species Sequoiadendron giganteum. Next base: position 564,371,735 of record CM021103.1, on the reverse strand, counting down.
ATGAAGAAAACTTCTTGCGTTGACCCTATCTATTAGCCAAGACTTCTTGAATATATCCTAGATTCTTGGAGATACTCTAAACTTTGTTGAACTACCTTATATTCTTTCTGTTTTGTAGCACACCAAACTTACCCTAGATTTCTTTCAATCTATCATCACTTCTTAACAAATGTTATAAAAATAGTTGCATGCTATTAGGCATATGTGCATAAGTTGAAAAGATAATAAAACTCCTATGGGGCATGGGATATTTGCAAGGCCAACTGTTTAACACATGTTTCATACATTTATGATGCCTCCATCTTCATTCTTTTATCCAAACACAAGTATTGTCATTTAGGCCCCCTTTTTCATGTCTTTGACTTCAATAACTTTGTCTTTAAAACTTTATTCCTTCTCACTACTATTCATCACCTTTGTATGGTGACCTTAGGACTGTCATTGTCTTTAGATATTCATGGATTATATCTTAATGAACCTCTAACATATCCAATAGGATCATGTTGCTGCCCCTAAAGACTTTTCTTCTTGTGATTGATATATTTTTAACATCACTGCACTATAACTCAAGTTTGACTATGAATTGTCTTTTGATTCTTGTTTCTTGTCATGTATACCTTGATAAATCCTTTTCATATCTATTCAGTATCTTCAATGGATTTGACTAGGGATTTGAAACTTCCCCCTTATTCATTCTCTTTCATTTGCTCACAATCACTTCATTCATGTTTTTAGTAAACTGTTGATGTAGACCTGTTGCTTCTTTATAATTAATTCTTTCATAAAGTATTCTCTTGCTTGATGACCTTGACACCTATATTTATTGTCAAGAATACTGCCCTTATCCTTATACTCTTCCCACTCTCACTTGGAGAGCATTTACTTGTATGGAAAATCTATCCATTCAAAAGCAAAGGAAGGAAGAGGAATGTTTGCAAAGAATTTTTTTTTGAAGTAGAGTATGATTTTCCTATGATAACTACAAGAAAAAATGGTGTATTAGAGGCAACTGAGACACAAAAAATATTCAACAAGGAATCGACCTACAATGGAATCCATAATGGACTCAAACACACCATCTAGAAGGTGTTAATGCCTTCCAAACACTTAATGGATGGAATAATTTGTTAAAATACAAAGTCGAATGGATTGTTAAGTGGAAAGGATTAGAGTATTACCAATGTATATGGAATTGGAAGTTTTATATTTTCTTTGTTCAAATTCGTCAAGTAAACTCAAGAAAATCATATGAAAAGAGATTCCAAAGGAAAATAATCTTTCAAGCAATCTACAAAGTTCGATCCTAAATTATAATGGACAATATGAAGAGATTTAATATCTTGCAATGAAAATCCATGCATGCTATAGTGAAGAACTATGTTGTGTCATGAACTTTGACTATCATGTCTGTAACTATCTTAACTCTTCCCTTCTATTGTTCACATTGTAAGATTGCACACTATAGCAGGGACAAGGACAATCCTCTATTGAGTTTTCTTCACATGACTGATACTTCCATTGACAAGGTACTATCCATGTATCATTTAGAACTATTTAGCCTCTTTTTATCCCTTCACAAGGACTGTCTTTCATCTCACCATTTATGAGGAGTACTATTATATAACCTTAACTAAATCATGAGGTCTATCACTACATTATCACCTTACTCAATAGCATTATCCATTCTTTTCCTCACTAACATCACACTATCATCTTACTTACCTCCTTATTGATTGTCTTATCTAGATTCCTAGGTCACTATGTCCTTTAACTCTATGAATGTAACTGCCCCTTTGTGATGAAGTCATTGTCCTCTTTTATGAAGTCACTTCCCTCCTTTGTGAAGTCAATGCTATCTTTTATGAAGTCATTGCAGTCATGTTTTTGAGTGATTTCCATCCTTTTAACTTTGTCTACCTATTGTCATGTATTTGATTTAGTCTTTTCACCGACTGCAATGTTTCCATTTTGCATGGTAATGACAAGTCTCTTGACTGTCATTGGCACTTATCTTCCTCAAAATTCTGCCCCCTTCATATGATCACTCTCCACTAATTCTAAACTCACCTATTCTCTATTATGATAGTCATCTCCTTGTGCCTTGCCACTATAACTCACCATAGGCTTATTCATACTGTCCTTTCCTAATCACTATTCATCCATCCTTATGAAAAATGTGAATGAAGTTGTGGCTATACCTCATCCTTTTATCCTTAGAAAATCATGCATTTAAATCCTTTCCTCTTAACGGTTGTGACTATCCTTGCAAAATATCCTCTAGTTGATTGCTTAACAACGCCTTTTTGGCTTCTCACTACCAACCTTTGTGACCTATGTGAAAGATTTCCTTGTGACCATATTATGAGACTTTTACAATACACTACTATTGTTATTTGATCTTCCACTATCTTCACATATCTAACAAACCTCTTATGTTGTCTTCACGAGGATTTTGTTCATGTTGACTGCTCTTTCTTCCTCTTCACAAGTATATGAGATGCTTCTATCACTGCCACTTCATCCTCTTCTTCATCTAATACTGTGAATTCCACTTCTTGGTACTCTACCACAAGGTTGTCTTCATACAACATTGTGATTATCTCCTTTGATACCATTGTCTCTACCAAATTTTAAAATCTGTACTTTAAAACATTTCATGCTATTTTTTAACTTTATCATGATGGATGATCAATCTAATAAAAACATGCAATTTCAATAAACTAAATATTGCAGAATTTTTCATTTAATTTTTTCTGAGAATTAGGAATCTTGGAAGGACTATCACCACAAAATGTTGAAGATTTCCCTCCTTTCATGAGCAACACATAATTTTTTTGAGTTTCCTAGGGATTAGTGAGTGTATTTTTTAGATATTGAACCATGTTTTGGAGTGGATAGGTACAAACATACTTGATATAACTTGAAGGCCACATCAAAGAGATAACAATAGAATTGTCCATTTGTTCAGTCTATGAGAATGTTTCTTTCTCTGCCACTATGAACTAATCTTTGGGTCTTCATTGACTACCTTGTGATCATGACCTTGACTATGTGAATTTTACAATATCCTCCCTTAAATATATCATTAACCCTTGTTGCAAGGTGTGCACCCTTGGTCTCCTTGTGTTGTGCAACACAGTGCTTGGGTTCATGACATGGCTTAACTGCCTCCCATGGATTCATTAAATCTAGTGGTTATATAAGGAATTAATAGGTTGATCTTTCGGTGCAACGAAAACCGTCTGTGCAACAATTGGTATTAGAGCCTGGCTCACGGGTTTGAACCCCTTGCTTGTGCTAGGGGGGGTTGTTTCAAGGTGTGCACCCTCGGTATCATTGTGTTATGCAACAAAATACGCAGGTTTGTGACATGGCTTAACCACCTCCCATGGATTCACTAACTCTAGCGGTTGTATCTGACATTTACAAGTCGGTATTTTGGTGCAACAAAAATTATCTGTGCAAAAAAACTATCCTTTATGATCATGTTTCAATCCTTTCTCTATCATGCATGGTTATAGATCCGCTTTTATCAACCAAGATCATCGTAATTTTCTTTAGCCCGATATAGATATCTCTTATATACTGATATGTTGTTGACCACCAAAGGCAGGTTAAAAAAATGTCTGGAGATGGCGGTATGCCATCCTAACCTTCAAGAGTGTTTATTTTCTTGATCAAACTTTGTGCTTGGGTATCTTTTCTCCATGAATACCTTGTCTCATTTTATTGTCATGAAAAAAATCTACATAACAGTGATGAAATTGTTTCAAGCATTGACATAAGTCATTTGCTGTCTTCCTCTTTGCATACATTTTGTAAAAAAATGGCATAAACATATTTCTTAATAAAACATAGGAGGATCATCATCCAAATCAACTTTCTACATGACATTCTCATGTGAATAATAATGAAAGAGTTTTGATAAAGAATATACTTCTTCAAAAACAAAACTCATGTGCCTACCATTGCATGCCCTTGCATGGCTGAAACCTGATGATCTATAGGGGTCAAAAAATAATTCTTGCATGCCTTGTGCTTATTATGGAGGTATTAATATGTGAAACATTTCTCTGAAAATGCTTTCATGGCATTGAAATTTGGAAATAATAATGACCATGAAACACTGAGGTTTTTGCTTCTTCATTGGAACTAATATCAAGGGTAGCAACCTTCATTGATTCCATTCATTATGATATGGAATAATCCTATTTTCTCTTGGAAACTTGTAAGTTCACACAAGGAAACCTAAAATTCCACGGAAACCCTAACAATACTGACCCATTCCAATGAAAACTCAGCTTATTAATCATGGAACTCTCTATATTGCTTCATACTTGTGGGCTTGGAAAAAAAATGTCTTTTAGATTTTTTTTGGAAAAATAATGTATTTGACATTAGATGAAAATGTTATAACCTTATTCAAAAATAAAAACATGACTCAATTGAGATTAAATACCTTATCACACTTTTTCCTTTGAATACATTTTCATCCCTTTTTCAGGTCTAATAAACTTGTATGTAGAAAAAGGTGATACTAGGTCCTAAATGCAAAGAACCTAGGATGCAATGGGCCTTATTAGAAGTTACATTAAGATGTAGATCAACAAGGAAATTAGACTGAATTATAACCATGAAGGTGAGCCAATCATGCCTAAATATACATCTACTTGAGGATGGGAATGTATTGGAATTGATTTGCCTTTATTAACCTAATTAGACCATATGCCCTAATACAAAAAATGTAAGATCTCGACAATTGAAAAATTGAAACAATCAAGTTTCAATAGATCTGGAAAGTATAGATGACTGTCTACCTACCCAAAAAAATTGGTTTGACTGTGCATGGAAGGACTTATTCACCCAATGGAAAATGAGTCTTTGATAAGGTGTCCTACTCAACTTTTGGGGTCCTTTGGTGTTGGATATGAGCTTCTATTTTTCGTCTGTAAAACTATCAGAATGCTATTAGATAATTCTGTAGGTGAGTTTTTATAGCTTGACAAGATGTAGGGCATCAAATGCAACAATGGATAATTTTTCTTCAATCCTTCCTTTACTACTATAACTTGCAGATTCACAAAGAGAAGATATGTTGGGCTATTTAGGGGCTTGCCTTAGTCAAACCCCATTTAAGTGTTTCCACTTCCACAATGGAAAATATCAATGACAAATGAATAATTGAAAGGAAGGAATGATGAAATCACAAAGTGTTGCAAATCACTACCCTTCAATGGATTCCTTGAAGGACTGAATTCGTACACATTTGTATCAGCATGAATTTCTACCCCTAATGAAAATCTTATTTTGACCCTTAACACTTTAGAAAATCAAAGGCAGAGGCTTAGTTCCACTTAAGCTCGCTGCTTGCATCCACTTGGCGCTTGTTTTGCATGTCAGTGGGGGCGTTCCTGTCAGGGACGCCCGCGTGGCGCGCAGACGTTCACGTGACGCACTTACGTCTTTGGCAGATTCCTACGGCTGGAGACTGTAGGGGTGTTACACTTTCGATTGGAAATCAAAGTGTAACCGATCGAAAGTGTAACACCCCTCTTCGGCTGACCGACTCGAATATGGCCATTTTTTATCCATCTCTTGATAATCTTCACTCTTCTATCCTTAGATTTGTCGAAGCAGAAGTTTGAGAGAAATTTGCAAGATCATTTGAGAATTTTCTCCATCATTTACATCCATTTCCAAGCTTGGTAGCAACATTCTTCACTCCATTGGAGAAAATCCATACTCCATCACTCCAACAGGGTGAGCACAGGACAAACACCATGGCAACAAAGGCTTGAGTCCCTCGTGTTCACTCCTCCATGAGCCTTGAGTGCTTTGGATGAAGGCGGTAAAGCTCCTACAACCTCTCCTTTTGATTTTTATTGGGTAAGCACGTATTGCTTGTAGTGTTTTGTGTTTACGTAGCTTGTAGTTCATTTCCTTTATCATCTATTTCTACTATTCCAAACTTGGCTGTCCGTGGAGGTGGAAACACCAAGACGGGGGTTTGACTGAGGCATGCCCCTATACAACCCCGACAACTTCTCCCTTCTTTGTGTGCAGGTGGATAGAGCTCAGAGCAAGCTGGCGAGGAGAGCATTCTGTGAGATCATCTTTGTCACCTTGGTGGTAATACATTTCCTTCATCGCATTTATATTTTCTTTTCCCTCATCTTAATCTCATTCTGTCACTTTAAACATCTCTAGACTAGGCTGTTAGTCCTCCTTTCCGAGTTGGAATCTTGCCTTTTTGGTTCTTTGTCCGTACGGACACCAACGCAACCTTGAGACGCCAGCATGCCGCTCTGCTGTCTTGGAACTGCGCTTCTGTCCTCAGACAAAGAGCTGCCTGGGACACGAGTCTGACTCCAAAGGCTGACTCGCTTAGCCTCCTTCCAACATTCAGGATTGTAGAGTGATTGAAGGATACATAGTCCTCATCATTCTCATCCTCTTAATCTTAACTATCCTCTAAGTTGAGGTGGGTTAGGGAAGCCTCTCCACTCTTGACCTTTCATGACCTAGGGTCTTGCAGTGGGTGGTCCCCCTCTCTCACATTTTTGGTGAACCCGATGTGAACCATTTTGGTTTTGTTCTGTAATACTAAAAGAATTTTTCCTCATGCTCTAGGAGTGTTGTAGGTGTGAGTGTAGTGAGGCTTCCACCTTACAACCCAACCTATGACCCCTAGTAAGCATAGTTGGAAATTTCCAACAGTGTTGTGTGACACAACCTTAATTGGGTCACTGTCCTATCCCGTAAACCCTAGGAGGCTCCGTAGAAGTGCCATCTGGTGTGTGCGATGGAATCTTTCCTTAATCAACCTATTCCCTCTACATAGACTGTGAGTAGTGGTACTAGAATAACCTTTACTTCATAGGACTTGCTGATGGGATTCAACAGAGATCCATCTCCTCTTTACATTCCCACGAGGATAAATGGGAACACTGTAGCAGGCATTCTCATTGATCTGACATCACAAGTGAATATCATAACTAAGGAGAGTATGTTGATTAACTTCCTGCACAAGGATGGGTATGATGCACTTGAAAGTACCGTCTGCACCCATGACGAGATTTTTGTGCCTCCTATAGGGAGTATTGTCCTATCGGTCCTTGTTGGATGTAAGTCCGTAAGCCTTAAGTTTGACATTATCCTGGGGTCCAAAATCCTTAGAATGAAGCTAGGTATTCCCTAGCTAGTAGCTATGAACGTAGTTCCCTCGATCATACACAAATGTCTAAAGTTCATTCATGGAGGTTTGGTACATGTTGTCCATGACACCGGTTATAGACCATCGGTTGTGTGGGGAAGCTATACCTTGGATTAATTTTGGCCTACCTCCCTTGGTCCTCTCCAGCCTAGGAAGGATCTCTTAAACCAAACTTATCAGAGCTATAAGAAGGGGCACTCTAGGCTGAAAGTGAGGTACCCTCCTTTGCCTTATGCTATCTCGCATAAAGCTTTCTTAAAGGCTGATAGTGATGCCGCTAAGGCATGTAGAAGAGAAGAAGAGAAGCAGTCCTAAGATCCTCCTTCTTCCTCTTCCATGGTTTAGCCTGATGCTTCCTCTTGCCCTACCGTGGTACCATCTGTTTCTATCTTGTGTTTGCGAGAGAATCCCATGATTCCCGCTTGGCGAAAAGCCAAGTGTCCTAAATTTGAATTTCTTGTCTTACCCACCGAGCCTAGACCTACTCAGTATAGAAGACAAAAATCCTCCCATGGAGAGTTCTCCTTGTCTCGACCTCTGTGACCTTCTACTATTCTTGTTACTAAAATAGTGAATGGGAAGAGGCCCACCGCCGAGGCACTAGAGTCGACTCCTCCCGCCGTTTCTAAACCTACCTCTTCCGATCTCATTCAGGAGACTGCCCTTCTATTGGAGACAACCGTGGAAGACACTCCCATGGCTGAATATAATCCTTCCGTCCCTTCACAGACCTCGACTTCAGGTTCGAAGAGTTGTAGAAATCGCCTTGTGCATGAGCGTAAGCATTGGAAAAAGGATCTCCTAGCCGAGCAAGCCTCCTTATAGAAGAAGGAGGAAGAGAAGACCAAATCTCCTGCTGTGTCTTCCTCTCTCCCCCCTTTCGTCTCTGTTCAACCTCATTCCAAATTTCTTCCAGATCCCGCTGTGAGTGCACCTGCACCTGGAAGGGTGCAAGTGTTCATTGCTGCTTCTGCGGAGCCGCCCTTGTTGACTTCCATTCCAAATGTCTTGCCTTTCCCAAAACCCATGGATATGGTGAACACTTCGGTTGTGTCCACTACAATTCTCTCCTCTTCTCCTTCCACCCACCTTGCTTCATCTGTAGGGAGTTCACCTCCTCCATTGAAGAAGAAGGTAGAGAGTGGCCCCTCCAGCAATGGAGGATGTAAGAAGATCCCACCTCCTTTGAAAGGTGGCCCCAGGTGGACTTGTTCTCTCCTAGTGATGGAACTAGCTCTGGCTTCCCCCAAGTTTTTCACCACTCTCGAGTCACTTGGTGAGCCTAGCGATGAACGTCAGATGCGAAATCCACCGTTTACTAAGGTGAAACATGACACTCCTATTAAGTGCATGTTTAACTCAGTGGATGAATTTCTGACCTTGTCAACGATCTTCACTAGGTCGTTAGCCTTGGACCCACAAGAGTTGAACGATAGAGACCTTACAGGTCCCTCTACCTTGGCCCTTGTTACAGGAAGATCGAAAGCTCCTCCCCTCAACATTACACCGTTGTAGGCTTGTCATCCTTCCCCCTTCGATGATCTAGAGTGGGAAGCTGATGACCTCTTGGTTGACCAATCTTAGGGGAGGACCCTCTTCTTGATCTTTAGAGTAGATGTGTGTATGTTGTGATGTGTTCCCCCGTAAACGTACTATATGTGCCTGAATGACCCTCGTCACCCCCGTTCATGCATGGATACAGGCATAGTGTGTATGTTGTAAACCTTCCTCTATATGTGTCTCTATTCTTCCATGTTTGTGATTGACTTTCGATAAATTGGGGACGATGCAAAGCGTCAGGAGCATTTAGGCCTCCTTCCATGTTGACCCAATTTTTTATTTTACTTTGTCTTTTATACATTTTTCCTAATTTGGTTGGGGATTGATGATCTCTCACCTCTTACCGCAGTTACCTAATATATATAAATAAAGGAAAATCTGACCTCGCGTAACCAGATCCCCCTGTGCCCCCTGTGTGTGATCTATTTTCTTTATCTTTCTTTGGTCTTTTCTTGAGTTGTCCATTTCATGTGTGACAACGCATCTTCTACATTACATGGTCTTTAGAAAATGTATTCGTTTCCAAAAAAATATTTTCTCGAAGACCCTTCACACACTTCCTTGTTAGAATTGTATTCTCAACTTAGAACCCTAAAAAAACGTGTTTCCTTCATCACGGGTTCATAAAGAAAGGACCTGAAAATCCTCCTCCGAAGTGGGAATGGTGTTAGTCTTCCCCTCGCATGAGTGCATATCCTTCCTTTAGAATTCCTTGATGAAGTGAACATATTTCAAAAGGATTCCTTGATGATGAATCGATTCGAGAAGGAAGATGTTAAGCTTCTTTGAACGTGTCCCTTGAGTGGACCCTGCCTCTTCACGTTGGATTCCCGAGGGACCCTTTGGAAGATTTCAATAAATTCCCATGGCGTCTAGCTTGGGGGAAAATCGACTAGACCTATTTCACATCTTGACGTCTAGTCCAGGGGTAGCCTGACTAGACTGTCTCCACAATCTTACATCTGGCTTGGGGGCAGCCCGACTAGACCGTACATTTCAAACAATGCGTCCCTTGAGTGGACCCTCCTTCTTTTTGAAGGGTTCCCGAGGGAGCCCTTTGAAAGCCTTACAACTTAGCGATGGTGTGCATGACTATCTGACCATTGGCCTGTGCAGCCGCTCCATGATGTTTTCTATCTATGGGTAAACACGTTGCCACCTCTTACTCTGCGGATTCCCCTTTTACTTGGTCTCCCTCATTTGAGAGTTCTTGGGGGTTACCTTCCTTGTAGGTCTGCAGGTCTTATGGTGCTTTCTTGGTCTCCTTCATGTGAGATTTCTTGAAGGATACCACCCTTGCAGAACCATGAGCCTATAAGGTATTTTCATTCTTCAACTTTGTAGTTCCGTGGAACTATGTAGTCCTTTCTTGCACTTCCAAGTTCACTAGACTTTGCTCTACTTCCTCGTTGGTTTAGGTATACACTTATTACTCAACTAATTTCTTACTACTATACTTTACCGAAGCACTCATCAATACTCATGCTCGCTAAAGTGGGGGAAAAATGTATCAACATGAATTTGCACCCCTAATGCAAATCTTATTTTGACCCTTAACACTTTTGAAAATCAAAGGTAGAGGCTTAATTCCACTTAAGCTCGCTACTTGCATCCAGTTGGCACCCGTTTTGCATGTCAGTGGGGGAATTTCTGTCGGGGATGCCCACGTGGTGCATAGACGTCTGCGCGACATGCTTATGTTCCTGGCATATTCTTGTGGCTTGAGACTACAGAGGTGTTACACTTTCGATTAGAAGTTGAAGTGTAATGCCCCTCTTCAGCTAGCCGACCCAAATATGGCCGTTTTTCATCCATCTCTTGATAATCTTCACTCTTCCATCCTTATCTTTTTCAAAGCATAAGTTTGAGAGAAGTTTGCAAGATCATTTGAGCATTTTCTCCACCATTTAAATCCATTTCTAAGCTTGGTAGCAACATTCTTCACTCCATTGCAGCAACTCCATACTCCATCACTCCAACAGGGCGAACACAGGACAAACATTGTGGTAACAGAGGCTTGTGTCCCTCTTGTTCACTCCTCCACAAGCCTTGAGTGCATTGGATGGAGGCGATAAAGCTCCTACAACCTCTCCTTTTTCTTTTGATTGGGTAAGCACATACTGCTTGTAGTGTTTTGTGTTTACGTAGCTTGTAGTTCATTTCCTTTATCATCTATTTCTACTATTGCAAACTTGGCTGTCCATGGAGGTGGAAACACCAAGATAGGGGGTTTGACTGAGGTAGGCCCCTATACAAACCCAACAACTTCTCCCTTCTTTGTGTGTAGGTGGATAGAGCTTGGAGCAAGCTGGAGAGGAGAGCATTTTGTGAGATCACCTTCGTCACCTTGGTGGTAATACATTTCCTTCATCGCATTTATATTTTCTTTTCCCTCATCTTAATCTCATTCTTTCACTTTAAAAATATCTAGACTAGGCTGTTAGTCCTCCTGTTTGAGTTGGAATATTTCCTTTTCGGTTCTTTGGCTATACAGACACCAACACACCCTTGAGATGCCAACACACCCTTGAGACGCCAGCGTGCCGCGCTGCCGTTTTGGAACTGCGCTTCCATCCTCAGATAGAGAGCTGCTTGGGACATGAGTCTGAATCCAAAGTCCGAATCGCTTAGCCTCCTTCCAACATTCAGGATTGTAGAGTAATCAAATGATACATAGTCCTCATCATTCTCATCCTCTTCATCCTAACTATCTTCTAAGTTGAGGTGGGTTAGGGCTGCCTCTCCACTCTTGGCCTTTCTTGACCTGGGGTCTTGCAGTGGGTGGTCCCCCTCTCTCACAACATCACTTCAAAGTCTTGATCTTGCTTGCTTGATTTGCTTGAATTCTTTGGAGACCTACAAAAGGGGTTGACCTTCACAAAACCATGATGAAATGAACACATAAAATCACATACAATTTGGAATGATGCTTGGATCTTGAGTTGCTGCAATAAATCTTTGATAATGCTTCTCTTGAATTTCTCTAAAATTCTCTTGATGTTCACCTCTAGCTTGTTAATAAGTGTTAGACTTTAAATGATGCAATAACTAGGTATTTATGGAAATTTATGATAATTTCCCAAAAATTAGATTCCAAAAGCTGACACTTAAAATTTGAATTTTGGATGTTAAAATGTCGTCGACAACATATTTAAATTTAGGTCCTAGCTAAGAAGGGGGGGCCATTCTCCCATGGGTGAATGGGTCTTGTCCCAAATTTTGAGGAAACACTTAGTTGGGAGAAAAATAACAATTGGATGCATTTATTCAATGCTTGTAATCCTTTGAAGAAAATAAAAATTAGGCCTTGGAATGCATAATTTGGAAAACTAGGATTGTAATTATGTCCAATAAATTAGGGGGACAAAATATAGTGTGAAATTGTTAAGGGTGACAATTTTTGACACTACATTTAGCCCCCACTTTATTGAGAGTATGAACTTACGTTCAAACTCACTAAAGTAGATAAATATGTATCAAGAGGGGTCTGATTGTCCAAATGTTGAAGAGATAGGATGAAAAATGATCTAGGGGGAGAGATCAAGCCCCAAGGATCCAATATCCCATGGAAAACCAACATATTGACAAAGGAACACACACATTTATGATATGCAACAATGCAACAATACAACACACACAAACATACATATCAAAAAACACAAAGCATACACAATGAAAACACACATGGCATGATGGAACATAAATATGACAATGAAATGAAAATAAAAATGATGTAAACATGAAGAGGACACATGAAAAAAACATAGAAATAAACAAAAAACATGGTTAGTACTAAAATATTTGAGTCAATAAGGCAAAAAAACCTCAGCATTGAATTGTCTAAAATGCCAAACATCATCCATCGAATAAATATTAGCTTGCATGAGGACTATTAGGTTGTGTTATGCCACATCACTCATGAAACACACAACTCTACTGGAAGGCAAGTTGTATTATGCTAGGTGGCCATTTTAATAAGGATGTTCATGACACAGCATAGGAAAGTCTGATATTTTCTAGGTGAATCATAAACTGGAAGACATACAAGCTAGTGAAGTCCGATATTCACTAGGTGATCCCCCAAGACAAGGATGAGAAACACACTAGGTCTAATGGGTGTACCCATAACAAGACCTGAAAAAATTAGAAACACATAGTAGATCTACAAGGTGTGCCCATAACAACCGTACCAAGAGTTATACTCCCTAATAACCTTGATAAGGTGCCACAAATGATCAATGTGCTATGCCAGTGGTACACTAAGTTCAACTCCTGTGAACAAAGTGAAGAAAAAATGCCAAATTTTAATGTCATGAGGGACAAATATGATAAGGTTTAACATCATGGGGGATGAATGCAATAAGGTTAAAATCTCAAGGGATGCTATAACACCACCAAAAAGGTACTTAAATAACAAAGGGGTATTGCTCAATACATGAAGGTCACACCTTAGGGGGCACCACACATGACATCACCACTAAGAGAGGAGTATTCGAGGAATAGAAAATCACACCTTAGGGAACACTAGTCATAGCATTACCACCAAGAATAATTTCATATGCCAAGAAAGGTCACACTCTTATGGGACATCAAGTCCAATATCACCAGAAAAGAGACACATCACATGGATTAAGAAGGCCACACTTTGGTTGAAAATGTCACATTTCTTAGGAGATGTATGCTATCATCACTAAGAAGGGACCATTTCCTATGTAAATACTAAGTGGGGGACTATATGTACCCCATTAAAATATCAACATACTTGATATGTTGGTATTTTAAGGAGAAATAGGGGAATATGGGATCCTTGAAAAGAATACATGCCTCCCCAAAACAAGTTATCCTTTCCCCCCAAGCGTAGAGACAAGGAAATCCACACCGAGGACTATCATGTTGCTAACATGAAAAAAATATGGTTGCATGTAAGATTGTACCACCATGAATGACAATTAGAAAACCACATAAAGCTACAAATTCCACATAGTGATGAGAAACATGATAGGATGAAGATCATCATTGATTAGAGGAATTAGGTGCATCAACACGAGGAAGATTACCAAAATCTCTAAGATGTATTTTATTACTTAGGGCCTTACATTAATTGGTATAATGACCATGCATTCAATGATATGCATATAATGAATCTTTGTTGTAGAATTTCTTTCGTGTTCTTGGAGGAAGAGCAATTAGGCAGGATTTGCGAAGCCTCAACAAGATATTATCTTGATCAATAGTAGGGGAAATTTGTTTCTCTTGTGAAGAAAATGATTTCTTATCACAATATGTCATGCATACACAAGACTGAACTTTAGATTGTGATATTTTGTACTCTCTCATAAAGGAGGGTGTAAAATCTAATGAACCCAAATAATCACTAAAACATGTATTTGAAGATGAAGCAACATCATGACCATTATTTTTATTTATCCTAGGAGTGTTTTGCATGATGGAATTGACATTAAGTGAAGGTTTCTTCAATTATTTCAACCCAAATCATCACAATAACCAAGACCTCTTGTTGTTTCTTACTTGCTAGGCTCTATGGGAATATGAATGCCTCGTTCTTTCACTCCACATGCTTTTCAGTTGTAGCCAAATTGTTTCAAGAGTTGGTACCCTCTTCCATAAATTTTTTCCATTTATTTTGAGGAAGGTGGTTTTTCTTAGTCACTTTCATCATAGGTAGATATTAAATCCATGTTCTCATTACTATAAGTTGCGAACTCTTGTGTCTTAGATGTTTCAATATCAGATTGTGTTAATACCATTGTTGGAAAAATATCTCAACCTTGCAATTATATAAAGGTTATTATTGATAAGATATATAAATGAATATATATATATATTTCCTAGTTACACTGATAGGTGCAATATACAATGGCATCATGGGGGAGGAGTGGGATACGTGTAAACAATGTTTTGTTAAAATTTTCAAGAAAATACTAAAATGGCCGACATACATTATATAAATGCTACATTGTAAATCTAGACTGTTAATTATTAGGTTTTATATCTAATGGTGGATATTTTGCTAGCCTACCTTGCCCTATAATGTAACCCTATTTTATGAGGGCATTGTATTACGACTATGGTAGAGAGAGACGGTGATGTGTTTTGAGAGTCTGATGGTAGTCATATTGTCTCTTGATCTCCAAGTGGTGATACTCCTATGAGAAGATCGCTCTGCAAGTATATTGTAATCTTTGTGATTTACTGAATAATATATTGGGCAACTTTTGGAGTGTGGGGTTTTTCTTCCGAAAGGGTTTTCCCCACGTAAACCACTATGTCATGGTATGCATGATATTTATATTTATTTCGAATTAAGTTTATGTAATTGTTAAATATTTGTATAAGTTTTGAATTATTCTCCTCTCAAGATTAGTGTAGGAAGTTGTTCTGCTACCATAGCTTCCTTACAAGTGGTATCAAAGTTTGACCTCCTTTGGTTTTAGTTGTGGGTTGTTGGATTTTTTGAACTAATCCAGATTTGAGTGAGAGCTTGTGTAGAAGATACTTTGTGATCTTGTTGCAGGAATTTTTAGATGAAAAATTCATTAGGGAGAATAGAGGTGGAGAAATTTTATGGAAATAATTTTGAAATATGGAAGCTGAAGATGGAGGATCTGTTGATAGATTGACATCTATGGGATGCTGTTGATGAGAATGTTTCAAGGCCTCTAGATCCTACTTAGGATGCTCAATATGATGTTATGGACCATAAAGCCAAGGGTCTAATAAAATTGTGTTTGGCATACTTTATTTTAATTAATGTCTACAATGAGACCTCTACACAAAAACTATGAAAGAAGCTTGGTGAGATGTATTAGGACAAATATTTGTGAACAATATTTTCTCGGCGAAGAAATTGTATCTCTTGATAATGGAAGAGGGTGGATGAATCAAAAACAACCTAGAAGCATTCAATATTCTAGTGGCTCAGTTGGCATCAGTTAGTGTCAAAATGGATGAGAAAGAAAAAATTCAGATCTTGCTTTGTTCTTTGTCTGATTCGTGGGATTCTCTTGTTATGGCTATTGGGAGTACTTTTGTAATTTTGAAGACTGAAGATGTGGTGGGTTCTTTTATTTCTAAAGAGATGAGGAGGAAGGTATCCATCATTGCCAAGGAGGCCCTAAATTTTCGTGGAAGACCTAAGGAAAAAGGAAAGAAGAATGAGAAGCGTTGCAAATCCAAGTCTAGGGGGAGATCTAAATCTCCTAGAAAGTGTAAAGTTATTTGTTGGAATCACGGTAAGCCTGAACATGTTAAAAGGAATGTAAAGAAGAAAAGAAGAAGAAAAAGAAGAAATTTGATTATGATTATGAGTCCAAGAAGGAAGATGGTGACACATTCATTGCAGCTTTGGCAACTTGTGTAGGTAATGATGTAGGGTTAATTGAATCAGGTGCACCTTTCCATATGACCTTTAATAGAGATTGGTTTTTTGAATATGAAGAATTTGATGGAGGTAAGGTGTACTTGGGTGATGATTCTCACTTAGACATTGTTGGTCATGGTAAAGTTAAAATTAGATTTATTGATGGTAGAATAAAAAGGATTAATGGTATGTTGCATATCCCTGGATTAACACAAAATGTATGATCTATAAGCAAACTAATAGATATAGGTGTGTAGGTAGTATTTTTTGATGCAGGATGCAAGATGGTTAGAGGTGCTATGGTGATTGCTAGAGGTGTCAGATATGGAACATTGCATAAGCTTGATGCATGCACTGTTGAGTGCAATAGTACTTCTATGAATAGAAAGTCTGTGGAAGAAGTGAGGGTTTCACCTTCAATAGGTGGTCATGGATTTTGGATGCCCAATGGTGCTCTTTCTTCTGAATCAAAGTTACCTACAAAGAAAACTATGTTATGGCACCAAAGACTTGGCCACATTGGAGAAAAGTGTCTAAGGACCTTGAAAAATAAAAACCTCATTGAAGGTTTGTCTAATTGTAATTTGAATTCAATTTCTGTGAGCATTGCATTTATGGAAAAAAAAACCGCGTTTAGTTTTACTTGAGTTCTCATAAATCTTGTGGTGTATTAGATCTTATTTATTCTAATGTATTTGGTCCTGTAGATATTCCTTCGATTGGTAAATACAAATATTATGTTTCATTTATTGATGATTACAATAGAACGACATGGGTATATTTTCTAAAGAGTAGATCTGAAGTTTTCAGTCGATTTAAAGAATTTAAAGCAATGGTTGAGTTACAGATTGGAAATAAAATAAAATGTTTGAGGACTAATAATGGCAGTAAATTTTTCTCTAATGATTTTGATATATTCTATAAATATTGTGGTATTCATAAACAAAAGAAAAATCCACATTCTCCACAACAAAATGGAGTTGTAGAAAGAATGAACAAGACATTGATGGAGAAGGCTAGTATGTTGAGTGGTGCTAGCCTAGAACAAAGGTTTTGGGTTGAATTTATTGCCACTTCCTGCTACCTGATTAATAGGTCTCTTACATCAGCTCTTGTTGATAATACGCCTATAGAGGCATGGTCTGGTCACAAGCCTTCATTAAGACATCTTAGAGTTTTTGGTTGCGAGGCATATGCACATGTGCTGAAGGAGAAGTGAATTGTTTTGGAGAACAAGGACGTGAAATGTATCTTCATCGGATATAGTTATGGTGTGAAAGGATACAAGCTTTGGGATCCTTTTTCACAAAAGGTAATATATAGTAGAAGTGTTATTTTTAGAGAAACTAAGCCTTCTTACATTACATTGCAGCGAGAACAAAGTAAACAGGAAGATGCGATTCAATTTTCTTCTACACTTGAGAAATCTGAATTGAGGCCCAAGGATAGACAAGAAGTCGAGGAGAGCTCATCTAGATTTGGATCTTCATAAGAGGAGGAAGAACCTCCAATTCAACTTGTTCGTAGGTCTACAAGGAATAGACAACCACCTGAAAGGTATACACCTGATGATTAGGGATGTATTTTTTCTTTGAATACTAACATGGATGAACCCAAATCTGTAGAAGAGGCATTAGGTATGAATGATACAAAATATTGGAAGATTGCTTTGGATGAAGAAATGGAATCTTTGAAAAAGAATGATACATGGGATCTTGTATGATTTCCTGAAGGATGAAAACCTGTTGGTTGCAAATGGGTGTTCAAGAAAAATATTGGTTCAGATGGAGGTATTGAGAAGTACAAAGCTAGGTTGGTTGTGAAAGGTTACTCTCAAGTTGAGGGTGTTGATTATGGTGTGATATTCTCTCCTATTGAAAAAATGACATCCATTAGATTTTTTCTTTCTGTTGCTGCTACTTATGATTTAGAGGTTGAGAAAATGGATGTGAAAAATGCTTTCCTTTATGGTGATTTGGAGGAGGATATTTATATGACACAGCCAAAGCACTACGTGGTGAAAAGTAAAAGTAAGTTGGTTTGCAAATTGAAGAAATATTTGTATGGCTTAAAATGGAGTCTTAGGATGTGGTACTATAAATTTGATACGTATGTGCTGAGTTTGGGATTTGAGAATTCTAAATTAGATCATTGTGTTTATTATAAAACTAATGGTGACCATTTCCTATTTATTGCATTATATGTTGATGATATGCTATTTATTGGCAAAGGGAAAGGTATGATTTTAAAACGAAAATATCAATTTGCTGCTAAATTTGAAATGAAAGATCTTGGTGCAACTAATCACATTCTTGGGATGAAAATGAAAAGAGATAGAGTGAACAAAAAGCTATGGCTTGGACAAAGGAAGTATGCCAATTCAATTTTACATAGATTTAACATGAAGGATTGTAGACCATTGTGTGTTCCTCTTTTTGTTGGAACAAAGTTATCTATTTCAGATTGTCCAACATCTCCATTAGAGATGAAAGACATGAGCAAAGTGTCTTACCAGAGTGCAGTTGGAAGTTTGATGTATACTATGGTTTGTACCAGACCAGACATTGCCCAAGTAGTGAGAGTTATTTCTAGATATATGTCTAATCCTGGTAGAGTTCATTGGGATGCAATTAAAAGGGTCTTCAGATATTTGCATGGTATCTCAGATTATTCCTTATGTTATCATAGTAATGTGACTAAATGGTGCAGGAGCACCCATGAGATTTTGGTTTTGTCATTTTGATTTTTCTTTTTCTCTGGACAACTTAATCTATAGTTTATGGATATAGATGTAGGTGGAATTCAAGTTTCATTTCCAATTGATAAGATTTCTTCTTCCAATTCAAGTTTTCAGTTTGATTATTTTTACAACTAATTACTCAAGATTTTTAATTTTTTATATCACCCAGAAAAGAATATGAAAAGTTGGTTGAGTGTGGAGTTTGTTTGCAAAAAAATAAAAATAAAGAGAAAATTAAGAAAGGTAGAGGAAGAGAGGGAGTCGTGGCAGGTGAAGAGGATTTTTTATAGATAAAATTACAAATTCGTGGGTAGAAATGTGCACTTGGGTAGGGAGGAAGACCTGCGCCAAGCTCAGAGGTAGATCACTAATGTTTGAAAGTTGTAAAATAAAGTGCCGTATAGAGGAGGGGATGTTTGTAGAAGAAAACTAAGAGTAATTAATGGAATTATGCCCCAGGAAGAGAGACAAGGGTGGCATCATGCAACGTAAGGAACCGAGCCTTCATCGATGCAAGGCTGAAGACTAAATTGTAGATTGTGTTACATGAACAAGAAGATATTAGCGCCATGAAGGAGAGAGAAGGGGTGCTGGAGAGTAAAGAAAAAACCAGTTCCATTAAGCCGCACCTGAAGGAGGAGACATAGTATAGTGTAGAAGAGGCACGTATGAATATATGATGATAGTTTGTTAATCTGTGAGAAAATAAAAGAGAGCCTATGTGAAAAATAGATGATTGAATGGGAATGTTTGATTAGTGAGAACTCTTAAGCCATATGGAGTAGGAGTTGATTCATCCTAAGAGTAAACAAAATATGTGGCAATGAATAAAATGAAGAATTTGGGCAAGGCAACCAAGGAAGAAGTGTATCATTCATTGTGTGGGAAGAAGTTGAAGGATCGTGCAAATAGTGTAGTCTGCAACAAAAATTAAAATTAAGCAGATCAAAGAATAAGAGGGCGCACAACTAAGGAAGGACATGATTAAGAGAGGAGTGGATGTTTAAAAGTTTATTGTTGTGCAATTAAAAAAGGAATCATGGGCTACACAATATATGTTGGTATATTGTATATGGGTGGTGGTGTATACAATTGGAAGAAGGTGAAAGGTGAGATGGTGAGGAGAAATAGCTATACAATTCTTCAATTGAGATAAAGTGAAGAGGACATATATGTGCTTGATAAGAAGAGAATGGCGGCTAGTAGGTGGGTAGAGGCTGCAATTGTCAGGGAAGATGAATTCAATGGAAGACGAATACCGGGCTAGTGTGTAGAAGATGAAAGGTTGGACAAATAGTGAGGCAAACAAAGTTGCTAGAGTGATTTTAATAAAATTTTGATTAAATGAATTTTATTTGTTTTGTTTTCAAATTGGAGTGAAATTTAGTGTAATCGTGAATTCAATTCAAAAATTGACACAAGTTATTGTCAATTTTATGTTAATCATCATTGAGTCTATTGTAATATGAGTTTTGCATGGAATTGGGTGAGTTTTTGTCTTTTCTTTGCATCAAATTGGTATCAAAGCAAGAGGTTCTGAGCGTACATATAGAGCATCGAGAGAGAGGTGATTCACAGTAGGACCTATTGGTGAAGAGACAAGTATGTTTGTTGTAGGTGTGAAAGAGAGTCTATAACCACTATCCTCCAACAAAGATAAAGCTGGGTAGAAGGTGTAGAGTTCCTCCACTAAGAGAAGGTGGGTAGAGGAATCATCTTACATAATCTTTGTTGGGTAGAGGGTATTTGTGGGATAAAGAAAGTGTTGTGTGAAGGTAGATTACAATAGGAAAAATGGAATCTTTGTGAGAATAGAGGTTCAATTGCAACATGGAATTATTCCAAAGAAGAGAATGTGCAAGGATTTAAGGGAATCCGACAAGAGTTTTCAAGTATGGTTCTCATGATTTCTACCTTCTATTCAAGCGGAGCTTGAATATTTTCTTTGCCTGGGAGTATGGTGCAGGAGCACCATGAGATTTTGGTTTTGTTGTTTTGATTTTTCTTTTTCTTTGGACAATTTAATCTATAGTTTATGGAGATGGATGTAGGTGGAATTCAAGTGTCATTTCTAATTTACAAGATATCTTCTTCCAATTCAAGTTTTCAATTCAATTATTTTTACAACTAATTGCTCAAGGATTTTAAATGTTTTATATCACTCAGAAAATAATATGAAGAGTTGATTAAGTGTGGAGTTTTTTTCCAAACATATAAAAATGGAGAAAATTGAGAAAGGTAGAGGAAGAGAGGGATTTTTGGTAGGCGAAGAGGCAAAATGTTAGATAAAATTGCAGATTCATGGGTAGAGATGTGTGCCTGGGTAGGGAGGAAGACCTGCACCAAGCTTAGAGGAAAATCACTAATGTTTGGAAGTTGTGCAATAAAGCACCATATAGAGGAGGGGCTGTTTATAGAAGAAAAATAGGAATAATGAATGGTATTATGCCTCAGGAAGGGAGACAAGGGTGGCATCAGGCAATGTAAGGAATTGAGCCTTCATCGATGCAAACTTGAAGACTAAATTGTAGATTGTGGTACATGAGAAGGAAGATATTAGCGCCATGAAGGAGAGAGAAGGGGTGCTGGGGAGTAAATAAAAAACCAATTCCATTAAGCTATTCTTGAAGGAGGAGACATAGCATAGTGTAGAAGATGTGCGTATGAATCTATGATGGAAGTTTGTTAATCTGTGAGCAAATAAAAGAGAGCCTGTGTTAGAAAGAGATGATTGAATGGGAATGTTTGATCAATGAGAACTCTTAAGCCATATGGAGTAGGAGTTGATTCATCCTAAGAGTAAATAGAATATGTGTGGCAACAAATAAAATGAAGACTTTGGGAAAGGTGATCAAGGAAGAGGCGTATCATTCATTGTGTGGGAAGAAGTTGAAGGATCGAGCAGATAGTGTATTCTACAACACAAATTAAAATTAAGTAGATCAAAGCATAAGAAGGTGCACAACTAAGGAAGGAAATAATTCAGAGAGGAGTGGATGTTTAAAAGTTTATTGTTGTGCAACAAGAAAAATAATCATGGGCTACACAGTATATGTTGGTATATTGTATATGGGTTGTGGTGTATACGATTGGAAGAAGGTGAAGGGTGAGACGGTGAGGAGAAATAGCTATGCAATTATTCAATTGAGATAAAGTGATGATGACACATAGGTGCTCAATAAGAAGATAATGGCAACCAATAGGTTGGTAGAGGCTGCAATTGTTAGGGAAGACGAATATGGTGGAAGGCAAATAACAAGCTAGTGTGTAGAAGATGAAAGGTTGGAAAAATAATGAGGCAAACAAAGTTTTCGGAGTTACTGTAATGAAATTTTGATTAAATGAATTTTATTTTATTTGTTTTCAAATTGGAGTGAAATTTAGTGTAATCATGCATTTGATTCAAAAATTTACACAAGTTATTGTCAATTTTAGGTTAATCATCATTGTGTCTATTGTAATCTGAGTTTTGCATGGAATTGGGTGAGTTGTTGTCTTTGCTCTGCATCACTAAAGATGAGATTTCCTTTGACATTCATGGTTATGTGGATTCAAACTAGGTAGGTGATATTGATAGCAAATGATCCACCAATTCCTATCTGTTTACTTTATTTGGTGGTGCAATCAGTTGAATGAGTAAGAAATAGGCTATGGTTGCTTTGTCCACTACTGAAGCGGAGTATATGACAACTAATAATGCTTGTAAGGAATCCATTTAGCTTAAGAGTCTGTGTTCAGATATTGGAATAAAACAAGGTGCAGTGATAATTTATTGTGATAGTTAGAGTGCAATATGTCTAGCTAAGAACCCGACATTTCATGTGAGGACCAAGCACATTGATGTACAATATCATTTTGTTAGAGATATGGTCGAAGATGGTAGGGTGAAGTTGGTTAAGGTAGATACTTTTATGAATGTTTCTGATTCTTTAACTAAGCTTGTGAGCACAAATAAGTTCAGATGTTGTTCAGAGATTATGGTCCTTTCGGCCCCTAGCAATTAAGAGACAATGTTTACTCCCTCCCGTTGCTCTTGCAAGGTCTTTGACAAGTGGGAGATTTATTGGAAAAAATTGTCTCAAACTTGCAATTATATAAAAGTTATTGTTGAAAGGATATATATATGAATATATATATATTCCTAGTTACTCGATAGGTGTAATATACAAGGGCATCATGAGGGAGGAGTGGGATGTGTGTAAACAATTTTTTGTTAAATTTTTTAGGAAACTACTAAAATGACCGACATACATTATATAAATGATATATTGTAAATATAGGCCATTAATTATTAGGTTTTAGATCTAATGGTGGATATTTTTTTGGATTGTCTTTCCCTAGAATGTAACCCTATTTTATGAGGGCGTTGTATTACGACTGTGATAGAGAGAGATGGTGATGTGTTTTGAGTGTCTGATAGCACTCATGTTGTTTCTTGATCTTTGAGTGGTGATGCTTTGTGAGAAGCTTGATCTAGAAGTATATTGCAATCTTTGTGATTTATTGAATAATATATTGGGCGGCTTTTGGAGTGTGGGGTTTTTCTCCCGAAAGGGTTTTCCCCATGTAAATCACTGTGTCATGGTATGTATGATATTTATGTTTATTTCTATTTAAATTTCTATAACTATTAAAGATTTGTAAATTTTTGCAATTATTCTCCTCTCAAGATTAGTGTAGGAAGTTGTTCCACTACCATAGCTTCCTTACAACCATCACAACTTCTTTCACTTTTTCTGCAATCTTGTATTCCCCCATGAATGTAGGTATGAAATCTAATGGTACCCAATCATCATCCAACAAATTTGTTATGAATGGAAGGACCTCATGTTTATCCTCAACTTGTAAAGGTTCTACTTTTGTAGTTGGTGTTAATGTTCTAAGAGAATCCTTTATTCTTGTTTCAGTTTGTAAACACTGTTCAGATTTATGCTCAACTTTTATCGTGTAAACCTTATTGTTGTATACATATTTCAGTGAACGATGAAGCATTGAAGGCACTACATCCATTTCATGTATCCATGGTCTACCCAAGAGAAGATTCTATGAAAGATCTTGGGGCATGACATGGATAGGAGTTTTTAAGGTAACCTTACCAACTTTTAAAGGTAATGTTATCACACCAAGCGGTTATTTTCCCACATTGTCAAAACCATAAATAGATAAATCAGCTCGTTAAATTTTAGTCTTATCTGCTCAAATTCTATCCAAAATTTTTACGCTTAAAACATTAAGCCTCAAACCAATGTCAATGAGGGTAAGCCTAATCCCAACCTTGTTAATAACAAAAAATATCATCAAAGGTTCATTTTTTTTTACGTTTCTAAAGGAGGCAATTCACTTTGATGAAAGATAATGTCCATAGTACTAGGTGAATTCATATTCAAAATCAAATATTCCACCTCATTTGGTTGCACAGTAGGAGGGAAAAAAAATTTCTACAAGGCATTTTGAGGCATGCCATGGTAAGTAGGTAATGTTTGAATCAAATCCCATAAGGATATCTTATCACGAGTGTTACAAAGTTTTTCAACAAGATCAAATTATTTACCACTATGCTATGGGATGTTAGGTGTGGGTGGGAGATATGGTTGAGGAAATGGGATGGAAGTTGGAGTTTGGTTTGGTTTCTTATTGTTTTTAGTGTTATATGTGTGAGCTACAATATGATAATTTGGTTTTTGCAACACATGATTATTAGTAAGTTTCTTTACTAAGCTTTAGGATATGAGGTTTAGGAGGTCCTATAATGAGAGGTAACTTAGGAGGTCCTAAATGAGAGGTGACTTAGGAGGTCCAATAATTAGAGGAATTTTAGGAGGTCCAAAAGGAGTGCTAGGAGGTATAATAATTAGAGGACTCTTAGAGGGTTCAAAATGAGTTTTAGGAGGTCCAATAATCAAAGGAGACCTAATAGCCAATTACGTGTGCATAACCTCAATGGAATTAACTTCTTGTTGATAATTTTCTATGAAGGGAGATTTAATGTCAAGTTATCATCTTAACCTAAGAAAGCCATCTTACTCTCATTTGAAGAAAATGTATAAATTATTTCATCCTCTTTCCCAACAATATCTTCCCAATTAGGAGAGGTAGGGGATAGAAACAAACAAGATTCTTATGATGCTCAATGTTGGATTTTCTAACACCAAGTTACCTTTGTCACAAGTAGGAGAGGTATCGTGAGAAGAAGAACTATGATTGTCATGATTGTCTTTGATTGTATTATTTTTCATCAAGATAAACTCACACATAGGAGGTATAGTGGGAGAGGGACCAATGAAAAATAACAAAAGAGTGGAAAAAAACTCATTTTTATATGCTTGTACCGAAAATTCTTTAAAATGTTCAACAAGATTTGAAATAGAATATGAACTATGATAGCATAAGATTTTTGCAATAAGAAAATGATGTAAAAAATTGACCTACAAATTTGAAATGTAATAATTCTTCCTGAACTTGCAACAAATCAAGGAAAATGACACCTTTCCTTGCACATGCAATAACATTGTTTCAAAATTTCAAATCAGACATCTGCAATCAGGAATAGATTGAAATGACCGAGAAAAATAAAATTATGTAGAGTTTATTTGAGACCCCTATAACAGGATAGGGATGCCCAAGGGTGTCTAAGTCCTTGACAGGGGTTCAAAAAACTGAAAAATTGAATTTTTATGTTGTTTAATGTTACTATTTTTGTTTGTAGACAGGCTTAACAATGATTGTTTTTCTAGAATTTCTTCAATTTAAGACAATGTAATTCAAATGCAAATTTGCAACAATAAAGAAAAATTTTGAATTCAATTTTTAGATCTTAATCATGTAATAATTGATTGAGTCTAAGATGCAAAATTCTGAAAATAATGATTTAATGCAAACTTGAAACAAAATGATGCAATTTTTCACTTTTTTTTTTTCTTGTTAAATCACTGCTTGTGGGGAAGCACCCATAAAGTGAATAAAGTGAAATTTTGGATGGATTTAAACCCAATATTTGGGAGCACAAAAACCTACTTCAGACCCATGAATGTGGAGTGCAAAAAGACAATACCAAACCAAATTTACCCTTGCCTATGGCTTATTCCATTCCTACCCATTGCAACATTGGATTTAGACTATTGCTTTTGACTGGAGCTATGAACCAGTGAGGTCACAATCGGGGGGCCTCATTCCCAAAATTCTCTTTGCGGCCTCTTCAATATCCACCATTTTACCTGTCACCTTCAATCCACCTTTTTTTGGAGTCAAGACATGGTTATCCTTTCTTTCCAACTTCTTCTCTTTTGATGTTGGGTTTAAATTCGATTAGTGCTTGGAATGTTTCCTCCTTTTTACCTCTATCCAAGCTTGCTCTGGTTTCAAAGGAGCAAAATCGATAGAATTTGCTTTGGGATGTGATGTCAGTGAAGATTACTGTTGATTGAGGGAAATCTCAGAGTTTGAGGAAGGACTGATAATGAGAATAGTGGAGTTGTCTCCAGATGAGCTAAAGACACCCTGTTGGGCATTTGGCCGATCTAAAATTGGAACAAATGGAGCATTTTGTGTGCTTGAAAGAGTTATTACAGAGCCTTGAGGCAAGAGGGACTCATTTTGTGAGCTAGGTTGGAGGACATAATGTTTGGGTTCTACCCCAATCCACCAGGTGGGCTTTCTCCCAGGATCTCACTTGTGGGTGTATTTCTTTTGACAATGGGGTGTGAGGTGATCAATTGCAAAGCATTTCCTGCAATGAAAGGCTATTCTTTCATAATCCACAGGCTATCTCCAACAACGATCACCAACCTTTAATACTATCTTCGCTAGAAAACCATTGGAAAGATCCATTTCCACACAAATTCGCGCACAGGTGGAGCTTTGGTAATTCAATGATTCTTTTGAGTTGCAGTGAAAATTTCCTAACCCATTGCCAATGGCTTGCAAATAGTCAAATTCCCAGAATTGAAATGGAAGATAAGGTAGCCACACCCAGAAAAAGGCAGTGGAAAATGTTTCAGTTCTTGGATCAAAGGATGGGTACCAAGATTTCATGCATAGGAAATCTCCTTGGTAAACCCATGGACCATTTTTTAGTACCCATTCTTTGTCGTCAGTAGATTCAAATTCAATAATAAAAAATCCTCTGGCACAAGGGAACAAACAAATTTCTTCCTCCATAAACTTATTCCAACTTTGAGATATCTAGGAGTGCAAATCACATAGTTTTGGCCATACCTTAGTGAATTTGCAGATTAAGGCATTATATTGTAGATATTCTTCACGATCTTTGACTAACTTATCCATTCAGATCTTAGGTGTAGCGGATGCATGGGAAACCCTAATCGTAGGTCCATTATGCATCCCGTTAGCGCCCTTTTGAGATGACGGTTGGTGAGGCCAGGCTTCCTTCTGTCGCTCGTCTATAGCCCCAATCCTTTGGCTCCATTTGAGAGAAATGTTGATCTCCCACCTTAGCTGCGAATCCAAGTCAAGGGGATCAAAAATAGAGGAAGCATGCTTCAGGAGTGTTGGATTAGATCGATTTGGAGGGCGATCACAACCAATTGAGGTGCAAGCCCTAGTTCCTTTATGAAAGGTTGCTTTGAAGTCCATGCGACCACCATTCTACCCTTCTCGAGTTCTGTCAAAAATGTCAAATCTTGGAGACATTGGATGCCCACCATGCATAACACGTGAGGGAACGAGGGCAGTGTCAGTCTGTTCCAGAGCGATCAAGTTGCTGTCGTCTTCTTTTGGATTGCATGATCCCTGTGACATGGAAGGTGCAAAGATTTTGTCTCCATCATGATAGGAAACCCTACCATCACACTTAACCGAAGTGGAGGAGGCACAAAACATTGCGAAGGCTGTTCCAAAAAAATAAAAAAAATAAAAATAAAAATGCAATTTTTCACTTTTTAGGTTTAAATGAAAGATGCAATTAATAATTTAACAAACTAACTCAATTTTAATGTAAATATGATCTAAATATGTCTAAGAAAAATACTAACACAACTTATAATATGCAAAATTTTGTATTTTTATGATGTAAAAATGAAACCCTAAATGTACCATGCAATACAATGCAATGCAAATCTAGACCTAGGTTTTGAAAGACTTACAATTTTAGAAAGTTTATAGTGTTGAGATGTCGATTTCACCAAAATGTAATGTAGAAAAAGGGATCCTAGGTTCTAAATTCAAATAACCTAAGATGCAAGGGGCATTTTTCCAAGTTACATTAAGATGTAGATCAACAAGATGATTAGATTGACTTACAACCATAAAGGTAATCCAATCAGACCTGAATCTACATCTAATTGAGGATGGGAATGGATTCAAATTTATTTTTTATTAAACTAATTTGACTATGCCCTAATATGAAAAATGCAAGATCCCAACAATTGACAAATTGAAACAGTCAAGTTTCGACAAATCTAAAAAGTGCAGATGAATGTCTACCTAGCCCAAAAAATTGGTTTGGCTATGCATACAAGGACCTTATTTTCCCATAGGTGAATGAGTCTTTGATAAGGTATCTTGCTCAAATTTTGGGGTCCTTTGATGCTAGATTTTAGCTTCTATTTTTTCATCTGTAAAATTGGTGGAATATTGTGAGGTGATTTTGTAGGTGAGTCTCTATAGCTTGACAAGATGTAGGGAATCAAATGCAACAAAGAATAATTTTTCTTCAATCCTTCCTTCAATCATATAACCTACACATTCAAAAAGAGAAGATATGTTGGACCCTTTAGGGGCTTTCTTCAGTCAAATATCATGTAATTGTTTCCACTTCTACAATGGAAAATGCTGATGATAAATGGATAATTGAAAGGAAGGAATGATGAAATCACAAAATGCTGTAACTCATCACCCTTTAATGGCTTCCTTGAAGGAATAAAGTCATACACATCACCTCAAGGTGTTGATCTTTCTTGCTTGATTTTCTTGAATGCTTTGGAGACCTACAAAAAGTGTTAGCCTTCATAAAACCATGATGAAATGCACACATAAACTCACATACATTTTGACTTGATGCTTGGATCTTGAATTGCTACAATAAAACTTTGATAATTCTAATCTTGACTTGCTCTAGAATGCTCTTTATGTTCACTTCTAGCTTGTTAATAAGTGCTAGATTTTAAATGATGCAATAACTAGGTATTTATAGATATTTATGCTAATTTATTGAAAAATTAGATTTCAAAAGCCGACGCTTGAAATTTAAATTTTGGATGTTAAAATGCCGCTAACAACATATTTAAATTTGGTTCCTAGCTAAGAAGGGGACCCATTCACCCATGGGTGAATGGGTCCTGGCCCAAATTTCTAGGACACACTTAGTTAGAAGAAAGATAACAATTGGATGCATTTATTTAATGCTTGCATTCCTTCAAAAAACAATAAAAAATAGGCCTTGGAATGTATAATTTGGAAAATTAGGAGCTTAATGAAGTCCAATAAATTAGGGGGACAAAACATAATGTGAAATTTTTAAGGGTGAAAATTTTTGACACTACAAAACTATTTAGTCTAGCTATTTAGAGCACTTGGAGAAAATAGGCTAATAGTTACACTTAAGCTTGGTGATAATCATAGGTATTATGAGATGATTTATTGTCATTATAGTTGACAATAAACTAGGAAAAGTGATGTTGAAAGGAAATTTACAATAATAATAAATATTTTCACATAACCTCAAAGAGAAAATATGTAAACAAGTATTTAGAATCTCAATGCAAAAGACTAGACAAGTATAATATTAAAATGATAGAATATGTATTGTGATGTAGATAAAATGACTCTGCAAGCGAAGATGGTTAAATATAATCTAAACATGCATTAATCTAAATCAAACAACTAAGAACAAAGTAAATAAACTAAACAATAAATAAAGCAATATGAAACAATCTCACCAAATATCAGTCCACCTCTTCGAATTATCTTGATTGTCCTTCTCCATTTTTCCTTTTGTAATATAATTGCCCTCAAATTTTCATAAGTGTGCAAGTATAACCTTGATCTATGTGATTATAAAAAAATATCAAAGATTAACAAGTTTCTTCCAAAAGTACTGATTTCGGGAGGAGGAAAAATGGCAAAAGTCAGCCAATTTATAGAAAGTTGATTTTTGAATGATCGACTCAGATTTAAAAGAGAGATCAATGATCGAGATTGATGAATGCCATGTGATTGAGATTTGTGTCAATTAGAACGTGAATTGAGAAATTCTACAGGATAAAGATTAAATTAGAATACTAATTTAATCTGGCGTTAAGACTGTTTGAAAATATTTAAGAATAGACATTAAGATTAAATAAATGATTTAATCTTTAGTTGAAAGTCTTCGAAAATTAGAAGAATAATGTTTGCATGAAAATGATAAATATAGAATAAAGACAATGATTTGTTCGAATGCACACATGAATTAATTAATTGAATAAAGATATTTAATTAATAAATATGTTCATGCATATGAGTCTTAACTAGATATCTGACTGGTTATTATAGAGAGTCTCTTCATAGAGATAATCATATATCAAATCAAGAGATAATTGATGGATTTAAATAAATCTCGAGTCAGATGGTGAGTGAATAATTAGTTAAGTGGGTGATAGAAGAATGTGACAAGAATAACTATTTATGAATTAGATGTTAATTTAATTCAACATTCGAAATTGAAATGATTTAATTAAATAAATAATGATTTATTTAATTGACATTTGAAAAGGTTAATTGAATAATTAAATAATTTGAAAAGAATATTTAATTATAGTCAAAATATAATAAAGATTAAATAAAATAATAAATTATTTAATTTAGAAAGATAATTAATTAATTAGCAACATAATTAAATAAATAAGATTTATTTAATTAATCAAAGTTGAATAAAGGTCATAATGAATTTCTTAAATAATTAAGGTTATTTAATTAATAGAAGAAATATGTGTATATGAAATAATTAAATAATTAACATTATTTAATCGTGACCATGGACATTAGAAAATTATGTCGAAAGTGGTACTTGTAGGCCTAGACCAATTTTCAGTATCTACATGTACTATAATAAAACCTTCAAAGAAAATAATATAGTCCCCCAATTAGGGCTTCTAAAAAATCAAACTCCTTGTTTGCATTGCATATGGACAAGAAAATGAGAATCATGTAACCACACATCCCAATCTATGCTTCCTCTCATCACATATGCAACTTATAATAGATTCTTAATCCAACCTTAGCTAACTATGTCTCTTTCATTTACCTTTTGGTACTAATATTTAACTTTTGTTATTAATTTTTTCTAATTGTAGTGTAGAAAAATGTACACTTTTACATTTTCACACTATGTTTGGGTCCCTTAATTAATTGGATTTAATCAAGCCTCTAATTAACCCAATTATGCATTTAAAAGACTAATTAATCTTGCTTTCCGAAAGGGAAAGTTGTATTAAACAATTGCAAACATTAATTAAATTGCCTTGAAATTGGTGTGTCCTAGGTTTGGGGCCTAAGACCCATTTTCCCAAGGGTGAATGGGCCCCCTTAAGTTTAGTACCCCAATTTAAAATATGTTTTTGGTGGTATTTTTATCATCCCAATTCAAGTTGCAACTATCAAATTTTGAATTTTAATTGTTGAGAAATTAGAAAATCATCTATAAATATATAATTATTTTATCAATTCAACATTAGGAATCAAGAGGGAAACTTTCATATGACAAAATATTATTGTCAAGAGCATTGAAGAGCAGATTTATCAAGCATCTATAGAATCAATCAAGATAAAGATCATCATGTCAAAGCTATTTGCATTCATACATGTTTTTGGAGATAACATTGCGATGTAGGTTTCAAGCATTCAAGTCAAGATTCAAGTTATCAAATCAAGAATCCAATCAAGCCATTCATGCAAGATTAAGACCTTGGAGTGATGTGTTAGATTTCAGTCCTTCAAGGATCTCCATTCAAGGGTTTGGTGAGTTGCAACAAACAAGTTTTCATTCATCATTCCTTCTCTTTATCATTATTTTAATTCAAGGTTTAATTACCAAAATGGGGTTTGACCAAGGCAAACCCCTATTCACAATTCCCCCCCCCTCTCTTATGTATGTGTAGATCTTAGGTTAAAGAAATGATTGGAATTAAAGATCTCAAAAGTGAAAAATTGCAAAAGTTGTCAAAGTTGCAAAGTTGTCAAGACCACAAAAATAAGACCCTGAATTCATTTCCAATATTTTTATAGTGAAACCTATGGGAAAGGGCATCTCAGATCCATCACCAGAGGCTCCCAAAAATTGAGGAATTTTTTTGTACAAAGATCCATTCGCCATTTCAGGATGCTTTGCGACACTTTTGGTGATAGGTTTTTAGTGTCTTACCTTCTTCAAATCTATGGTAAGTTTGTTGTTTCTGTTAGTATTATGCTTCATCTACATGATTCAGGTCTTACATTGCAGATTTGAGTTCATTTACCACATTAATTTATCTCCAAAAAGTTTTGTTCAAACATATTTTACACTTTTTCTGTCATAAAGGAAATTGCAAGATCTCTCATAGGGTTGACTCACCTAAAGGCTGGAAGTCAATTCTATTATTGGGATATCTCATTTCCTAATGAAATAGAAGAAATATAGGTTCATTACACCCCATTTTTCTCATTCCATTTTTAGTAAATTACTGGTGAACCATCATTTTAATACATGAGCCTATTTTCTATGTTTCATTTTGGTGAACTTGACATTCTTACACTATAAAATTTCTAATTCGAAGTTCATTAAAACCTTAGATCTAAGATTTTCATTAGTTTTCATTGCATTGCATTAGTTTTCATTTCATCTAGGGTTGTCAAAATTGCATTAGTTTTCATTTCATTTAGGGTTTTAAATTTGCATTTTGCATTGTTTAAAATCTAAAAAAATCAAAAAAATTGCATCCAAATCACATTTGTTTTGCATAGTACTTGCATATTAGTGTACTTTCAATCATTCACATTAGAAAATTTAGTCAAAATAACATTAAAAAAGTGTCAATTTTTTCATCATTTATCACTAATGTCATTTTCATTAGGACATTCAAATCTGGAAAAATTTGTCACACAAACCATAGTCTAAAACTTGGAATAGAGAACACAAACAACTCAAAATTTGCATTTTTTATTTTCAAAAACCTTGTACAAGGACCCATTCACCCTTGGGAAAATGAGTTCTTGAGGGAACATGAAAACCAATTTTTTTGAGCATTTTTGTGGTCCTCTACACTTCCTAGATCCGCTAGTAAACCACTATTTCAGTCTGTCAATTTTTGGGAATTTCTATTTTATGCATTAGGTCTAATCATCCATTTAGTTTAGGCATTTTAAATCATTCCAAATTTATTTCAATATTGAAAATAATCAAATCTAGTGTAGGACGATTGCTGACACTCTGAAGCATTGCATAAGTTGGATAGATTATTTTTCATTTTTCACACACAATGTTAGTATCTTTCTTTTCCAAGTATGCCAAGAAAAAGATTATTAACATGCATGTCAGTCATTCTTCCAATATATTTCCTATTTATGAGAGTCTCTTAGTACAAGAAAATGACATTATTGACACATTCCTTAATTCTACATTGCCTATCCTTCACTCATCCCCTAATATCTCTCCTATTTGTGAAAATGTTTTGATACAAAAGGATGCAAGCATAGACAATCATGAATATCATAGTGGACCTTCTCTCGATACCTCTCATTCTTGTGACAAAGGTATCTTGATATTAGAAGATACACTCATTGAGAGTCATGAGAATCTTATTTGTCCCTCTCCCTCTACTTCTCCCACTTGGGAAGATATTATGGCACAAGAGAATGAGATCATTGATACATTTCTTGACAACACTCTACCTAGTCTCCATTCATCTTGTAATACCCCTTCGTTTTGCCTTCTGGTTGGACAGTGTGTCCTTGTGTTGTTTTGTTGCTTTGATGTGTTTCTGGATATTCAAATACCTTATTATGTGTGTTTTATGTTCGTACTTTGATGTTGGTACTCAGTTACTATTTGACCGCTATCTGTAAAGTGATGTGAATGTTATATTTTGATGTGATGGTATTTTAATCAGATGTTATCATTATGGCATGTTTTGGATTAGCATCGTGAATATTGAAATTAATGATGTTTTATGCTTTAGATTAAATTGTTATGTTAGATTTTTTAGTTAGTTACACTGTATTGGTGAAGGGGACAACATCGCATCACTCGCTTGCGAGCGCCCTGCGATTCTGAGATTTCCTCTTCACGGTGTGTTTTAATTATGATATATATATATATGCATGTGGATATACTCCTTGTTCGTAGGTTAACATGTGCATGACATCAATTCCACCTGGTTTCACAAGTTTGAGCATGTCCATTGCTCAACGGTATTCGATTGGGAGATAGTAGCTAGGTTTTCTGTGCCAAGTCATCACCCTAGTCATAGTGTGTCGTCGGGTTTTAGTCTGGTTCACTTGCGTTAATATTGTGCTATTTGCCTTGATTTTATTTAAATTGCAAGTTAGAAAATGGTAATTAATTGCATTATGTATTTAAGTTGTTGATTAAATTAATCTGGTTATAATGTTAGAAATGTTATTTGATTTATTAATTAATTTAATTTAATTGATAAAATAATTTAATCTTGGATTAGAATTATTTTATTGATTAATTAAATTAATTATGTTGAATTAAATTAAGATATGCATTTTGGAATTTATAGATATTTTGTGTAAAAATGGTAAAGGTTAAATAAGATATTTTGAAAAAGGCTTTAAAATTTCATTTTTTGAAAATTAGAAAATTGCAATTGAAAAATTGGGGATATTTTCTGTTTTGTTTTCTGAAAATTGATGATGGTGGTTGAAAGAGATATTTTTCTTTTTTGGCTATTATTTGAAATTTTGCATATAATTTTGAAGAAGGATGAAAAATTGAAAAATAGAGAAGGGAAGAAGATTTTGCTGTTTGTGGGTTTTGGGATTGAAACTGTGAAGGAACTCTGCTGATTTGTTTGGAGGGACGAAGGAATTAAATACACCATTGCCAACCATTCAAGCTTCTTGGAAGAACCAGGTTTTCTTCAGTTAAATTAGTTTCATTTTGAAAGATTTCTCAAATTAGTTGTTGCTGTTTGAAATGTTTAAACTTTATCTGTTGTTGCATGAAATACCCATGTTAAAACTTGCTTCAAAATGGAAAACCTTTGTTTATGTTTGATCTTTCTCAAAAATAAAATGATATTCTTGACTGAAAATAGTTATTTTATGAATGGTTTTCCTAATTTGTTCTGAAAATTCTTCTTTGGAAGTATATATACATATGCATATATATACTGATACATATATATAAATATATATTAATTTATTTGTTTTCATTTTGGGGTTACTGTCAAAAATTGGTGTTAAAATTTATACCCCAAGAGAAAAAGACGGATTAAATCCGCAGGGCGTTTTTATTTGAAATATATAAAAAAAAATAATTAAAAAAATTATTTTGTGGGGGGGCTGGGGGCTCACCCCCACCGTGCCCCATGGGAGGCGTGGGGGAGCTACGCCTAGCGCGACCCCCACACCTCCGTTCATCGTTGCAGCCACCAAGCGGGGGCGACTGTGTTAACACAACTGCCACCCTTGGAAGGTTTCGACTGTGTTACCACAACCATGCCCAACCATGGGTTGACTGTGTTAGCACAATCGCCACCATGGCCCAAACCCTAAAGTGCGCCTTCCCATGTAAAACACGTGGGGCCCTTTTTTGGTTGGTTTTTTTTTTATGTATAATATTTTATATATTATAATTTATAATATAAAATATTTATAATAATATTTTATATTATATTTAATAATATTAAAATATTAATACATTAAAATATTTTATTAATAAAAATAAATATATAATATATGGTATATTATATGTTGTAATATTAAAATATTTTTAAATAATATTTTATATTATAATTTATAATATTAAAATATTAGAGTATATTATGTTAAAATAAATGTTTATTGTTGTGGACATAAATTTACTATCTATAGGAAAATGTTGATTTTCAAATGACATGATTTAAATATAATTGAGGAAATTTAAATGTTGTGCTCATAGTCGAATTAATGAAATTATTGTAGAATATTATGTTGGAAAAGATAAATATTAGATTTGAAGGTATTATGTTTTAATAACGAGACTATTTGACCTTAAAATGATTTAATTTGCAAAGGAGAAATAGTGATCTTAAAATGCCTTGTTTTTAATTGATGAGGGAAATGTTTAAAATAATATCTTTAAATTAGATTTCTTTTATAATATTAAATTATCAATATATATTAGTGATAAAATATATTGTTTTAGTTGTGCATTAAGTTATGATATGTGTATATCTATTTTGAATATATATGCATATATAATAAAATATTGAATTAATTGAGGATAGGTTTTAAAGGTAATTAAGGAATCTATATTATTGTGTTTTTAGTCAAATTATGGACTTTAATTTAAAATAATACAATTTTGGGTGAAGCAATATAATTGTTTAAATGATATGGATATTAAGATAAGTTAATTGTTTTAGAAATGATTTTGTCGTGAAGAGAAAACATTTATTTACTTTAAAATGGTATTTTTTGAATGGTTGAAATAAACGTCTAATTTTTATAATTGAGAAAAATTAGAGAATGAAACATTCGGTTTAAATATCATCTTTGTCTTAAAGAGTTGTTATTCAATTCAGTTTTACTAAGGCAATAAAGTACTGAATATTAATTAAGAAGTCCGAAGTGGATTTAGAAAATCCGAAGTAGATTTAATTTCTTGTTTAAATGTAATTCCTTCTATTATCAATTTGGGAGAAATTAATTTGAAAGGGTTGTTAAGTCTTCTTAATAGGGTTTTAAATATGTGGGTTGTCGTATCATGTTGTCTACTTGATTTGAAATGATGAAGTAAATGTGTATTTTAATTATTATCTAAAAGCAATTAGGAAATTAAATATCTCCCTTTGTCTATGAGAGGCGTATTGAATTAGTTTCATTAAGACAATAAACTACTGAGTTATATTAAGGGAAGTGGATTTAATATATCTGAAATTAGATTATTTCCTCGCAATTGCTTTATGTGATTAATTCCTCTGTGTTTATGTTTGGGAAATGGGTTAAGTGTCTTTATTATGTAAGTCTTCCAGAGAACCCTAGAGGTTGGGTGTTGTCATTTTGTGAGGTCAACCGTTTGTTAACTCCCTTGGGTAGTACAGGAAGTTATGTTGATGTTATTACCGGTTTCCATGAATGGGGATGTTTGTGTGCCTCCTGTGGAAAGAGTGGATTATGGGATGTGTGCCTCCTTGTAAAGAGTGGCTTTGTTATGTGATTTGTTGCCTCCAGTGTTTGGAGTGATTTTCATTTTATGTTTCCTCCTAGAGTTGGAGTGGTTGTAGATCTATTTTGTATGCACTTGGGTTCCCTTGGTGATTGGTTTTATTTGGTTTGTTGTTAAGTAGAAGAGTGGCTTCTGTAGGGACCAGAGCCCAAAGAGGTAAACTGGGTAACCTTCAAAGGTGTTTAATCAAGTGATAATGAAACAATGTACTTAGAAGATTAGGCAACATTACACACTAATCAAGATAATTTTGCCTCACTCATAGACACAAGTGCTCGTTAGGCTTGGGATGAGTGGGAAGGCCTGGAATGGCAAGGTCATCTATCTTATCTTTACGAAAGGTATTTGATTCCACATGAGTGAGTATGGGGGCTGAGATTCGGTTGAGGCCACCAGGATAACCCATATTGGGGGCCGGGGCCTATGAAGATTCCCAAAGGAAATCCAATGACGAGTTGTGTGATGATACTCTGTCTAGGACAACAATTGGTTTTTCATTCTATGTGTATGGTTCTCTTAACATACTTGATCTGTTTTATATCTGGAAGCAATGTGACCAAGTTAGAGTTGTACTTGTGATGTACTTGTGTGGTTCATGAGATTGGTTGTGTCAGTTTGGTTCAGTTACATGTTAGCATGTGTCTAGAGGTAGATGGCCTTGGCTAGGATTCCTTGTTACTATCTCCTACCTTTGGGTTCCACTTGGTTGGGTGGAACGTGCACCTTAATCCGTTGGGAATTCTTCTTGTTCGTGTGGACGAGATTTCCAGTTGGAGAGCTCGTGGGATCCAGTTTATTTCCATGCTGCTTTATTTAATTCAGTTGATCTTGTGATATATTACCCCTCATTTTTTATCGAGGGGGAAAGTTGTAATTGTAATCATGCTTATTGGACTTACCTCATTCGAGGAATGAGAGTTGTAATATTATTGGTTAATTATTGATAAATGAAATTTCATGTGATCTCTTATGCTTGATGTAATTTATCATGTTGTGGAATGTATCTGTTTCAATATCTTATGTAAATAATGATATGGTTTAAGTTCTTATTTTTTGTTGAGGTTCTAAATAACCTCTATCTCGTAACCTTAGAGGTTGTTGGATTTGGGTAGCGAACTTGCAAGTTGATCGTGCTTAAACAAAAAAAAAATTAATCCATTTAAGTAGTTTTTGCAACTTGCTCTAGGGTTGCATGGTAGGGTGTTACACATCTCCCACTTGTGAGAATGTCTTAGTAAAAGAGGATGTAATCATAGATAATCATGACAATCACATTTTTTATTATCCCAATATCTCTCCTATTTGTGAAGAAGATATTTTGGTATTAGAAGACCCACTCATTGAGAGTCATGAGAATATTGTTCCTCCCTCTTCTAATGCTTCTCTCACTTGGGAATATATTGTTGAACAAGAAGATGCAACCATTTATAAGAAAGAAAATCATAGTTTTTCTTCTCTAGATCCCTCCCCTACTTGTGATGAAGTTATCTCACAAGTTCCAACCATGGAATGTGACGAAGATATTTTCTTTTCTCCTAAAAAATCTCCTACTAGGGGAGATATCATGGTGCAAGAATATGATAGAATGGATACATGTCTTTCAAACAATAATAATATGGATTCCTTAGATTCAGATGATAATGTGACATTAGACCTACCCTCGCTAGAAGATTATCAAAATAAGGATAAGTCTATTGAGGTTCTAAACATTAGATATCCCTTGATTATGAGACCTCCTGTGAGTCCTCTAATCATTGGACCTCCTAAGAGTCCTTTAATTATTGGACCTCCCAAGTCATCTCCTGAGCCACTTATCATAAGACCACCTCAACACAAAACATTGCCTCAAGGAACTATCTTAAATTTTGCAAGACAACTTATTAGTAACAACGTTTCACAAAAACTAAGTTATCATACCTTTTCTAATACACATAACACAAGGAAAAATAGGAAACCACAAACCATACCTTCTTCATTACCATTACCTCAACCTATATTTCTTAGTGCTCATCATTTTACTTTGCATAGTGGAAAGGAATATGATCTTGTGGAACAAATAAAAAACACTCCTGCCAAGATTTCTTTATGGGATCTTATTCAAGATTCACCTAATTACCATAACATGCTTCAAAGTTCTTTACAACAATTTTTTATCCCTCCTAGTGCACAAAAAAATGATGTATCATCCCTAATTCAAGGTATGAAATCATTCAACTTAAACATTATATTCCATCAAGTTACCTCCATTGGAAGTGCACAAACAAAATGAAGCTT
Organism: Sequoiadendron giganteum; assembly: GCA_007115665.2. Lineage (NCBI taxonomy): Eukaryota > Viridiplantae > Streptophyta > Pinopsida > Cupressales > Cupressaceae > Sequoiadendron > Sequoiadendron giganteum. Next base: position 564,332,200 of record CM021103.1, on the reverse strand, counting down.
TCATGGTAGTGGCTGCCATTAATAAGTGTGGGTTAAAATGAGCTCATTGAAAATGGTTAAGCTTTTAATGTATATAGCATGAACCTGTTAGATAAGATTGGAGTGGACAAGGCTATGATTGAACCTGATTCTCTAGCTATTCATGGATATAATAATGTGGGAAAACAACCTCTTGGTGTGATAACATTTCTTATTAGAGTTGGAAAGATCACACTGTAAACTCCTATCCATGTCATGCCTGATAATATTTCATATAGTCTTCTCTTGGGTAGACCTTGGATTCATGCAATGAATGTGGTACCTTCAATTTTTCATTGTTTAATGAAGTATGTCTTTAACAATAAGGTATATAATATAAAGGCTATCCCTCAACCAAAAAGTTGTTTGCACACTGAGAAAGACAAGGAAAGTCCTTTGAAAACATTGATACCAACTTCAAAAGTAGAACTTGTGCAAGAAGAAGAAAAAGAGAAGGATATTGAAGAAGTCACAAAATTATTGGAAAATGATTGTGGTTCCTTAGAATTTACATCTACATTCATGGGAGAATACAAGATTACACATTGAAACAAAGAAAAAAATGTGGGTGATGGATTTTGAATGGGGGTATGCACCTACACTCTCCTTCCTTATTTCATTAGGAAAAAGAGATTCCCTAGGGAAAGATTGAATTTCAACCCTTAGGTGAGTCAACCTTGATGGAGATCTTGTTGTTTTACTTACGTTTGAGGACAAGGTAAATTAGCTTGAACTACACTTTTAGGAGAAAAATTAAAAATAGTAAATAAACCCAATTGTGCAATGTAACACTTGAAACGTCATTTTTAAACCTTAATCTAATAGAATCCAAATTTTTTTAGTAGATATGAGAAGGTTATCATTTTATGCAACCATGACAAAAGCTCCTACTGAGTGTCCTTTTGAGACTCATTTTCCCTAGGGCGAATGGGCCTTGCTAGGCCTTTCTGAAAATTCAAAATTATGATCTATAGCTTTTGATTTTCTCTTCCAGCTTGTACCTTTCAACTTTCACTTTTAGATCTATACCTACCACAAAACTGAAAATTTTGGTTTGTTTGTATGGGGCTTTGCCTCGGTCAGACCCTAAGTTTGGTAATTAAACCTTGATGAAAAATGGAGATTTGAAACCTAAAAGTGTGTGTGAGCCCTAATCTTAAGTGTGTCTAAGATTTTTAAGAGATAACATGCAAAGAAACCCCATTCAAATGTGTTAGAATAAAATCCCTAAATGAACTTGAATGATGAACACAAGACCTAGTTAGGGAGAATTCAACTCCCCTAATAGATCACAAATTTGATTATACCTTGCTTTAGGTGGCTATTATAATGAAGATGAAAGATGTGATCAATAGGAAACAAGTCATTAGATCAAGGGAAATGGCTAGTTTCATGTCCCAAAACCTAAAATCCATCATGATCCGCCATAGGAATCAATCTTCAATCATGAATAATGCTTGATCAATCTTCACAAAATGAGCTTTAAGACTTGCAAAAAAAATTGAAATTCTGCTCCAAGACTTCAAATTTGCTTGCTCAATCATCTCCTTGAACTTGAATGCAAATCTTGTGAATAACTCAACCTTTTTCTCAACCTAGTGTAAAATGGTGAAAAGACTAGGCTTTATAGGCTTCCTTTTTGATTTCTTGATTATTAAATCCTGAAAGTCGACATTTAAAACTTGAATCTAGGACTTTAAAATTATGCAAAAATCATGTTTGAAATTTGAATTTGGGATCTTGAAGGGGACCCATTCACCCAAGGGAAAATGGGTCTTGACCTAAATTGTGAGGATTTATAAATTTCGGGGCATTAAAGTAATTGACTACATTTATTCAATGCATGTGGTAATGTCATAAAATGTTTAAAATAGGCATTTGGTTTCATAATAAAGAGGTTTAGGGGCCTATTTATGAAGGGTAAAATGCATAAAATTGAGGTCCATTTCCCAATCGAATTTTCTCTAGTTGGAATAGGATGTAAATCTCCATGTAAAGACTTAGAGCCTACAATTATATTGTAAATGTGTATTTTTTTTGAATAATACAATGGATATTTTCTTTTTGAGTGTGGGTTTTTTTACCTGAAAGGGTTTTCCCCACATAAATCTTTGTGTTCACATCTTCTATTTTATCTTTCATGTTTATTGAATCTATCTAATGCATGTTGTTGAAACTGGTTGATCTTGTAAGATCTAAAATTTCCTCTAAGGATTAATGGTGGAAAATAAACTATGTATGATTCCACTTTATGACATAATAGTACATTATTTTTGAGGTTCTTTGAAGAAAATTAGCTTACCCAAGGCACCTACAGATATCATAAGTTCGTTCTAGGATGAACCAATTTACCTTCATATTTTTGTCTCAAGTCATAGGATTAGGACACATGCCATAATATAATTCAATCCTCACCTAGGGATTCTAATAGGGTTTCTTTATCCTTTATCAAATATTATTTATTATGTCTTGTGGCATTAATATTGCACCAATAGAATTATTATTATTTTATTAGATTGTAGGAATCGGGTAGCATGACCCCCTATAAATTACAGTGCGCCTGGTAAAAATTTTAACGTGATTGGCGGTGCTAGCACAACACGTCCTCTGGTACCACGAGGGTGGGGGAGACTAGACCTCATGACCAACCTCCAGCAACAGGAAAGATTTAGCCAACTGAGCTAGGGCCCCAACCTGCACCAATAGAATTATCAAGCTTCATAGAAAATAATGTTTTCTCTTCTATAATGGGATTTATTTTATTGAAAGTGATCTCTAGGAGTCCCAACTCCAATAGTCATCACTAGAAAAGGAATAATTATAATAATGTACACAACATATAAGGTTATTTTTATATAATTATTGTAGAACCCCTCCGTTTTGCTCATATGTTCAGACAATGTGTTTCTCTGATATGCTTATGTTTTCTGACAGTACCTTACTTTGATAGACCATGACACTATGTTATTATTTGATCACTAACTTTGGAGCGATGTTGGTATTTATATATGATGTGATGGTACACTTTATGGATGATTATTGTTTACGACATGCTCTCTGATTAGTGTAGTTGTTTATTTGAGTTGATGATATATGATCATCTGTATTTATTGAGGATTTAGTTTCATCAGTTTGATGTGACAATGTATTGGTGAAGGGAACAAGATTGCATCACTCGCTTGCGAGCACCCTATGATTCCAAGATTCTCTCTTGACGGTGTGATTGATTATGCTATATATACATGTTTGACATATCCTTTGATTACAGGATTGTAGGTACATGATATTGACTCCACCTGGATTCACAGGTTTGAGCGTGTCCATTGTTCAACGATTAGTTGATTAAGATATAGTAACTGGGTTTCCCTTGTCAAGCCACAACCCTAGTCATAGTGTGTCGTTAGTTTTAGTTGGTCATGTTTTGTTATCATATTGTTCATTTTTTCCTTGTTATTTTTGTTGCAAGGTATGTTTAAGGGAAATAAATGCTTTAAATATTTTAGGTGATTATTTAATTAATCTTGATTATTGTCTTAGAAGCTTTGAATTTAATTTAATTAATTAATTAATTAATTTTATTTGGTGAAATGATTTAATTTTATGATTAAATTTATTTTATTAAGTAATTAAATTAATTAGATTTAATTTAAATTAGAAAATACTATGTGATTTTGAATTATTAAAATGCATTAATATCTAGAAAATATCTAGAGGGATTATCTGAGTATTGATTGAGAAGATATTTGATTTTTGACATGTGTTGGGAAATTTTAATTACGATGGTTGGGAAAATTATTTCACTGAGAGAATATTTTCTTTAACAAAAGAGAGGTAAGAGGTTACTTCACAGAAGAAGAGAAGATATTTTTGGAGAGGTTGTTAAAAATTAAAATTGGTTGTTGTATGTGGTGTTTGAAAAATTTGGGGAAGGATAATCTCGGAAAAAGACTTTGGCTCTGGATTTGTTTGTTTGTTTGTTTTTTTCCTAGAAGAATCTCTACATCAATCTTCATCTCCTCAAGCGTTTGGATTCAGGTTCCTTTATTATTCAATTTAATTTAATTTTGGAAAGGCCATTAGATTAATTTTCTATTCTAGAAAAAGATTGCTTTTACAAGACTAGAAGCTTTTGAGTTTTTTTGTAAAATTGAAAGAATGTCGTGTCTGAAATTACCGTGAAAGCTTCTATAGAAATAGTTTAAGTTTTTAATTTGTTTTGAAATTATAAATTGTCAAGGAAGCTATGGAAATTCCTGTATGGATTGTTTTTAAACAATGGAGAACCTAGAAGAAAATAATTAGAAACTTGAAAACTTCTGTTGGGATGGAATTTAATTTCTCTGTAGAATTTTGTAGAAAACCTCTCAAGAATTTTGGTAAATGTTATCTATCAAAAAATATTTCTCTACTTCCTATTAGATTTGTTATTTGGAAGATACTGGAAATCTCTTGCAGGAAAATGGAAACCACTGGAAGAAATTATAATCCTCTATAAAATTGTGTATATCTTCCTGCAAGAAACTATTTGGGAAAATTAATTGCCTGACTAGGGAAATCGTATGAATTATTCATATATATATACATATATACATAATATATATATATATATATATATATATATATTTATTTATTATGGATTTCTCATTTTAAAAATCCTTGTAGATTTTTTTTGTATTTTAATATGTCGTCTGTACGACGACCTGTGCTTAAAATCGCAGGGAACTGTATTGAATTTTTTTAAGTTTATATTCATATGTTTGGGGAGGCTGGGATTCTCCCCACAACCGACCCCATGGGAGGCACTATGGGTAGGAAACACCCAATGCTGCCCCTCCATGGCTGCCTGATGTTAAATGGGGGTTTGGCTATGTAGAGGCACAACCTCCCCCCGCCCCCAATATTGTATGCGAACCTTCGTTTGATATCGTCCGCCTTTTCTTTAAAATATTTTGTGTGGTTTTTATGAAGTTTGATTTTAATATGTATAAATATATTTATATATATATTAAATTTAATATGTTGGGAATTATAAGTTGTTCTATTTTAAAATATTAAAACATTATATATTTATGTATATATAATTATATATATGAGTGTATATATGTTTATATATATATATATATTTAAATATAATATTAAATAGAAGAGACCTTCTCATCAAAAAAATTCAGGGAGCCATCATTGAGACAAAAATCAAAAGGAATACAATAAGTACCAAGGCAAGGTTCACTAGATGTGACGAAAAGATCCAAAATGAATGGACCAACCTCAAAAATCCCAAGGCCCCAACACCTAGTAGAAGTAAGGTGAACAAAAAGGAAGTTTGCTGGTTACAACCGGTGAGACTAAAATGGAAATTAAATTTTGATGGGGCAACTAAAGGCAACCCGAGGTGGGCAGGCTGGATGCATAATCAAAGAAGGTGACGAGAAATGCATGTGGGATGCATCAAAAAGTCTAGGCATCTGCTCCAATAAGATTGCAGAGATGGAGGCTTTAGCACTAGGCTTGGATATCTGTATACAAAAAGGAATCAAATCTGTGGAAATAGAAGGAGATTCAAAAATATGTATACAGGCAATATCCATGGGGAAAGCACCTAACTTGAAAATTGATAATTGGATAGGCATAATCAAATCGCTCCTTGGGAAGCTGAATGACTTCTCCATTTCACATGTACAAGGAGGCAAAAAAAGCTGCCGACCTCCTGGCTAATTATGGTGTTTTATCAAGATATACATGTGTACATAGATTTTTTCATAGAATGGTGGACATTTATACAAGACATAATAGACCAAGACAACTCAAAGTAAGGCGGTAATAGACCCGTGATAGAGCTCAAAAAGGTGTGCCTAGACTGGCATACTGAGTTAGTCACAAGCAATATGAAAAGAGATTTGGGGGGATACAGTGTAAGATGAGAATACAAATGTGAGCTCATAGGCCCTGTATGAATGATCGAGAAGGGGCTAAAGGCACAAGCCGCCCTGAAAAGACAAACAAAATTTGGTGTTTTGAAGAGATGGTCCATATTTTTGGTTTGAGCTGTAGTTGCAAGAATGAAACACTCATGAAACAGTGCCAATGCCTCTTCATTGTGCGACGCTCATCTGTGCTTGTGGAAATTGAAAAAGTGGTCAAGGGGATTCTTTAGGGGGAAAGACATTGGTGTGATGGAGCCATCTACAAATTCATCATCAGGCTGCTGGTTGACATCTTCGGCTCGAGGGAGAGGGTTGTGGAACTTCTGGTTGGCTTCATGGAAGAGGTAAACACACAGGTAGTGGAAAATTCCACCCTCAAGCTGGCAGCGGATGAACTGGTGAGCCACTTGAGACTCACATTCAGAGCAATAGGATTAAGCTCTGATGAAGACGAGGATGAAATCAACAAAGAAGAGACAGTGCAGAAATGAGCGAAAACAAAGGAAAAATTCTTGGTCAACGCATGGGAAGTGTACCAAACATGTTTCATCAACTCCAACATGGAGGCATTTTCCAGGTTTGCAAAGTCTGATGGGTCTTGGCTCTCCGAATGCAAATTGGCCTAGATGGTGGCTTAAGGGAGGAGCTTGGCTGTTATTTACAACTACCTAATAATGTAAAAGGGCTGAATACCCATCTATGCTAATATATGTACTTTGACATATGCTACTGCTTGAATTTAATGAAAAGGGGCGCTATCCCTACTGATAGCACTTACTTAAAAAAAAAAGAATATTAAATAGGTGCATGCATTAAATGCACAATTAGAAGATTGTAAAAATGATATGTTTTAAAAGAAGAAATTGATTTTTTTTATTCAAAAGTAATTGAAGAATTGAAATAATAGATAGATTAGATTTCCTCTTCTATCTATAAAAGGGTCTTTATTAAATTATTTTATTTGGGCAATATATTACTATATTTCACTGAAGGGAAATTGGATTTAGGAAATTCTAATGGTAGATTTATTTCCTATCTTTATTGCCCCTTTTAATGTGATTTCTTCTGTTCACGCTTTTGGGGGAAATTGGTTAGAAGTTTTACTTGTTATTTTGTAAGTCTTCCAGATGTGGTAGTATTATTTGGGGTTGTTGTAGTTTATGGTTTCATCCCTTTGATTTCCCTTGGGTAGTGCATTTAGTTGTATTTAGTTAATCACCCAGTTACCACGATTGAGGATGTGATGCCTTTATATTTTGGACTAGGAATTATTATCCGTATGTGTGCACTAGTTTACCCTTAGGTTATGGATTAGAAACATGTGTTGTCAGTAGGAGAGTGGCTCTTGATGGGGGCTAGGGTCTGGGAAGATCTGTAGGGGTAACCCATGCTAATTTTTGATGGCACTCCTCCTATGACAACTTTTTTTTGGTTTAGTGATATATTTGATTATTTATCTCTGGAAGCAATGTAACCATTATGTTAGTGTTTTAATTGTATTTGATTAGTTCAGTCTTGTGGTAGCCTGTGTCTAGAGGTTGTTGGTTTTGTCTAGGAAGCCTTTTTTATCTCCTAGCATGGGGGGTGGGCCTTCAGGTACCACTTGGTTGGGTGGAATGTGCACCTTACTCCGTTGGGTTCCCTCTTATGTTCATAATGGAAAGATCTTCTAGATTGGAGAGCTCGCGTGTACTCATTATTATGTTCCATTCTTATGATTTATTGTATCAATTGGACACTTTGTATATGTATCACTCCTCAATTGTATTCGAGGAGGGTTTTTGTAATTGTAACATTTTTGAATGATCTTCTTTATTTTGGAAATTAGTTTAGTAAATATTATTTGGAATGAATGTAATATATGGATCTTTTATGTAATTTATCTTATGAGATGTATTTATTGCTTTGGATGTATGATCTTTAATTCATGAGTAATAATTTATATGCTTTGAATGAGTTATTCTTTTATGTTATGGGATTTAGTTGTAAGCTTGGTCACGTACCTTAGAGGATGTATGCATTAATGTAGTGCACTTTGCTTGTAATTAATTACACTTTTAAAAAAATTTGTTCGCTTCCATTGTAGTTGCATCTTCCTCTAGGGTTACGTGGTGAGGCATTACACATGGTATCAGAGCCCAGGTTCATACTATGGGTACATATGAGCCCATTATTTTGTCCTTGTGAATATGTTAGTGGAGTTGTTTAGTGATCACAATGTTCATGGATTTGAAATTTTGCAGCATGTGCTTTGTGGAATAGAGTAGAGTGAAAGAAAATTGATAAAAGGTTATGGATGAAAAGTAGTGGTATGTATCACATGGGTTATGGAAGTGGATGTAATTTTGGAATTATGTATGTAATTGTACCCTCCTATTGTGTGGAACTAGTAACTGTGTGTTGGTTGAATGTTGTGAATACCCTGTACTTTCTTTGTGTGTCCATGGGATGGTGATACTGGGTACCCATCCATGGGGAAAAAAGTTGTATTTCAGTGTGGGAATTAACCATACCATTACATGTGTTTGCATGTTTGTTACCTGATTGAAGGCCAACCCATGTGTGGTTGAAACTTATATATAAGAGTAACCAAAATTTAGTTTCATAGATTCTTTTTATTTTGATTCTCTTGTCCCTTGATCCGTGAAGGGATAGTAGCAACCACAAATTTCCTTGGGTAGAGTGTACAACGTACACATATTGCGGTGCATAGCGGTCTCAGCTCAACTGTTCCAAGGAAATGTACCCACTACTTTCCCTTATGATGGATCAAGATACTTGATCCATATGTGTTAGCCCAATCCCCATAGATTTGAGTACAACAACATTGGTTTGTTAGTATATTCCCACCCATCCCTAGGGGCGTTGATTTGACATTATTGAGTCAACCTCATCCATATGAGAGGTGAAGCTCGGGTAGCCCCATATTGATATAATAATTTATACATTATATATATACTATATCTGCACGTGTTCTGACATGATGCAATATATAAGATTGCACACCCCACTGATGTTCTGACATAGTTTTGGTGATGATGCCATGTTACATGATGCCATGTGCATAGAAACGTGAAGGCACACTATGAGATTGTGTTATGATAGCCTAGTTGTGTGATGAGAATTATGGGGCCTCACACACTTGTAGAGGGATACTCATGGTTGCTTCAAGAATGTTTGGTCAGATAGAAAATGAGTAGGTCCTAGCCATGTATACCTCTGGCTATGATGAGTACCTGTGTGTGCCTTCTCCATGAGGTATCGCTATGTGGGGTCTATTTTGCATGTGCCTACTTCCACATAGCCACATACACACTGCCATGTGGCATACGACTAGTGCATGCCTTCCCTGGCTGGTGTATGACCATGTTGAGTGACGACGTGATGCATGAAATAGTCATGGAGTACACTCTGAGTCATGTGGATGGCATGCTCACTCTGCACCACATGAGGGCTACTATTATAGCTAGATGTTGTTCCCTCCTTCCTCATTTGGTGGCTAGTATCTAGTCACATAGTGTTGTATAGTGCAATTTTAAAGATTGTGGACTCTCTTTATGGTTATTGATAATTTTCTGTTGATTGTGAAGGCCGAGACCTTGTTATATTTGATTGTGATGGTTAGGCACACCTTGTGGTATTATTTACTTATAACCCTCATGGTTATATTTGTTTTAGTGTTGAAATTGTGCACATTTATTGCCTTATTATTGAAATTGAATTTTTATTTTCTCTTCTTACGACCTTGGTGGCTAAACTAGTTTATCTTATTGTTTTCAATGTCAACAATATGACGTATTGTGAATCCTCTCCAAGGACATATGAGGCGAACTTGGTGAGTGTATACGAGGAAGAAGATGAGAAGTGTATATGAGGCTGTTACTTAGCTAGGATCCACTACCCACCTATGTGTGGTAACTATCTCTTGGAGGCTAACCACCTTATACAACAATAGACAAGTCATTGTGGTCTTGATTGGGATGGTCTCACCATGCGTGTGGCCTAACACCATCAATCCACTGAGTATGAGGTATGGATTACCTGAGATGTATATTGCCTCTTGGCTCATGGATTAGTATACTTCTTTTCGGTGTCCATAAGGACTCTTGTGTGGCTTTGTGTTGTGATTTTTGGTGATGTACATTGGTATGTATGTGAATAATTTATGTTAAATAATGAATATGGTTCTTGATGATTATGTGTTATCATATGGATTTTGTACTATGCATGTTTGCAGGCTTCTAGGAGTAAGCCTGATCTTGGGGGGGAGAATGTAGAACCCCTCTGTTTTGCTCATATGTTCAGACAATGTGTGATGCAGGAGCATCCAGTGGTGTAAGGGAAATCCTACATCACCTAAAAATATATTTACTTTCATTTAGAGTTTTGTATATGTTTTTTCATTTCCGGATACCCTTTTCGTCGAAGAAAAATTCCCAGCTTTCAGAACTGCTTTTCTGCCTTTTCTACTCGACTACTATTTTTAGCAGGTATGATTTTGAAGGCGTGAGGAGACAAAAATTTAAGGGAAGCTTTAGGACAGAATAATAAACACTTTGGTGAAAGAATCAGGCGAAAATCATTCCCGGTTCAAAAGTTATTAAAGTTTTAGTTTCTGTTTTTTGCCCTACAAAATCTTCGGAGCTAATTTTGAGGGACTTAAAGGCTCCAGATGGGCCTGAAAATTGGCGGAAAACAAAAGTGGTTAGCCTTTAGGCCCCATTTTTTGGCACTTCATTTTCGCAAGACCTTTCCAAAAAGGTTAATCATTGAAGATCTGACGGTTAGATCTTGAGTTAGGGCTTCCAGAAGTTTGTGCATAATTAGAATGTTGTTTTTGGCTCCAAACGGAGAATTGGGCTATTTATGGGGTAGTTTTTGATTTTTGTGGGAGTTTTTGGGGAAAAGAAGATCGCATGCTGCGAATAGGGGAATTTCTGTAGTTTCTTTCTATAATTTGCATGTATTGCAGAACTCGAGGATTTGAGATCCTCTGCATGTAAGATTTTTATTTTTGAAAATAATAAGGATCTCAGTTTTCTGTGTGATTTTCTATGTCTCGGGTTGCACCCTTATCAATGTTTTTCTCTGATATGCTTATGTTTTCTGATAGTACCTTACTTTGGTAGACCATGACACTATGCTATTATTTGATCGCTAACTTTGGAGCGATATTGGTCTTTATATATGATGTGATGGTACACTTTATGGATGATTATTGCTTACAACATGCTTTTTGATTAGCATAGTTGTTTATTTGAGTTGATATTGATATATGATCATCTGTATTTATTGAGGATTTAGTTTCGTCAGTTTGATGTGACAATGTATCGGTGAAGGGAATGAGATTGCATCACTCGCTTGTGAGCGCCCTACGATTCTGTGATTCATGGTGTGATTGATTATGTTATATATACAGGTTCAACATATTCTTTGATTATGAGATTGCAGGTATATGACATCAAATCCACCTGGATTCACAGGTTTGAGCGTGTCCATTGCCCAACAATTAGTTGATTGGGAGATAGTAACTAGGTTTCCCTTGTCAAGCCACAACCCTAGTCATAGTGTGTCATCAGTTTTAGTTGGTCATGTTTTGTTATCATGTTGTCCATTTTTGCCTTGTTGTTATTTTTGTTGTAAGGTATGTTTAAGGGAAATAAATCCTTTAAATATTTTAGGTGATTATTTAATTAATCTTGATTATTGTGTTAGAAGCTTTGAATTTAATTTAATTAATTAATTAAATTTATTTGGTGAAATGCTTTAATCTTATGATTAAATTTATTTTATTAAGTAATTAAATTAATTAGATTTAATTTAAATTAGAAAATACAATGTGATTTTGAATTATTAAAATGCATTAATAGCTAGAAAATATCTAGAGGGATTATCTGAGTATTGATTGAGAAGATATTTGATTTTTGACATGTGTTGGGAAATTTTAATTATGATGGTTGGGAAAATGATTTCATGGAGAGAATATTTGCTTTAACAAAGAGAGGTAAGAGGTTACTTCATGGAAGAGGAGAAGATATTTTTGGAGAGGTTGTTAAAAATTAAAATTCTTTGTTGTATTTGGTGGTTGAAATTTTTGGGGAAGGATAATCTTGGGAAAAGACTTTGGCTCTGGATTTGTTTTGTTTTTCCGAAAGAAGATTTGTTTTTTGGAAGAAGCTCTACATCAATCTTCATCTCCTCAAGTGTTTGGATTCAGGTTCCTTTATTATTTAATTTAGTTTCATTTTGGAAAGGCCATTAGATTAATTTTCTATTTTGGAAAAATATTGACTTTACAAGACTATAATCTTTTGAGTTTTTTGTAAAATTGAAAGAATGTCGTGTCTGAAATTACTGTGAAAGCTTCTGTAGAAATAGTTTAAGTCTTTTGTTTGTTTTGAAATTATAAATTATCGGGGAAGCTATGGAAATTCATGTAGGGATTGTTTTTTAAACAATGGAGAACCCAAAAAAAAAATAGGAAACTGGAAAACTTCTGTTGGGATGGAATTTAATTTCTCTGTAGAATTTTGTAGAAAACCTCTTAGGAATTTGGGTAAATGTTATATGTAGAAAATTATTGCTCCACTTCCTATTATATTTGTTATTTGGAATATACTAGAAACATCTGGAAGGATAATGGAAACCATTGGAATCAATTATAATCCTCTGTAAAATTGTGTATATCTTCTTGTAGGAAACTGTTTGTGAAAATTAATTGCCCAACTAGGGCAATCATATGAATTATTAATATATATTTATTACTTTATATATATACATATATACATAAAATACATAAAATACATAAATATTTATTTACTATGGATTTCTCATTTTAAAAATCCTTGTAGAATGTTTTTGTATTTTAATATGCTGTCTGTACGGTGACTTGTGCTTAAAATCACAGGGAAGTGTATTGAATTTTTTTAAGTTTATATTCATATTTTTGGGGTGGATGGGGCTCTCCCCACAGCTGCCCCCATAGGAGGCTCCGTGGGGAGGCAGCGACCAACGCTACCCCTCCATGGCCACCCCATGTTAAATGGGGATTCGACTGTGTGGAGGCACAACCCCCCCAATATTGTATGCGAACCTTCGTTTGATTTCGTTTGCATTTTCTTTAAAAGATTTTGTGTGGCTTTTATGAAGTTTGATTTTAATATGTATAAATATATTTATATATATTAAATTTAATATTTTGGGAATTGTAAGTTGTTCTATTTTAAAATATTAAAATATTATATATTTATGTATATATAATTATATATATGAGTGTATATATATTTAAATATATATATATTTAAATAAAATATTAAATAGGTGCATGCATTAAATGCACAGTTAGAAGATTGTAAAAATGATATGTTTTAAAAGAAGAAATTGATATTTTTTATTTAAAAGTAATTGAGGAATGTAAATAACAAATAGATTAGATTTCCTCTTTTGTCTGCAAAAGAGTTTATTAAATTAGTTTATTTGGGAAATATATTACTGTATTTCACTAAAGGGAAATTGGATTTAGGAAATCCTAATGGTAGATTTATTTCCTATCTTTATTTCCCTTTCAAATGTGATTTCTTTTGTTCACGCTTTTGGGGGAAATTGGTTAAAAGTGTTAGTTTTTATTTTGTAAGTCTTCCAGATGTGGTAGTATTATTTGGGGTTGTAGTTTATGGTTTATTATTTCCCTTGGGTAGTGCGTTTAGTTGTATTCAGTTAATCACCCGGTTACCACAATCGGGGATGTGATGCCTTTATATTTTGGATTGGGAATTATTATCCGTATGTGTGCAGTAGTTTACCCTTGGGTTATGGATTAGATCCATGTGTTTTCAGTAGGAGAGTGGCTCTCGATGGGGGTCAGGGTCTGGGAAGATCTGCCAGGGTAACCCATGCCACTTTGTGATGATACTCCTCCTATGACAACTGTTTGTTGGTTCAGTGATATATTTGATTATTTAACTCTAGAAGCAATGTAGCCATTATGTTAGTGTTGTACTTGTATTTGATTAGTTCAGTCTTGTGGTAGCCTGTGTCTATAGGTTGTTGGTTTTGTCTAGGAATCCTTTTTTTATCTCCTAGCACGGGGGGTGGGCCTTCGGGTACCACTTGGTTGGGTGGATTGTGCACCTTACGCCGTTGGGTTCCCTCTTATGTTCGTAATGGTGGGATCTTCCAAACTAGAGAGCTCATGTGTACCAGTTATTATGTTCCATTCTTATGATTTATTGTATCAGTTGGAAACTTTGTATATGTATCACTCCTCAATTGTATTCAAGGAGGATTTTTGTAACATTATTGAATGATATTTTTTTTGGAAATGCATTTAGTAAGCATTATTTGGAATGAATGTAATCTATGGATCTTTTATGTACTTTTATCTTATGAGATGTATTTATTGCTTTGGATGTATGATATTTAATTCATGAGTAATAATTTATATACTTTGAACGAGTTATTGTTTTATGTTATGGGATTCAGTTGTAAGATTGGTCGCATACCTTAGAGGATGTATGCACTAGTGTAGTGCACTTTACTTGTAATTAATTAAACTTTTAAAAAATAAATTTGTTCACTTCCGTTGTAGTTACATCTTCCTCTAGGGTTACATGGTGAGGCGTTACAATTATACAATGTTTGTCTCACAAATACATAATTACCAACTTGAAATAGGAAGAGGATGTGGCCCTACAACATGCATATGTTGGATTTCAGTTTTTTATCATGTTTGTAGTTTTTCCTTGATGACAAAACTGGTTACATGGTTGAGGTTTGGTTTTCATATGCAGTTACAGGTTTTGGTTGATACATGTTGATGTTGACATTTTATCATTTTGACAGGGCAATACTATAGTCTTTGCATTTGAAGCATTTCAGATTAGATCAAAAGAAAAAGTGTTTCAGGTATATGTGTGGCTTGGTCAATTCATTTATTCATGTCTTTGCTAAGGTGATTGGAATTTTCTTATAAGGCATTTTCTATTAGCATGTGGAATAAAGGTGGTTCTATCAGATCTTATTGCAATCTATATTGTCAAAAAAATTGACATTACACAAGTCATTTGAGAAAGTTATTCTAGAAAGGTATTATTATTAAAAGTCTTTTTGAACATATGGAAAGTCATTTTGAACAAGGTAATAATGTTTGGGCATAATGAGCATCAGTCATACTAAGCATGTGATATAGGCATTGTTTGAATATCAATGGAATATAATTTTTTTAACAGTCCTAGCAATGATGATATTAAGGTTCAATGACTTTGAGGTATCGAGTGTTATTGTTAAAGATTTCAATTACTATTATTTGTAACATGGTGACTTGGCACTGACAACTATCATAATATCCTTTTGGAATTAATAATTAGCATTATTATGGTGTCTATTTTTTCTTGGAAAGTCTTTGTTAGCAGACTTAAAGGTATTATAGTGATTGTTTAAATCATGTGAAGTATGATGTTGTTTGAAGGAAAAGACTAGGGGAAAATTTTTGTGCATTTCATTGTGTATAGTTCTGGAACCCTAGCAACCACTATATGTTTTTTGATTTGCAGATTGACACTCTAAAAGAATATGTGTAAAGGATGGTTCAATGTATTGGCACTTTGATTGATATTGAATGTTGACTGTGAGCTATCGTAAGCTCGACTGTGGAAGTTAGATAGAGAAGACTTGATGTCATCTTCTAGCTTGGTAGTTATGGAGCTAATCGGTAGGTTTTTATGGTTTTTATTCAGTTTTCTTCCACCGTGATCAGGTAATGCAAAATTTGTATGGATTTAGTAAAATATTGGTTTTGGAATATTTTTGTTAAGGGTATTTTAAGAGATTAACTCTTGTTGATTATGGTTTAAAAAAATCCCATTAGGGTTTCTGGGTATCTCTTCTCGGGTTGCAACAAAATATACTATCTTTTATTTTGGGATTGATTTATTTGCTTAAACTTGTTAAAAGAGTTTGTTAAAAGCTCTTAACCCAAGTTGGTTTATAGTTATTGCAATCAGTTTTAAAAGTTATATCTGAAAGATTCGATGAAAGACAAATGCCAACATATGAAATTTTTTGTATACTTATATAAATAGTGGTTGATCACTGTTTTAAGTTTGATGGTCTTAACAAATTTATTATGCTAAATGTGTACACAAAATTCTGTAATTGAAATTTTGCAAGTATGATGTAAAACTGAGTATATAACTGATATATTATTTAGAGATTCTAGAATGAATCTTTAAGATATTAAATGTATGAGAATGAAATTAATATGTGAATTGAATAGAAACAAAGTAACCCTCTAATCTATTATTGTGTTGAGTTTTCGTATAGAGGTTGGTGCTCCTTGGAATGGGTGTTCCTAAATGTATAAGGGGTTGGTGCTCCCAAAGGTTGTAAGAGGTTGGTGATCCTAGAGTGGGTGCTTTGAATTTTTCTAGTGAGGCATTGTAAACAATGAGTTTTAGTTTAAGCCAGTGAGGCATCATTTTTCGAGTGGTTTTTATTCCCCAAGAGGGTTTTCCACTCAGGACATATACTATGTTATATGATGGTTTTATGTGTGATTTTTTGTATCTGTCTTTTTTAATGTGTCATAAAATGCATTGTGTGGTTGTTAAGTCTTTCATATCTTCCAATTTTTATTTGAAATTTCATGCATAAAAGATTCTGGTCTAATGTGAGCTCTGATTCACGTGAAAGTGTTAAGTTCAACCTCTATTAATGTTACATGTTTAATTCATGGTTCATGCAAACAAAATAATATTCATGCACAAGTCAAATTTATTCTATGAACTGTCATTTTGTGTTTTGATTTAATAGTCAATTAATCATTGGATTTGTAAAATATTTGTGAATTTTATAAATCAATTATTCACCCCCCTCTCAGTGATTTTAGTCTTCCAACAATTGGTATCAGAGCATAGGGTCCTTTCATAGGTCTAATCCACCTAGGATAGATTCTAGTTTTGGAAGTCTGTCAAACATGTCACAAGTTCAAGAAGGTACTTCTGTGACTAGAGCTCCACTGTTTGATGGTACAGACTATGTGTTCTGGAAAATCAAAATGGAAATATATCTGGTTTCAATTGATCTTTATGTATGGAGCATAATTCTAAATGGGTATACAATTCCACCCACAATACCCTCAGATTTTTCTGCAAAGAGGAAGTATGAAACTAATGCTAGAGCTAAACATTCTCTTTTGTGTGGTTTAACCAAAGATGTATTTGTTAAAGTCATACATTGAAAATAAGCTAACGAAATTTGGGAAAAACTTGAAAATATTTATCAAGGAAATGATAAATTCAAACAATCAAAACTCCTTACTCTCAAAACTCAGTTTGAGGAAATGAGAATGAAGTATGATGAAAAAGTAGCTGAATAATTTTTGAGAATAGATGAAGTTGTTAATGTAATGAGAGGGTTAGGCAAACAAGTAGAAGAGTTTGATGTGGTAAAGAAGGTCATTAGAACCTTGCATCCTAAATATGAAACTAAGGTTTCAGCCCTTGAAGAAAAGAAACATTTTGACCAACTTACCTTAGATAATTTACAAGGAACTCTTATTGCTTTTGAAATGAGAACAAGAAAGAGAAATCCAACAGGAAAAAAAAAAAAAATTTAAATTGAGAAAAAAGAAAATGCAAAAGTAAGTGAGTCATAATACTTTGATTGAAAAGAGGCTCACTTTATTAGAAAACTTAAAAAGGGATTAGGAAAATACAAAGGAAAACTTCCCTTTAAATGTTTCAACTGCGGGGAAATTAGACATTTTGCAGCTAATTGCCCCTATGGTGATCAAAATAGTGATGATGAAAAATATGACAAACAGTCTAAGAAGAAGGTCTATAAACCTAAAAGGAAATTCAATTTCAAAAATAAAAAGAGTTTGTTCAGTAAAGATGAAACAAACACTGAAACAAAAGACTCTTCAGTGCAAGGAGATGAAACATTGTTTATGACTATTACTAATCCAAGTCAAGGTCACAATAAGGAGATTGATAATGCTATGAAAAATGGATCCAAACTAGATGAATATATTGTAGTTAGAATACCTCAGTTTGAAGGCACAAAATTTATTTTTTGGAAACGTAGAATGGAGACCTATTTATATTCTTTAGGATTTAATGTGTGGGAATTAGTTGAAAAAGGTTGTTTAGTATATAAAACATCTACTCCTACACTGGATGAAAAGAAGGCTCTTGAATACACAACTGTGGCTATGGATGCTATCTTCAATAGTTTACCAAATGAAATTATTGCTAAGGTCATTTATTGCAAGGATGCAAAGGAGGTTTGGAACAAACTGATTGAAATGCATCAAAATGATGAGTTGCAGGAAGGAACATCCTCAAAATTTGATATAGATTGTGACACATCAGGAAGTGAAGATGTTAATCTTGAGAGTGAATTAAACAATTCTTTAAGAGACATTCAAAAACTCAAAAAGGAAGTTGTGGTAAAGAAGAATAATTTTGAGAAACAAATTGCTGACCTAAAACTTCAAATTGAAATACTAGAAATTACAAAAGTGCAGTTAGAAATCAAAGGAAAAGAATGTTGCACTTTAGAGGCAAAGGTTGCTAACCTGAGGAAATAACTTGATATGTGTGACAACAGTAATAAATTGGAAAAACGTTTAGGTAAAAAAAGATATTATAATGATAAAATAGGTCTTGGGTTTATGAAAGGTCAATTCTCTTATTCTGATAGGTTCCAGCATAACAAGGTAGCAAAGAAAACAAGGTTGATTTGGAAACCAAAGAAAATTAATCAAAAGATAGAAGGTACAATTAGTCAAGAAATTTTACATTCTAAGGTGAATAATGAATAGATTTTGGATAGTGGGTGTTCACACCATATGACAAGTGACAAAATTAGCTTGATCAATTTTGAATATTGTGATGGCGGTTTAGGTTGGTTTGGAAATGATGATTGTATTCAGATAATTGGGAAAGGAACAATTTCTTTGAATGATAACTTGTGTTTGCATGATGTGTACTTCACAGAAGAACTCAAGCATAATATTTTGAGTGTAACTCAAATATATGATCAAGGTTTTTATTTTCTTTTTAATGCTCTAGGGTGTGAGATTAGAAAGAAAATAGGTGAAATTGTTGGTGCAGGTTCAAGAACTCAAGGGAATGTTTATAATCTGCAAGAAACAAGATGTGTGAAAATGAGTGCTCAGTTGAGGGAGACATTGTATGCTCTTCCTCATATTTCTCATTACTAAATCATCTATATTGCACTTTCAGGGTGCATTTCAAGTATTTTTATATATCCCTGTGATTAGTTGCTGCATTAAACTCTATTAGTACAGTTCTAATTAATAAAGTGATGATTCTATCATTGAAGTTTTTGGGAAGACTCAAAGGACAATTTTGTTTTGAATTTTTTGAATAATATAGAATTTCTCTTGGGTTGTGATATGCCAACATAATGAGCAAAAGGTGACAATGTTGTTTTAAGTTACAACTTCAGGTGATAGTGAGTTTACACATTAGCTTATACACTGTTTAGTCATGCTTCTTATTTTGTTATGAAAGTGGTGCTAATTTATATTGAATATGGCATTTCTTGAAATCAATGGTCTAGTGTCTCATAATGTTCCATACAATGGCTATATACATGTGATTATTTCTTGGATTATGTATTCAATGCCTATTCTCAATCCAGTGAGGAGCTAATGCTTACTTGATCAGTAGTTTTGAAACAATGAGGACAACATTGCCAAAGTGTTATCTTATGTATTATCAGGATTGTATGGACAATGGTCTTTTCATTGTGTGACAAAAAAAATCTCTTGAAACATGACCAATTTGTATTATGACTTCACAGTGCTGGTAGGTATGTTGGAAAAGCTTTGTTTCTCAATTCAATATCATTGGTGACAAAGGTATGAAAAATATTGAGAAATCATTTAATATTAGTTTTACAGTTGCATTAAAGCAGGGTTTGAATCATGAAAGTATATTATGATGAATGCTGTTTTGAGGAGAATATTATTGTAAAAATGACAATGAAAAGCTACAACTTTGATTGTTTATTTGCAAGGTTTCAGGGCTTCTTGAGACAGTCTTGTCCAGATGCTCTTAAGATTATGCATGGTCTAAGGGGGAGACTTTATGCCTATTCTATGCCCCTGGTTCAACTATTATTATGTATGCTTCTGTGCATTTATGATACATACTGGTATTATGATGATACACAACTACTATTTTACCAGTGTAAAATCACTCTTATTTGTTTGCACCATTTGTTTCCTTAAGCATTGGTTCAGATCATGGTTGCTTTATTTACAGTTGTGGTTGTGGTTATTTGATGACAGTGATACTACCTTGTGTAATGCAGTTCTCTTAACAGTGTGATGATAGTAAAGCAAGTTTTGGTGTTTGGAATTGATCACAAATGTTCAAAAGATGTTATTACGTGGTTGTCATGTGTAGTTATTAATGTTTTTGAAAGTGAAAAATTATTGAGTTATAGTAATAGTCATAGTTATCCTTTACATAGTGTAGTGGTTCAAGGGGAGCAAGGCTACTTGTTGGTGGATTTTTTTTATGTAGTTGGTTATTGTGTTGGTTGGTTTTAGTTGTTTAAATTCATGGCATCTCACATTCTCTTCTTTCATTCTTTGTCTTTGAGGCAAAAAATGGGAGAGATGATATGTGTTTTTCCATCAAGGACAAAGGGGGAGTTTGTTGTCTTTTAGTTGTTTATCATGTTTGTACTTTGTCCTTGATGAAAAAACTGGTTACATGGTTGAGGTTTGGTTTTCACATGCAATTATAGGTTTTGGTTGATACATGTTGATGCTGAAATTTTATCATTTTGACAGGGCAATACTATAGTCTTTTCATTTGAATAATTTTAGATTGGCTCAAAAGAAAAAGTGTTTTAGGTATATGTGTGGCTTGGTCAATTCATTTATTCATGTATTTGCTAAGGTGATTGGTATTTGCTTATAAGGCATTTTCTTATTAGCATGTGGAATAAAGGTGGTTCTATCGGATCTTATTGCAATCTATATTGTCAAACAAGTTGACATTACAAAAGTCATTTGAGAAAGTTATTCTAGAAATGTTTTATTATTAAAAGTCTTTTTGAACATATGGAAAGTCATTTTGAACAAGGTAATAATGTTCGGGCATATTAAGAATGTGATATAGGAATTATTTGAATATCAATGGAATAGAATTTTTAAAAGTCCTAGAAATGATGATATTAAGGTTCAATGACTTTGAGGTATCGGGTGTTATTGTTTTAGATGTTGATTGCTATTATTTGTAATGTGGTGACTTGGCACTGACAACTATCATAGTATCCTTTTGGAATTAATAATTAGCATTATTATGGTGTCTATTTTTTCTTGGCAAGTCTTTGTCAACAGACTTAAAGGTATTATAGTGATTGTTCTAATCATGCGAAGTATGATGTTGTTTGAATGAAAAGACTAGGGAAAAATAATTTTTCATTTCATTGTGTAGAGTTATGGAACTCTAGTTGCCACCATATGTTTTTTGATTTAAAGATTGACACTCTGAAAGAATATGTGTGTAAAGGATGGTTCGATGTATTGGCACTTCGATTGATATTGGACGTTGACTGGGAGTTAATGTAAACTCGACTATGGAAGTTAGATAGAGAAGACTTGATATCGTCTTCCAGCTAGGTAGTTATGGAACTACTCGATAGGTTTTTATGGTTTTTATTCAGTTTTGTTCCACCGTGATTAGGTAATGCAAAATATGTATGGATTTGAGTAAAATATTGATTTTGGAATATTTTTGTTAAGGGTATTTTAAGAGATTAACTCTTGTTGATTATGGTTAAAAAAAACCCGTTAGGGTTTCTGGGTATCTCTTCTCGAGTTGCAACATAATATAATCTCTTTTGTTTTGGTTTTGATGTATTTGCTTAAACTTGTTAAAAGCTCTTAACCCGAGTTGGTTTACAGTTATTGTAATCAGTTTTAAAAGTTATATCTAAAAGATTCGATGAAAGACAAATGGCAAGATATGATTTTTTTTGTATATTTATATAAACAGTGGTTGATCACTATTTTAAGTTCAATGCTTTTAACAGAGTTATTATGCTGAATGTGTACACAAAATTTTGTAATTGAAGTTTTGCAAATATGATTTAAAAAAAAGTATATAACTGATATATTTGGTATTTTAGAGATTCCAGAATGAATCTTTAAGATATTAATTGTATGAGAATGAAATTAATATGTGAATTGAATAGAAATAGAGTAACCCTTTGATACATTATTAAGCTGAGTTTTTGTACAGGGGTTGGTGCTCCTTGGAATGGGTGTTCCTAAATGTATAAGGGGTTGGTGCTCCCAAAGGTTGTAAGGGGTTGGTGCTCCTAGAGTGGGTGATTTGAATTTTGCTAGTGAGGCATTATAAATAGTGAGTATTGAGTTTAAGCTAGTGAGGAATCATTTTTTGAGTGGTTTTTATTCCCTAAGAGGGTTTTCCACTCAAGACATATACTATGTTATGTGATGGTTTTATGTGTGTGATTTTTTGTATCTATCTTATTTTAATGTCTCATAAAATGCATTGAGTGGTTGTTAAGTCTTTCATATCTGCCAATGTTTATGTAAAATTTCATGCATAAAATATTATAATTTAATGTGAGCTTTGATTCATGTGAAAGTGTTAAGTTCAACTTATGTTAATGTTACATGTTTAATTCATGGTTCATGCAAACAAAATACTGTTCATGCACAAGCCAAATTTTTTCTATGAACTATCATTTGGTGCTTTGATTTAAAAGTCAATTAAATCATTGGATTTGTAAAAGGTTTGTGACTTTTATAAATCACTGATTCATCCCCTCTCTCAGTGATACCAGTATTTCAACAACATCTTCTAATTAATTAGTTCACTAGCACTTAATATTTAAGTACATCCCAACTAAAAATATTAATGTCAATGCATCTGATGTAGGAGCATACTTGGTTCTTGGAAATCTTGCATCAACCAAAAATATTTTCCTTCAATTTTGTTCTTGTTCAAGTTGGAAGATTCAGTATTTTGTCATGTTTTCTCACCAGACCTTGTAGATCTATGGTTTCATCGTGAACATGCTCATTTTCCTTATTCCAAGTTTTCATCTCAATTGGATCTTTTTCTGACAAGTTATCTGTTTCAGATTAAGTGACAGTTTTTGGAATTGGCCCCATAATAATTTCAAATCTAATAGTTGGTTTGATCAATCATGGATCCTTCCTGTAACTTGTGGATCCTCACGGTGTGTTTTGATTTGTTTCGTGGAGTGTCCCCAACCTTAATTTTAGGTCCACACTTCATCATATACATCTACTGTGGAGTAATTCAAATTTGAGGCCGACCTATTCATGCACATGTTACGTTTCTTTCATCGGAGATTGTTAGGATCTTTGGATGACATAGATGCTTCTAGATCTATGGATATGATATAAATATTGTAATGGATCATTAGGATAGCAAGCAATCAAGATTAGGTAGATTAAGAATAATATAGAATTCAATATGTAATATTTTTGCTCGCATGTATGAAACCTGTATTTTGAGCATGTTGTATCAGGCCTATGAGCCCAATCTGTAAGCCCAGATGTGGCCAACTGTATGTAATCAAATTTTTTGATAATAAGGATGTTTGTATATGCATTTTCCTCGATATCATGTGTTGCTTCTATTGTTAGACTCTCGATGCATGGTTTGTATTGTTCTCTTTGGGGACCTTCCTACCATGACTGCATCAAATTGCTATCAGAGTGAGATTCGTTCCATGGAAGATTGTCAGAGTTTGCAAAGTTCTGTTAAAGATTTTTTGTGGGGTGGCAGATTGAGGATTCTACCTACAGCTGCAGAGGACTTGTGTAAATATGGAAGGAAGAAGAAATGGTAGAGGAAATGGAGCGCGTGGAAATGTAGACCCAACTATAATGGATATGGTGAGAGGAATTTCTGCTAGATTAGAAGTAGTTGAAATAGCCTAGAGGAGAGGTCAACCAGTTGATGATGTGAGTGATGAAGAGGTAGAAGAACATGAAGAAAGGGAAAGAGAAGATCAACCTGTTGGTGTTTTTTCCCACATAGAGATTGTAGATCTCTAAGAGGTAGCCAACCCCTCTCAAGGATAGCTGCAACAACTAGTGGCCAACTAATGAGAGTCAGTTATGGACTGAACTCTCCTACACTTCTGGATTTGTAGGACCAAGGTGGGTAAACCTAAATGTGTTCATAAGAATGCCTCATGACTGGTAAGAATACTTCCTATATACAGATCACAATTCTGACATACTTAGAGGGATAGTCATCATTTCATGGTATTGGCAAACCAAGGAATGATTACCAGTGCCGAAGAGCAACAAAACTGACCCACTTACAATAAGGAAACACCTTTGGAAGGAAGACAAGGTATTAATAAGTGTTTGTGTTCAATATTTGGATTACCATGCTTACAGCCTACAGTCTTAAACCAAAGAGAAGGCTACAAACATTGTTCAGTGCCTCATCCATCGGGCAACAGAGTCATACAGAGTAAAATTCTGATAATATGAACTTATCTTCATATAGCATTATATCATGAGATACTTCAGCATATTAAAATAGTACTTCTTCAAGAATCCTGAGCATATACAACCATGAACATGTAATTGAATCTTCAAGCATTTGATTAACTCCTTAAGTTAAAGCAAGAAAACTAACTACACTTTCAATTAATTGCTGAAAATTGAAGAGAGGAACCTTTGATAATTCCATTCAAAATCCATGACACACACACAGGAGAGTAAACCATCTTAATTTTATAGATTTGTTTCAATATCAGTAATTAAAAAAGCATATCATACTAATTGTATACAAATCCCTACTTAGGATGATTTCCTAAACAAAATGTTTATAACACTTCGACTGTAAAACTAACTGTACAAACTCTAAAGCCTTGGACCCATAGATTACTGACCTCTACAATGAGCTATGAAATATCCTTTATAAGGAGAGCAACCACCACTGGGCTACATTATCAATACAAAATTGAATTTCAACTTAGAGTGAAATTCAAATTCACATTCCTTATCATTAGATAGCATTGCTTATGATCATAGGAATCAAAACGGTTACATAGTAACCAGCCAGAGAAAAAAATTCATGCAAAGCACGCGCACGTCCACATCCATGGGAGAAAAGAGCAGGAACAAACACGTCCAACCAACCCATTACCAGTCACCATCAAGAGAACACACAGCCTCGGTACAAGTGACCACTTCGAGTCCGCGCCTATGACAACGACGAAGCCACCTCTCATTTACCAGCCCTACGAGCACATCCCTGAACAACTGGACCCGGTGCTAGTGCAGTTATCAGTTCAATTGCCAGAACCTCCTCGTCCACTCCCATAAGCTCCATCAAGGAGGCCAAGTAGCACCGATAGTCAAAATCAATGTCAGATTCATCAAAATTTGAGATGATCACTGGGGACAAACAATGCATTGGCCCCTTTCCAGTGTTTCCAATAGTAGCCTTGTGAGCCACGGGAGAACTGGGCTTCTTCTCGACCAACAATCTTTGGGCCCTTAGCCTCACACTCCTTCCTTTAATTGATTTATCCATGAGAGAAATAGAGCTCTGCAATACATAGGAGATAAAACCTTTCTGCACACAGACACAAGAAGATGCAATGCTGATTGCATACAACTTAATCAACATTTATAGAGTAACCCAACATGCAGGGTACAATTGCTTGAAGGAAATTCAAGCACTCGAGCAATTAGTGACAAAGATAACCATGAATACTCTTAGTAGGATGGCACTATTCGCACACCAAAGGAAATCAGGTGGAGATCCTCTGGAGAAGGAAAAAAAACCGTGCCATTAATGACACGAGCAACAACCAAGCAATACATGCCACGTGGACAACCCACACACCCCCTCTTTGAAATTGAACCGCCGATTCGGGAGACACTTTATCAAATGGAGGGTTGAGATCAAGTCAATGGATATTGACAATCCACCTCGACGCCTTCAGAAAACACATCCAATCAAAACCCTCAAAAATAGCAGATCCAAACCACATAGTGGGACCCACATAGCTCCATTGGCAGAAGAAGAAAAGCCACGTGCCACACCCTCACAGACCTCGCAACACCCCTCAGGCTACTTACTCTGCATGTGTGAGGTGTGCGAGAAACCATAATTAACCTTGTTATTAATGGCCATCGCTGGTGAAAAGACGACCCCACATCACATCCAACACCTCGGGAAGAAAATCGTTCATCCGTTCATGCTAGATGGCGACATCTCGTGAACCTCGCACCACTTTGGTGATGCCAACAGGAAAACTTGTGAGGTCAGTGAGAAGTGGCCTAGATCCAAAGCCAGCGATCAGACGGTTCATTAGACCTTAGATAAAACATCTAAGTGGGACCTGCATTTAAAATTTTTGACGGTGTAGGACATAAGCCGTCTTGGCAAAAGACCGGCGAATTAGGTGAAACGGGGCTGGTAAAGCACGACGCGAGAGGGATAAAAACTCACTTAAGTGACCGGTTCCCCCAAGCAGTAGGTCACCGTTGAAACATAACCAGAGGGTTTCATTGTTTTAAATACCACCATGGGCAACTCTGAAACCCCAATGCCCTAGCCCAATTTTCACTTAGAAAATTGAAGTCCCATCAATGGCTCCGACTGGGGATGCATGCCCCCTGTGGGCATAGCAAGAATCTAGAATCTTTGGTTTCATAGACCAGATCACTGAATTACACAAGCCCTTCAACAGATATATAGCCTTGTTCTGTCAATTGGACCTATGCATACAAACATGGTAGTGCCAAGCTACCAAACAAGAGAAATCAAGGCTTACCTCTATCAAAAACAAAACTTTCCGTTTCTTGATGGGGAAAGAACTTGCAACATTCACCATTTGATGTTTTGAAGTGCATGGGATAACCAATACCTTTGCGACTGCCATGGTGGCTATCCACACTCAGCCCCTGTATTGATTTAATCAATGCTCTGCCCCACCAATTTAAGAGCAACATATAACCTGGATGATATTTCACCTTATCCTGCTCCTGGTTATATTTTATAGGGTGGTGGCTCATCCATTCTAGGAAATGAAAACTCTCATAACTTACCTGGTCTACAACATTATCCATTATGTTATCCTTGGTTTGCACATTGAACTGAAAGTAGTTATATAGAACAATATGCAAAGTACCCTTATTTCCATTAGCTAACCTAGATGACACATAGCTTGAGGAGATTTTTTCCTGGCACATCCTTTCTTGTACCTCTTCATTCATCCCAATATAAAAACCCTCAAAGAGAGGTTTAAAAACATCAACTTCACTTTGATCAGAAAAGATAGAGCAATATATACTGGCTTCATTGTACTCAACACTATTTGTTGAATATGTTGATCCATAAGTGAATAATTCAGAAAAATCAAAAGACCCCTTACTGACTACATCAATGCTAGAGGGAAATAACACCTCCATCTCCACTTTACATAGATAGTGAGGAAAAATCATTGGGTCAATGTATTCACCACAATACTGGCTACCTCCAATTGTATTCTTCTGATCACAGGTATCAATATCCTTAGATTGTTCAACATTTATACAACTCCCCTGTTCCAATGCTAAGAGATTTGAGGTACACTCCAGATATACATTATCTGACAATTTTTCCTTCACTTGGGAACAAACACGGGGCTCTTCATCCCCACACAACTCTGGTAAAAATAATATTTCTGTTGTATTCTCTGTACTGTAGTCATTACCCCTAAAATCATAATCACTAGCTTGCAACAAAATATCAGTAACATTAGAATCATAAGTAGGACTAGGAAACACAATAGGTGTCTCATACAGTCCTACATCATTTTGCCTCTCAATTTTGGCATTACCTAGGCAAACATCCTGTAATGAATGAGCACTACCTTTATTTTGTGTAGATGCATTCCTGGCCGACTCTTCAATCTCTATCCATTTAATCACTTGAGCCAAATTAGAAGGTTTCAATTCCTTTGGTAAGGAACTCAGTCCTGATTCATACAGTTCACAAAACAAATCAATGCACTCATAATCATTAGGTCTTTGATCTATAGGAATTTATATTAAGATTTCCAAAAATCTCAAAAAAAAAACTCATATAATGATTCCTCTTCTTGCCTTCTCATATCATACAGTTCTGACACACAAGAAACCTGATCATCTTTACTCAAATCAGACTGGATTTCAACTAGGATCTCATTATCATCAAACTGCATTTCTAGACTTATAACAATTCTAGCAAGAATTTTATCATCAATTTTTTGAATAGCCGGCTCAGATATTCTATTATCATTGGTTAGGTAAGGGTAACCAATATTTGTAGCCGGATACCTCTTCATCATTGAATATTTCATATTATTTTCAATTTCCATAGCCAGTTGGTATGCTTGAGGCAGAGTAGTAGGTTCTTTATCCCTTAATAAAAAACTCATCCTCTTTTTGAAAGCACCTAGATACACAACCAAGATTTCAGTCTCATTAGGTCTTATTTCTGTAGGGATCTCCCTTAATGCTCTTGAAAACCTTAGATTAAAATGCGGGACAAATTCCTCCTCTTGTATGTGAGTTTTCATAAATCCTTTTCTCAATGTGTTGGGATTGACTCTTTCACCAAATTGCTCCATAAAAGCAATCACCAACTGATTCCATGAGTTAACAGAAAAAGCAGGAAGATAGGAAAACCAGTCCCTAGCATCACCTTTTAAGGATTGCATAAATAATTTCATGACAACATCCTCATGATCAATTTCATAATCACCCATTACATCTACAAAATGCTGTAAATGGTTTGAAGCCAATTCTGCAACTTGCCCTGTATACTGAGGTAAATACTTCCTAATTTTCTTAGGAATTGAATTAGGGTAATTGCTGATACTACTAAACATAAAAGGCATATACCTTTGAGTTACAAAATTCCCCAAAGGGCTTAATACAATGTGTTCTTCTCGCATATTTATGTTTGACCTTACACACAACAGGCTATTCAATATCATATAACTATCAGGCACATCACTTGTTAGCTCAACCAGGAGTTTGTTAATGACTGAAAAAAGTACTCCTTACTTTTCAAGATTCTATGCAATACAAAACTGTTTCATAAATCCTTTTACATATTGTATTACTAGAAGTATGGTAAAACCAATCCTTGTTCCCTTGTATATGCTTGACATATAAATTTGGAACCATTTTTATCCTTAATAAAAAACACCTATTATCATCAAAGTAGTAAACTATTTTAGTTTTGGTGAAATACTTGGTAGTTGTTTGTAGCATGTATCAACTTCTTTTCCAGACTGTAAATAGCACAAATCGGGAACTTATTTCTTTATTTATTCACTGGTTCTTCAGAGAGAGTCACCACCTCCTTTCAGAGGGCAATATTTCAAAGAACGTTTAGATTCTATTCTTTGAGTTGCGTCAGATTATGGGTTTCATTACCCATTACAAAGTCGCATCATACCATCAACAATACCTTCCACAATCATAACCATTTACCATCGAAGTTTAACACTTATCTTTACTTTGAACAATAAGTTCTAGATAAGGACCTCCCATCCCTATGGTTCTATTGTCTTCTTTCTCCCTCTTTTTTTTTAAAAACTTCTCAGTAGTTCTCCCCAAATAAAAATCATCCTTCAATGAATAACTCTAGAATTCCTGAATCCTTTGCTCACAGGAAACCATAGACCATAAGATTATTAGGATTATTTTCAACTATCTCCTTTCGCTTAGTTTGAAAACATTCACTGTGTAAATTCAGAACAACATATCATTTAATATGACTCTATGTTAGCACCGTCTACAACCAAACCTTGTGAGTTTGTCCCCAGCGGAGTCACCATTCTGTTGGTGTTTTTTACCACATAGAGATTGCAGATCTCTAAGAGGTAGCCAACCCCTATCAAGGATAGTTGCAACAACTAGTGGCCAACTAATGAGAGTCAGTTATGGACTGAACTCTCCTACACTTCTGGCTCTGTAGGACCAAGGTGGGTAAACCTAAATGTGTTCATAAGAATGCCTCATGACTGGTAAGAACACTTCCTATATACATATCACAATTCTGACACACTCAGAGGGATAGTCATCATTTCATGGTATTGGCAAACAAGAGAATGACTACTAGTGTCGAAGAGCAACGGAACTGACCCACTTACAATAAGGAAACACCTCCCGAAGGAAGAATAAGTTTTAATAAGTGTTTGTGTTCAGTATTTGGATTAACATGCTTAGAGCCTATAGTCTTAAACCAAAGAGAAGGCTACAAACATTGTTTTGTGCCTCATCCATCGGGCAACGAAGTCATACAGAGTAAAATTCTGATACTATGAACTTATCTTCATATAGCATTACTATCATGAGATACTTCAACATATTAAAACAATACTTCTTCAAGAATCCTGAGCATATACAACCATGAACATGTAATTGACTCTTCAAGCATTTGATTAAATCCTTAAGTTAAAGCAAGAAAACTAACTACACTTTCAATTAATTGTTGAAAACTGAAGAGAGGAACCCTTGATAACTCCATTCAAAATCCATGGCACACACACAGGAGAGTAAACCATCTTAATTTTATAGATTTGTTTCAATATCAGTAATTAAAAAAGCATATCATACTAACTGTATACAAATCTCTACTCGAGATGATTTCCTAAACAAAATTTTTATAACACTTCGACTGTAAAACTGACTGTACAAACTCTAAAGCCTTGGACCCAGAAATTACTAACCTCTATAATGAGCTATGAAATCTCCTTTATATATCAGGAGAGCAACAAGCACTGGGCTACATTGTCAATACAAAATTGAATTTCAACTTAGAGTGAAATTCAAATTCACATTCCTTATCATTAGATAGCATCACTTATGATCATAGGAATCGAAATGGTTACATAGTAACCAGCCGGAGAACAAAATTCGTGCAAAGCAAGCGCACGTCCACATCCACGGGAGAAAAGAGCAAGAACAAACACGTCCAACCAACCCACCACCAGTCACCATCAAGAGAACACATGGCCCTAGTATAGGCGACCACTTTGAGTCCGTGCCTGTGACAGCGATGAAGCCACCTCTCCTTTACCAGCCTTGTGAGCACATCCCTGAACAATTGGACCTGGTGCCAGTGCAATTATCAGTTCAATTGCCAGAACCTCCTTGTCCACTCCCATAAGCTCTATCAAGGAGGCCAAGTAGCATCGATAGTCAGAATCAGTGTCAGATTCAACAAAATCCGAGATGATCACCGGGGACGAACAATGCACTAGCCCCTTTCCAGCGTTTCCAATAGTAGCCTTGTGAGCCATGGGAGAACCGGGCTTCTTCTCAACCAAAAATCTTTGGACCCCTAGCCTCACACTCCTTCATTTAATTGATTTATCCATGAGAGAAATAGAGCTCTGCAATACACAGGAGAAGAAACCTTTCTGCACATAGACACAAGAAGATGCAATGCTGATTGCATACAACTTAATCAACATTTATAGAGTAACCCAACATGCAGGGTACAATTGCTTGAAGGCAATTCAAGCACTCGAGCAATTAGTGACAAAGATAACCATGAATACTCTTAGTATGATGACACTATTTGCACGTCAGAGGAAATCATGTGGAGATCCTCTAGAGAAGGAAAAAAATCCGTGCCATTAATGACACGAGCAACAACCAAGCAATACATGCCACACGAACAACCCACACACCCCCTCTTTGAAATTGAACCGCTGATTCGGGAGACACTTTATCAAATGGAGGGTTGAGATCAAGTCAATGAATATTGACAATCCACCTCGATGCCTTCAGAAAACATATCCAATCAAAACCCTCAAAAATAGCAAATCCAAACCACATAGTGGGACCCACATAGCCCCATTGGCAGAAGAAGAAAAGCCACGTGCCACGCCCTTGTAGAACTCGCAACACCCCTCAAGCTACTTACTCTACGTGTGCGAGGTGTGTGAGAAACCATAATTAACCCTGTTATTAATGGCCATCATCGGTGAAAAGACGACCCCACGTCACATCCAACACCTCGGGAAGAAAACCGTTCATCCGTTCACGCCAAATGGTGACATCTCGCGAACCTTGGACCACTTTGGTGATGCCAACAAGAAAACCTGCGAGGTCAGCGAGAAGTGGCCTAGATCCAAAGCCATCGATCAGACAATTCATCAGACCTCAGATAAAACATCTTAGTGGGACCCGCATTTAAGATTTCCGACAGTGTAGGACATAAGCCGTCTTGGCAAAAGACCGGTGAATTAGGTGAAATGAGGCTGGTAAAGCACGATGTGAGAGGGATAAAACCTCACTTAAGTGACCGATTCCCCCAAGCAGCAGGTCACCATTGAAACATAACCAAAGGGTTTCATTGTTTTAAAGACCACCATGGGAAACTCTGAAACCCTAATGCCCTAGCCCAATTTTCACTTAGAAAATTGAAGTCCCATCACAACCTAGCCTTGATCAAGGAGAAGAGAGGTTCATAAGAGCCCTAACCAGAGTAAATACTAAACCACATTTCAATCCACCAGATTATAATGGCAAGTTGGATTCAAATGAATTGCTTGATTGGATAACAAAGATGGAGAAGTACTTTGATTTTGAAGGTACCACAAAAGACAAGAAGGTGAAATATTCTTGTACAAAATTGAAAACGACATGCATCCCTTTGGTTGGAAAATTTGTAGACAGATAGGCAAAGAAGAGGAAAAGAGAAGATAAAATCATGGGATCGAATGGTGAATAAGTTAAAGACAAAGTTCATGTCTGCAGACTATCAGATAATTTTTTTGAAAGTTGTAGAATTTGAAGGAG
The DNA here is from genome assembly GCA_007115665.2 of Sequoiadendron giganteum. Taxonomy (NCBI): domain Eukaryota; kingdom Viridiplantae; phylum Streptophyta; class Pinopsida; order Cupressales; family Cupressaceae; genus Sequoiadendron; species Sequoiadendron giganteum. The sequence goes on along the minus strand of CM021103.1, from coordinate 564,299,398 downwards.
TCAAGTGTGACAGAGTATACCAAGGAGTTCTACAAGTTGAATATCAGATCCGAACATTTAGAGGATGAGATCGAGCAAGTAGTCAGATATGTGAATGGTTTGAGGTCATCTATACAAGATGCAATTAGTTTGATCAAGTTATTGAGTGTGGAAGAGGCATATCAGTGTTCCCTAAAAGCAGAAGAGAAGTTGAATAAAAGACATGAGAAAAGAAAAAGAGGAAGAGGTGGAAGATTTCAGAGAGGAAGAATTTTTACTAGAGGAGGAAGAGGATCTTTTGCAGATAAAAAAAAAGATAAGGAAGTCAGTAAGAATGATAATTCACACCATAGAGATGATGGAAAATCTTACCAGAGAGGAGGATATGGTGGTTACTAGAATAAGTATTACAAAAAAGATGGTAGAAGACAGGAGAAAAGAGTATTCAGAGGAACTTGTTTTAAGTGTGGTGGAGGACATAGATAATTTGAGTGTAATTAGGGAGAGACAAGCATAAAGACAAAGAACAATAGAAGAATATCCTTTGTTGAGGAGGATCATCTTGGATCATCTAATAAACTGGAAGAGAGAGAAGTGTTGGTGAAAAAAAGGGTATTGTGTCAAAGTGAGATGGAGTAGGAACTGTTGCAAAGAAAGAATTTGTTTTGAACTAGATGCAAGGTAGCTGGTAAATGTTGCAAAGTGATTATTGATAGTGGAAGCTCAGAGAACCTAGTTTCTAAAGAAATGGTGACCAAATTGAAGTTGAAAAGGTTGAAACACTTGAAGCCCTATTCGATAGCATGGATTCAAGATGAGCAAAAGATATTGGTAAGTGAACAATGTTTGGTGAAATTGAAGATAGGAAATTATCATGATGAGGTTTTGTGTGATATCATGCCTATGGATGTATGCCATATTTTGGTGGGAAGAACTTGGTAGTATGATAGATAGGCTATTCATGGTGGAAAGAAGAACATATATACTATTGTTGCAAATGGGATGAAGCAGACTTTGTTGTCATTGGAGGATGTTCCTAAAATTGAGGTTTCCACGAATGCTAGAATTTTTTTGGTTGATGGAAGGATATTTATAGATAGATTTGGACTTGAGAACCTGTGCTATGCCTTGGTTCCTAAGAAGGTTGAAAACTTGAAGCATGTAGAAGAGCAACGAAAATAGATAAAGGAATTGCTAGTAGAATATGAAGCTATCATTTCAGATAATGTACCTAATGGATTGCCACTTGTGAGGAGCATTAGTCATTGCATGGATTTGATTCCTAAAGCTAGTTTGCCTAATAAAGCAACACACCAGATGACACCAACAAAGAATGAAGATTTGAATAGAAAAGTGTAAGATTTGTTGAGAAAAGGTTTCATTAGAGAAAGATTAAGTCCTTGAGGAGTACCTGCAATGCTAACACCTAAGAAGGATGGAGAATGGAGGATGTGTATAGATTCTAGAGACATAAACAAAATCACTGTGAAGTATAGATTTCCTTTTCCCTAGATGGATGACATTATGGATTGTTTGAGTGGAGCTAAATTCTTTACAAAGATAGATTTGAAGAGTGGATATCATCATATCAGAATCAGAGAAGGGGATGAATGGAAGACAACATTCAAGACAAATGAAGGATTGTATGAGTGGTTGGTGATGCCTTTTGGACTAACAAATGCACCGAGTACTTTCATGAGGTTGATGAATGAGGTATTGAAGAAATTATTGGGTTAGTTTGTGATTGTCTATTTGGATGACATCTTGATCTTTAGTAAGACTAGAGAATAACATTTGGTGCATATAAGACAAGTTTTGTAGAGGTTGAGAGAAGAGCAGTTGCTGATAAACATTAAGAAGTGTAGTTTCATGAAGGAAGAATTGGTGTATCTGGGATTTGTGATATCAATGGATGGATTGAAGATGGATCCTGAGAAGGTAAGAGAAATTGTTGAATGGCCTACATCGGAAATAATTGGAGAGGTAAGATCATTTCTGATGAGGGTGCCAACCCGAGCCACAAAGATCCACACACAAAACCAGAGGTTATTATTATATTAAAAATATTGAAATTCTTACATGTAGAGGATCCCAAATCCTTGAGTTCTACAATACATGCAAATTATAGAAAACTACAGAAATTCCCCTTTTCGTAGCATGCGATTTTCCTCCCCAAAAACTACTCAAAAATCAGAAAACTAGCCAATAAATAGCCCCTTTCCCCCTTTGGACCCAAAAAAAACATTCTAATTATGCACCAACTTCCAGAGGCCCTAACTTAAGATATGACCGTCGGATCTTCAATCATAATACCTTTTCATAAAGTGGGGCCTAAAGGCTAACCACTTTCGTTTTCTGCCAATTTTTGGGCCCATCTAGAGCCTCTAAGTGCCTCAAAATTGACTTCGAAGATTTTGTAGGGAAAAAAGTAGAAACTAAAACTTGAATAAATTTTGAACCAGGAATGATCTTGACTTGATTCTTTCACCAAAGTGCTTATTTTTATGTCGTGAAGCTTCCCTTAAATTTTTGTCTCCTCATACCCTCAAATTCACACCTGCTAAAAATAGCAGTTGAGTAGAAAAAGCAGAAAAGAAGTTTTGAAAGTTGGGAATTCTTCTTCAACGAAATGGGTATCCAAAAATGAAAAACATCTACAAAATGCTAAATGGAAGTAAAGATATTTTTTGGGTGATGCAAGATTGCCCTTACACCATTGGATGCTCCTGCATCAGACACCCAGGGTAATTTGAGAAGTGACCCTATCATGTCTCAGATGGTTGAAGAAAACCCAAATGATCAACCTCTGCCTTAGACAACCAGGATGAATCTTCCATAGCCCTTCCTCCCCACTTCACCAAATATTCTTCATACTGCCTATTTCTGGCACTCCTTCCCACACGACTATCCAAGATTGCTTCAATCTCCTCCTTCTCTGAAGTAGGCTCTGGAATGCTATACTGTTCCATTGCTGGTACTTCCTCTGCACCACCCTCATGATACTCTGTCAAATCTGCAATGTTGAACACAGGGTAAATGTTGACTCCATCCGACAACTCTACCTCATATGTGTTCCCTAAATCATGCATCTTCAAAATTTTACAAGGACCAAACTTCTTCATCTTTAATTTGATATAGGTTCCCACTGTAAGCCTTTCTTTCCTCAAGTGGACCATCACTTCATCACCAATCTAAAACTCCTTATACCTCCTCTTCTGATCTACCTTAGCCTTACACTACATATTCATCTTCTTAATATGTTCTTTTACCTTCTCATGCATATTCTTGATGTGCTTTGCAAAGTCTTCAACTTCGACACTTGTCTTCTTCTCTTGATCCATATTTCTCAATTTGGGACCAGTCCTGGGGCTACCTCCATACACAATTTGGAATGATGATCTACCAATGATTTTATTGAAAAAATTGTTGTAAGAAAATTTTTCCTAGGGTAAGATCAAGTCCCATCCCTTGGGTTTATCTCCTACCAAGCATCTTAGTAGGTTACCCAGACTTCTGTTCACAACCTCAGTCTGCCCATCAGTCTGTGGATGATGTGCAAAACTGAACTTCAACTCTATTCTGAACTTCTGAAGAACAAGTCAGCAATGTGGACTACATCATGGGTCTTTTGGCATGGGATGAAATGCACCATCTTTGAAAACCTATCAACTACCACAAATACTGAATCATTTCCTCTCTTTGTCCTTGGAAAATGAAGAACAAAGTCCATACTTATATCCTCCCATGACCTCTCTAGTATAGGTAAGGGCTGATACAACCCTATATTATGGCTCACTCCTTTAGCCATTTGATATACCCTACAACTCTGCACAAAATTCTTCACATCCTGTGATAACTGAGGCCAATAATAATGCTCACTGATAATGGCAATGGTCTTATCCCGACCAAATTATCTTGCCATTCCTCCACTGTGCTTCTCCTTTATCTGGTTCTCCCTTACGGAACTCCTTAGAATACACAATTGACTTCCCTTAAAAAACATGCCTTCCTGAATTATGAAATCCAACCACTTTGTCCTGTCAACTATAATAGGCTCCTTACAAGCTTTCCAAGCCTATGCAAAATCAAGATCTTCTGGATACAATGTCTTGAGTTCACTAAACCCAACCACCTCAATATGCATTTCTATCAACAATGTATGCCTCCTACTTAAGGCATCTGCAACCCTATTTGACTTCCCACTCCTATGCTTTAGAACAAAGGTATAACTCTGCAAAAATTCTACCCATTTCATATGCCTTTAATTTAATTTCCCCTGACTACTCAGGTACTACAATGCTTGATGATTAGTATACATAGAAAATTCCTTCGGCAACAAATAATGCCTTCATTTCTTTAATGCTTGAACTATTGCATAAAATTCCTGATCATATACAAAGTACTTTCTCTTTGCATCATTTAAATTTTCACTGAAATAGGCAAAGGGCTTACCTTCTTGGCTTAACACTGCTCCAATGGCACAACCACTGGCATCAAAATCTCCTGAAACACCTTATTGAAATCTGGGAGGGTCAAAACAGGATGTTCTATCACCTTTTGCTTCAATAGATCAAAAATATTTGCTACTCCAGTGCTCCACTTGAACTCTTTCCTATCCCCTCTCATCATTTCGGTCAGGGTTGCACAAATACTACTAAAGTTTCTAATAAAATTTCTTTAAAAATTTTCCAAACCATGGAAAGATCTCACCTTAATAGCAGTTCTTGTCCATCTTGAGACCTTTTGTCAAGACAAAAAACCCCAAGTACACTAACTCCTTCAAAAAACTACACTTCTTCAGATTAAACAATAATTTCTCTTCTCTTAACTTCTCAAAGACTCTACCAATATGCATTATATTCTCATCCAATGACTTACTGAATATAAAAATATCATCTAAATACACAATAAAAAAACTTCCTAGAAACTCTTTGAGTACCTCGTTCATGAGCCACATGAATGTGCTCAGTGCATTGGTTAGCCCAAAAGGCATGAATAACCACTTGTACATGCCCTCTTTGGTCTAGAAGGCGGTCTTCCATTCATCTCCCTCTCGAATCCGGATCTAGTGATACCCACTCTTCAGATCAATCTTTGTGAAGTATTGAGCTCCACTCAAATAGTCCATTAGGTCATCCATCCTTGGCAAGGGAAATCTATACTTGATCGTTATCTTGTTTATGACCTGGGAGTCTATACACATCCTACACTCCCCATCCTTCTTTGGTGCTAGTACTACACATGGAATCAGACTCTCTCAAATCAAATCCTTTCTCAACAACTCCTCAAATTGTCTGTTCAACTCCTCATTTTATGCAGAAGTGATTCTGCGAGCTGCCTTATTCGGAAAACTAGCTCTAGGGATCAAGTCAATCTGATGACTGATCTTTCTCACTGGTGGAAAACCCTTAGGTACATTATCATTAACAATATCTTGAAACTCATTCAATAACCCAAAAAATTCTACTGGCACCTTCTCACTATCCTCCTTATCCATTCTAGGAATCAATGCATAACACACACGCTCATGCTTCATGCCTTCTAAAAATTTCCTTCCATCAAACATAAAAAATTCTAGCACTACTGCATAGCTTTTCTTCGGCCTTCTTCAGGGGTTTCAACTTATGGTGGACTCCATCCTTCATTAGGGAATAAGTGTTTGCATGGCCATCATGTATAGCTCGCCTGCCGAATTTCCATGACCTCCCTAACAACATGTGACATGCATCCATGGGGATGATATCACAAAGTACCTCATCACAATAACTTCTGATCTTGAACTTCACCAGGCACTACTCATTGACCATAAATTTGTGGTCTTTCTGCAACTAAGAAATCCGATATGGATGTGGATGCCTTTCTCTCTTTAGCTTCAACTTCATAACCATCTCTTCTGACACTAGATTATCGGTGCTCCCACTATCAATAATGACATCACAACATTTTTCTTCACACTTGCAGCTTGTGTAGAATAGATTCTTCCTCTATTCTAGCACCTTATCTTCAATCACCAGGGCTCTTCTAACCACTAGGCATCTACTCCAATAAGATTGCAGAGATGGAGGCTTTAGCACTAGGCTTGGAGATCTGTATACAAAAAGGAATCAAATATGTGGAAATAGAAGGAGATTCAAAAATATGTATACAAGAAATATCCATGGGGAAAGCACCTAACTAGAAAATTGATAATTGGATAGGTATAATCAAATCACTCCTTGGGAAGATGAATGACTTCTCCATTTCACATGTGTACAAGGAGGCGGAAAATGTTGCCGACCTGCTAGCTAATTATGGTGTTTACCAAGATATACCAGTATACATATTTTTTTTCATAGAATGGTGGACATTTATACAAGACATAATAGACCAAGATAACTCAAAGTAAGGTGGTAAAAAACCCGTGAGAGGCTCAAAAAGGCATGCCTAGACTGGCATACTGAGTTAGTCACAAGCAATAGAAAAAGAGATTTAGGGGGATGTGGTGTAAGATGAGAATACAAATGTGAGCTCATAGGTCCTGTATGAATGACCGAGAAGGGGCTAAAGGCACAAGCCACCCTGAAAAGACAAACACAATTTGGTGTTTTGAAGAGATGGTCCATATTTTTGGTTTGAGTTGCAGTTGCAAGAATGAAACACTCACGAAATAGTGCCAACACCTCTTCATTGTGCAACATTCATCTGTGCTTGTGGAAATTGAAAAAGTGGTCAAGGGGATTCTTTAGGGGGAAAGACATTGGTGCGATGGAGCCATCTACAAAGTCATCATTGGGCTGCTAGTTGACATCTTTGGCTCAAGGGGGAGGGTTGTGGAACTTCTGGTTGGCTTCATGGAAGAGGTAAACACACAGGTAGTGGAAAATTCCACCCTCGAGCTGGTAGCAGATGAACTGGTGAGCCACTTGAGACTCACATTCAGAGCAATAGGATTAAGCTCCGATGAAGATGAGGATGAAACCAACAAAGAAGAGACAGTGCAGAAATGAGCGAAAACAAAGGAAAACTTCCTGGTCAACACATGGGAAGTGTGACAAACAGGTGTCATCAACTCCAACATGGAGGAATTTTCCAGGTTTTCAAAGTCTGATGGGTCTTGGCTCTCCGAACACAGATCAGCCTAGATGGTGGCTTAAGGGAGGAGCTTGGCTGTTATTTACAACTACCTAATAATGTAAAAGGGCTGAATACCCATCTATGCTAATATATGTACTTTGACATATGCTACTACTTGAAGTTAATGAAAAGGGGTGCTATCCCTACTGATAACACTTACTTAAAAAAAAAAATATATTAAATAGGTGCATGCATTAAATGCACAATTAGAAGATTGTAAAAATGATATGTTTTAAAAGAAGAAATTGATATTTTTTATTTAAAAGTAATTAAAGAATTGAAATAATAGATAGATTAGATTTCCTCTTCTATCTGAAAAAGGGTTTTTATTAAATTATTTTATTTGGGCAATATATTACTATATTTCACTGAAGGGAAATTGGATTTAGGAAATTCTAATGGTAGATTTATTTCCTATCTTTATTGCCCCTTTTAATGGGATTTCTTCTGTTCACACTTTTGGGGGAAATTGGTTAGAAGTTTTACTTGTTATTTTGTAAGTCTTCCAGATGTGGTAGTATTATTTGGGGTTGTTGTAGTTTATGGTTTTATCCCTTTGATTTCCCCTGGGTAGTGTGTTTAGTTGTATTCAGTTAATCACCCGGTTACCACAATCGAGGATGTGATGCCTTTATATTTTGGATTGGGAATTATTATCCGTATGTGTGCTCTAGTTTACCCTTAGGTTATGGATTAGATCCATGTGTTGTCAGTAGGAGAGTGGCTCTCGATGGAGGCAAGGGTTTGGGAAGATCTGCCGAGGTAACCCATGCTACTTTTTGATGGCACTCCTCCTATGACAACTATTTTTTGGTTCAGTGATATATCTAATTATTTAACTCTGGAAGCAATGAAACCATTATGTTAGTGTTTTACTTGTATTTGATTAGTTCAGTGTTGTGGTAGCCTGTGTCTAGAGGTTGTTGGTTTTGTCTAGGATGCCTTTTTTTTATCTCCTAGCACAGGGGGTGGGCCTTCAGGTACCACTTGGTTGGGTGGAATGTGCACCTTACTCCATTGGGTTCCCTCTTATGTTCGTAATGGTGAGATCTTCTAGATTGGAGAGCTCGTGTGTACCAGTTATTATGTTCCATTATTATGATTTATTGTATCAATTGGACACTTTGTATATGTATCACTCCTCAATTGTATTCGAGGAGGATTTTTGTAATTGTAACATTATTGAATGATATTTTTTATTTTGGAAATTAGTTTAGTAAATATTATTTGGAATGAATGTAATATATGGATCTTTTATGTACTTTTATCTTATGAGATGTATTTATTGCTTTGGATGTATGATCTTTAATTCATGAGAAATAATTTATATGCTTTGAACGAGTTATTCTTTTATGTTATGGGATTTAGTTGTAAGCTTGGTCACGTACCTTAGAGGATGTATGCATTAGTGTAGTGCACTTTACTTGTAATTAATTACACTTTAAAAAAAAATTGTTCGCTTGCATTGTAGTTGCATCTTCCTCTAGGGTTACATGGCGAGGCATTACACATGGTATCAGAGCCCAGGTTCATACATATGAGCCCATTATGTTGTCCTTGTGAATCTTTTAGTGGAGTTTTTTAGTGGTCATGATGTTCATGGATTTGACATTTTGCATCATGTGCTCTATGGAAAAGAGTAGAGTGAAAGAAAATTGATAAAATGTTATGGATGAAAAGTAGTGATATGTATCACATGGGTTATTGAAGTGGATGTACTTTTGGAATTATGTATGTAATTAGACCCTCTTGTAAATGTGTGGAACCAGTAACTGTGTTGGTTGAATGTTGTGAATACCCCGTACTTGCTTTGTGTGTCCATGTTGTACATTATCATAAACAATATCTTGAAAATCATTCGATAACCTAGAAAATTCTACTGGCACCTTCTCACTATCCTCGTTATCCATTCTAGGAATCAATGCATAACACACATGCTCATGCTTCATGCCTTCTAAAAATTTCCTTCCATCAAAATAAATAATTCTAGCACTACTGAATACCTTTTCTTCGGCCTTCTTTAGGGGTTTCAACTTATGGAAGACTCCATCCTTCATTAGGGAATAAGTGTTTGCATGGCCATCATGTATAGCTCACCTGTCGAACTGCCATGACCTCCCTAACAACATGTGACATGCATCCATGGGAATGATATCATAGAGTACCTCATCACGATAACTTACAATCTTGAACTTCACCAGGCACTACTCATTGACCATAACTTTGTGGTCTTTCTGCAACCAGGAAATTCTATATGGATGTGGATGCCTTTCCCTCTTTAGCTTCAACTTTGTAACCATCTCTTCTGGCACTAGATTATCACGGCTCCCACCGTCAATAATGACATCACAACATTTTTCTTCACACTTTCAACTTGTGCAGAATAGATTCTTCCTTTGTTTTGGCTCCTTCTCTTCAGTCACCAGGGCTCTTCTAACCAGTAGGGCTTCTCCCCTTTCAGCATAATCTGAATGCTCAGATTGAGCCTCCTCATTTGCATGTACAACCCTTGCATGAACTTTCGGCCTTCTTTCTATCCTTCCTTTGTGTTATGGACATTCAGAGGCTCGATTCCCTTCTTCACCACATTGAAAAAAAGTTCCTCTAAAACCACCTCTTCCAGGTCCTTGCTTAGATCTTCCTCGTCCTCTACCTCTTTGATCACCACTATTTTGATCATGAGGGTGATATAAGTTATCATTCCTCTGGCTTTGACTGGTACCCACATCTTCATTTTTCTTCTCATCCTCGTTTCGGCTTCCAGAAGATCTTCCAGTACCCCTTTTGCTTTGACCTCCTCGTCCTTTTTGCTTGCTATCAAATCTTTTGTTCAACTTCTCTTCAACTCTCAGAGAAAATTGGTATGCATCCTCAATGGTGGTCATTCTAACTAGAATTAGCTCCTCTTGAATGCTCGGTCATAACCCATTAAGATAACGAGCTACCTTCTCCTTGTTGTCCTCTGCATGTCCCATTTTGATGATTATCTTGTGAAAATCTTCTGTGTATTCTTTGAAAGATCTACTTCCTTACTTCAACCATTGCAATTTATTTAGTAGATCTAAATCATAGTCCACTGGTATAAACTGCTTCTTTAGTTTCTCCACCATGTGATCCCATCTGGTGATCTGTCCTTTTCCTCTCTTATTTCTTTCTAGTTGGACCTATTTCCACTAGTTATTGGCGTGGCCCTTCAGCTTCGTTTTTGCAAACTTAACCCGATCTGGGTCCTCTAATTCTTCATACTTGAAATACTCTTCCAACTCGTTGATCCAGTCGATCAACTCTTCCGGGTTTCGACTTCTGAAAAAACTGGGAACTTCTACTCTGGATCTTTTTCCAATCTTCGAAATGGACCTTATGAACCGCATTTGATCTTGATCAATTGCTTCTTCTTTCTCTTCTACATCTGAATCCTCCACATCTTCTTCATCCTCACTTTCTTCTCTTCTTCTCGGGGTTACCCCTCTTCTCAACTCTTCCTGCAATGCATCAATTTGTCTTTGGAGGGCTCTGAAACCCTCGACTGCCAATGAGTCTCTTCCATCAACATTTTTGGCACCTTCAACACCACGTCACTGACCACGCATCAATCTTGGAGGCATCTTGAATATCTCAAACCCACAACCATGGTCCTGGTGCGAACTACCTCATAATTGACGATCTGTCCACACGCTCAAGAAAACCCACTTTGATACCACTTGATGAGGGTGCCAACCCGAGCCACAAAGATCCACACACAAAACCAAAGGATATTATTATATTTAAAATAATGAAATTCTTATAGGCAGAGGATCCCAAATCCTCGAGTTCTACAATACATGAAAATTACAGAAAACTACAAAAATTCCCCTTTTCGCAGTATGCGATTTTCGTCCCCAAAAACTACTCAAAAATAAGAAAAGTAGCCAATAAATAGCCCCTTTCCCCCTTTGGAGCCAAAAACAACATTCTAATTATGCACCAACTTCCAGAAGCCCTAACTTAAGATCTGACCATCAAATCTTCAATCATAATACCTTTTCAGAAAGTGGGGCCTAAAGGCTAACCGCATTCATTTTCTGCAAATTTTTGGGCCCATCTGGAGCCACTAAGTGCCTCAAAATTGACTTCAAAGATTTTGTAGGGCAAAAAGCAGAAACTAAAACTTGAATAACTTTTTAACCGAGAATGATCTTGACTTGATTCTTTCGCCAAAGTGCTTATTTTTATGTCCTGAAGCTTACCTTAAATTTCTATCTCCTCACACCCTCAAATTCACACCTACTAAAAATAACAGTTGAGCAAAAGAAGCAGAAAAGTAGTTATGAAAGTTGGGAATTCTTCTTCGACGAAAAGGGTATCCAAAAATGTAAAAAAATCTACAAAATGCTAAATGGAAGTAAATATATTTTTTGGGTGATGCAAGATTGCACTTACACCACTGGATGCTCCTGCGTCAATTTCATGGATTGGCTAGTTTCTACCAAAAGTTCATTAGGAATTTTTGTTCTATTTGCAACCCTTTGACATAAAAAATGAGAGGGGATATGAAAGATTTCAGATGGACATTTGGAGCAAACCAAAGTTTTGAGTTGTTGAAATAGAGGGTGATTGAGCAACTTGTGTTGGCTTTACCAAATTTTAATAAGGTATTTCAGGTAGATTGTGATGCGAGTGGAAATGCAATTGGAGCACTATTAAGTCAAGAAGGAAGACCAATAGCTTATTTCAGTGAGAAGTTGAAACAATGCAAGGAAAAAGTATTTAGTGTATGATCATGAGTTTTATACCATAGTTCAAGCTTTGAATAAGTGGATACATTACTTGTTGTCTAAGGAGTTTGTGTTGTATACAGATCATCAGGCTTTGCAATACTTGAATAGTCAAGGTAAGTTGAATCAAAAACACATGAGATGGGTGGAATTATTGTAGAGTTAGACTTTTGTTTTGAAATATAGGAGTGGAAAGTGAAATAGAGTTTCTAATGCTTTGAGTAGGAGAAGGAATTTACTTGCATAGATGAAAGTGGAGGTACTAGGATTTGATGAATTGAAGAACTTGTATGAGGAAGACCTGGATTTTGTGGAATCTTGGAGAGCTTGTAAAGAACCCATTTTGGAGGATAGGAGCAATGGTTGGATTATTTCATTCAGGATGATATGTTGTTCAGAGGAAATCAATTGTGTATACCCTGAAGCTCAATGAGGGATAACTTGGTGAAAGAGAAACATAGTGGAGGATTGGCTGGACACTTTGGAATCGATAAGATAATAGCATTGATAAGTGATAATTACTTTTGGCCACAGATTCATAAGGATGTCAAGAAATTTATGTAGAGTTGTAGAATTTGTCAAGTTACAAAAGGGATTAGTCAAAATGTTGGATTTTATAAACCTTTGACAGTTCTAGAAAGACCTTGGGAGGATATCAACATGGATTTCATACTTTTGTTTGACTAAGACACAAAGAGGTAATGATTTTGTATTTGTGGTGGTAGATAGGTTTTCTAAGATGACACATTTCATACCTTGTAAGAAGACAACAAATACAATACATATAGCAGACTTGGTTTTCAAGGAAGTGGTCAGTTTGCATGGATTACCTAGGAGTATTGTTTCAGAAAGAGATACGAAGTTTGTTTGTTACTTTTGGAGGACACTTTGGAAGAAGTTGAAGACATATTTGAAGTTTAGTTATACTTTTCACCCACATAAAAATGGATAGATGAAGGTAGTAAACACGAGTTTGGGAAATTTGCTAAGATGTTTGGTTGGAGAGAAAACTGGAAGTTGGGATTTAGTCCTTGCTCAAGTAGAGTTTGCCTACGATAATTTAGTGAATAGGAGTAATGGAAATAATTTTTTTGAGATTGTTACTAGAGTTCATCCTAGATGTATATTAGAGTTGCGAGACATTAGTAAAGAAGATAAAAGGAAAGTATAAGCAGAGTATTTTGTAGAACATATGAAGAAAGTGCATACTCAAGTGAAGCAACAGTTGGAAGATATGAACCAAAATTATAAGGAGCGAGCAGATGAAACAAGGAGACATAAAGATTTTGAAGTTGGAGATGAAGTGATGGTATATTTGAGGAAGGAAATATTTCCATTTGGCACATATAGTAAGCTCAAGATGAGGAAGTTTGGACCCTGTAAGATTTTGAAGAAATTTGACTCAGACAATTCTTATGAAGTAGTGTTACTAGATGGCATGGGTATATCACCTATATTCAACATTGAAAACCTACATTAGTACCATGAAGAAGGATTCAGTGAAGATAGTAAAGCCAAATTGGAAGAACAACTTCCTAAACAACAATCAGATGAGATAGAAGAGATTTTGGATGTTAGAGATGGGAGGAAAACTCATGGAAGATAGTACAAAGAATATTTGGTGAAGTGGAAGGGTAGACCAGCGAAGGATTCTTCTTGGATTTCTCTGGCTGAGCTAGACCATCTTGGTTTTCCTTTGGCTCCAACAAAGTGAGGGACTCACTTTTCATTAACCCTAGATGTTTGATGCAAGAGCATCCTTGGTTCTTGGCAATCTTCCATCAACCAAAAATATTTTCCTTCAGTTTTGTTCTTGTTCAGTTCTTGTTCTTGTTCAAGTTGGATGATTCGATATTTCATCATATTTTCTCACCAGACCTCATGAATCTATGGTTTCATTGTAGACATTCTCATTTTCCTTATTCCAAGTTTTCAGCTTGATTGGATCTTTTTCCAACAAGTTATCGCTTCTGGATTAAGTGACAGTTTTTGGAACTGGCCCCAAAATAATTTCAAATCTAACATCTAGTTCAGTCGACCATGGATCCTTCATGTAACTTGCGGATCCTCACGGTGTGTTTCAATTTTTTCTATGGAGTGTCCCCAATCTTAATTTTAGGTCCACACTTCATCATATGCATCTACCATGGATTAATTCAAATTTGAGGCCGACCTATTCATGCACACGTTACTTTTCCTTTATCGGAGATTGTTACGATCTTTGGCCGATGCAGATTCTTCTAGATCTGTGGATATGATATAAATCTTGTAATGGATCATTAGGATAGCAAGAAATCAAGATTAGGTAGATGAAGAAGAATATAGAATTTGATCTGTAATATTTTTGCTTGCATGTATGAGCACTATATTTTGAGCATGTTGTATGACGCTTGTGAGCCCAATCTGTAAGCCCAGATGTGGCCAACTCTATGTAATCATTTTTTTTGATAATAAGGATGTTTGTATCTGTATTTTACTTCATATTCTATGTTGCTTTTGTTGTGTGACTCTTGCTACATGGTTCATATTGTTCTCTTTGGGGACCCTCCTACCATGACTGCACTAGCATCCCATATTTTAGTTGTTGATAAAAGAATGTTATACACCTTGCATAATGTTTATAATGTTAAATTAATATTTATTTATGGTTCAAATAGGGAATCTAAGGATTTATGTATCACATAGGTTAGATATTTGTAGAAACACTTTGTATGTTATATATAAAATTGAAATAAATATTTAATGTGGGTTGCACATTAGGAAAATATTTGATATAGAGAAAAAATAGTATCAAAAGGGAAAAAATAATACTAAAAAGTAAATGAGGGGGAAATTTTTATAAAATCGTGGTATTAGACACATGGTTTATGTAAAGCCACTTAGTCATTTTGTAAAATATTATTTCTATAAAAATATGCACATGAGTAGTTTTTAAATTAGATCGTTGGCTAAGGTTGGATTGAACATCTATTAGAAGATTCATGTGAGGAGAGGAAGCGTGGATTGGAATGACAGGTTACATGATTCTCATTTTCTTATTCACATAGAGCACAATTAGAGATCTTGATGTTTCATAAGTCCTCCATGGAGGCTTTGCAAGTGTATTGTAATATTTATTCATCAAATAATATATGAGTGTGAGTATTTTTGGAGGCTAGGATTTTCCCTTTTGTGGATTTTTACAAGGTATATATTTTTTCATCTTGATGATACATTTGTCTATTTTTTTGTATCATAGATTCTCAATCATTATTTATATATGTTATTCCTTGGGCTTATGTGAAAATGGTTATTATTGATAGTAAAATATTTTCATTTCGTATTAGAGATTAGTTTTCAGGTTGGAAGAGGAAACATATAAATAGTTGTTAACCCTTAATATGAGAAGATTTTTGTGCATAATTGATTTTATACTTACAATAAAATAATAAGAACATTAATGATATGTCACTGAATCCATTCACTTTGATCAATAGATATTTTATGTCAAACCAAGGTGGTGTCCAAAAACTATATGCAATAGGAATAGTTGAAAATATTGTATAAGACTTTCCTTAATTCTTGAAAATAAAACTTGCACACTCAATCAACTAAGTTCAATAAGAATAAATTTGAAACTAAAATATTAAAAAATATTTTTTATGCTTTTAAAATGAAACTTATATCAAACCAAACTATTCTAATTGTTGACAATAACTATTCTATGAATTGAAAGATTGACACAGGAGCATCCATGGCTACATGCAATCCTGTATTGGTTTTAAGGTTAATTTTTTTTCAATTTTTCAATTTGATTTCGAGATGGATTATTTGGTGGAAAATAATGTTGGAATGATTAATTTCATTTATCCTTGTGTGAAGAGATAAAAAAGAGCATGAAAAGCATTGACAAGGTGAAAAAGTAGGGTAATAATGCAATTTTGATTTTCCAATTTTTAAACTCTTGAAAATGAATTCATAAGGAATTGAAAATTGAATAAAATAATGTTTCAAAAATCCCCAAAAATTAGGGACTGGGGAAAGTGGATGCCAAGGTTAGCCAATCTTGGATTTTGGCCTTTTCGAGTGAAAATGGTCAAACCAATGGTTGCAGGGAGTTATGGTTTTGATTGGTTGGAGTTTAATGTTTTTATTTTTAGTTTTTTGGAGGGAACTGATGGTGCAGCCTAGAAGTAGTAGTTATTTTTTGGAGAAGAAGGAAAATGAAAGTGGAAACATTCATGGAAATGGGGAAAAATATGGAAAAGGAGGTCATTTTTTGAGTTGAGTTTTTGAAGAAAACAAGTAAATTCATAGAAGAAGGCATGAAATTCATGGAGGAGGTTGTTTGAAGGTTTTATTTCAGGTTTGAGACTATTATACCACAATACATATCAATTCTAGATTGAAAGAGGCAAGTTTGAGAAGCTACAGGAGGATTCTAGGTGTTGGAGAATGCATTGTTTGGCATAAGCTCTCATTATTTGAGCTTGAAACCTTGTTGTGGTAATTTAATGGCATGTTTAATGAATGAATTTTATTTTTACCTGATGTTATCAGTTCCTCTTGACCGATTTAGCTGTAAATTATTATTCCTTTCATTGCAAATAAGAGTGCATATGTGCAGATCCAATTTTTTGAATTTTAGAGCATTGTTGCTAATTATTTGACTAAATGTTTGTGAGGATTTAAAAGGTTTTTAAGGTATTTTTTAAAGGGTTTTTCAGCCCTTACATCAAATATGCTATAAAAAATATCATAAAAATCATTTAAAGGTTTGGCTTTGGACATTTCCTTAAAAAATAACAAAATGAAAAGAGAACAAGTATTCACAATCATACAATATAACAAATAACCACCATTTTAAAAACTACTATAAGAGTTTCCAAAAAATTTTGAGCTCTCTACACGTGCTCCATTTTTCAAAATTTTGAGCTTTTGTGTTTCCCGATGAATTGGCCTGGCGGGGGCCCCATTAGGGCTCCCCCACCCATGCACTATGTTCCTTCCCAGAATGTCGCTTCCTCACCTTCGTCTTTTGGGGGGAGTAGAAGTATGCCTAGTGCTTCACATGTGCCTTTTCCTAGGGGTTTGAATGGGTTTACCTCTTCTCCTAGGGGTAAGGACACTTTGTTTTCTAGTGAGAACATTGTATCCTATGTGGAAAAGCTTGTTGTTGGAAAGGCTTCGATAAAGGAACCCTAGGATTCTTTGTTTTCTTTCATCACTATAGAGGGGGATGAAATGGATGTACCAGATGTAATCTTGAATGATGCTATGGAAGGTTTGAAGCTATCCTTGGTTGAAAATTTCTTTGTTGGTCATCCTAATATTGACCAGGTATGTAAGTGGGCCATTGACACTTGGAATCTCAAGGGTAGTGTCTCCCTAAGTTCATCTTAAGGGGGGTGTTAGAGTAATAAATTATTTCACTTAATTAATTTAATCATATTGGTTAATTAATTAAGTCACTTATCACTTTAGTTACTTAAGCTAAAATTAGGCACATTAATAATTATTTATTTATTAATTATTAAGTGTGCACACTAGGGTTTGTGTTTTAGGTTACAATATAGGGTTTCTTGATCTCCTTCATAAGGATTGATCTCATTGTAATTAATGATTCTCTTAATGCATTTTACAGCTTGAGGCTTGTAGAACATCTTTGTTGTTATTTACATCTTTCATTCTTTGTGACAAGTTATTGCTTGTAGGTGTTCACTAGGGTCTATGAGGTTGGTTTATCAACTTTTACATGGTATCATGTAGGTGTAATTAATTATTTAATTAAAATTTATTAAGTTTAATTAGGTAATGTAAGAGAGGGGGAGCAACCACTCCAATACCCTAGGTCATGAAAGGACAAGAGCGTAAAGGCTTCTTTAACTTACCTCAGTTTAAAGGGTAGTTAGGATAGGAGGGATGAGAATGATGAAGACTATGTGTCCTTCGATCACTCTGCAGTCCTGAGAACTGAAGGGAGACTAGACTAGTCACTTTACAGATTCAACTCTACATCTTAGGTAGCTCTTTGTCCGAGGATAAAAGTATGGTTCTGGGATGACAACACGACACACTGGCATCTCGCAGGTGTGCTAGCGTCTGTACGACCAGAAAACTAGAGAGACGAGGTTTAAGATCTAAGGAAGGACTAGCAACCTAGTTTAAGAGTTTCTAGAATGACATAATACAATCAAGAAGTATGAAACATATAGATAAACATGATAAAGGAGGTATATTACCGCAAGGGTGATGAAGAAGATTTCACACAACAATCTTCTCGCCAACTTGCTTCGAGATCTCTCCACCACCTCCGTCCAAATCGCTCAAGGCTTGTGGAGGAGTGAATGAGAGGAACTCAAGCCTCTGCTGTGGTGGCGTTTTTCCTACACTCACACTATCAGAGTGATGGAGTGGTAGATTGCTGCAATGGAATGAAGAATGCTGCTACAAAGCTTGAATGTATGTTTGAAAGAGTGGAGAAAATGGGAAGTGATGAACTCAAGATCTCGCGAAATTTGAGAATGGATGGAATGGTCAAGAATATCAAGGAGAAGATAAAAAACAACCATATTCGGGTCAACCAACCAAAAAGGGGCGTTACACTTTGACTTCCAATCGAAAGTGTAATGTATTTGCAGTCTCTAGGCATAGGAATCTGCCAGGGACATAAGCACGCTGCGCAGGCGTCCCCGAAAGAAACACCCCCATCAACACACAAATAGGGCACCAAGTGGAATGAAAGTAGCGAGCTTAAGTGGAATTAAACCTTCAATTTTGATTCTCTAAAGTGTAAAGGGGTGAAAGGGGAATTTGTGTTATGGGTGCAAATTCACGCTCATACATTTTTCACCCCACTTTAGCGAGCATGAGTACTAATGAGTGATTCGGTAAAGTAGAGTAGTAAGAAAGTAAAAGAGTAAGAGATGTATACCTGAATCAATGAGGAAATAGAGCATGGTCTAGTGAACCTAGAAGTACAAGAGAGGACTTCATAGTTCCATGAAACCACAAAGATAAAGTACGAAAGTGCCTCACAAGCTCACAGTTCTGCAAGGGAGGTATCCTTCAAGAAATCTCACATGAAGGAAACCAAGAAAAGAACCTTACAACCCCATAGACCTATAAGGAAGGTATCCTACAAGAAATATCACATGAGGGAGATCGAGTAAAGGGGACTCTGCAGAGTCAGAGAGGGAAAATTTTTTACCCGCAGATAGAACACATCAGGAAGCGGTCATGCAGGCCGATGAACGGACAATCACACAAACCATCACTAAGTTGTAAGAATTTCAAAGGGGTCCCTCGGGAACCCTTCAAAAGAAAGGAGGGTCCACTCAAGGCATGCACTATTTGAAAAGTGAAGTCTAGTCGGGCTGCCCCCAAGCTAAAAGTAAAGATGCAAAGTAGGTCTAGTCAGGCTACCCCCAGACTAGACATGAGGAAGTAAGACCAGTCTAGTCGGGCTACCCCTGAGCTAGATGCAAGGATGTGAAACCGGTCTAGCTGAGCTGCCCTCAGGTTAGACATCATAGAATTTTGTTGAGAATATTCAAAGGGGTTGTTGTGCACTTTTTTCACACATGCCCCCACTGAATGTAGGGACCCTCTTTTGGTTTTTTGCTCTTGGTGTTTTGGCCCTTCAATTTTGAGGATTCGCTTGCTTCAGCATGTGCCTAGATGTTTATCTTGCTTGTGTGGATGATCCCTCTATGATATATTGAAAACCTTAAGTTTTGGACTGATTCTGGGTTTTTCACTACTCTTGGAAAAATTGACTCCTGGAGGAATTCCCTGGTTTCCTTGAAAACCTGGTGATGACTGCTTTTCATTGTGATCCAAATATTTTGGTCCATCGCGGAATTCCGTCATGGTTAGATTTCTCTGAGGTTCTGTTGCCTTGCCAAATTCCTAGGTTTTGGTTTGACCTGTCTTGTTGATTGCGTTAATGCTCGATTGTACAATTTCTATTGTAGGTATTAAATCAATTTTTGGGAGTTTTGTGCCATTAAAGTTTTATCACTTGCTTTCTTTTGATCTGGAGTGCTTGATCTTGAGTGCTATTGCTGGATTGTGTGTTTTGGATTGAAATCAAATGTTGCAATTGAGTTTTCTGGATGCCATTTGCACTTTGCTTGGACCTTGGGGTTATCTCTTTTCCCATAGAGATTTTCCTTTCAAGAGAGATAGGATATCATATTCTATTTGAGTTGTTGTTGTGTATAAAACACCATCAACAAAGTGGCGCTAGAAGGAGGGCCTGAGTAAGCAAACTTGAGTGTTTTCTCAACACCATTTCTTGTGAAAAGTTCAGAAGAAGAATCGGATCTACTCCAAGATAGGGAAGATTTTCAAGAGCTACAAGCCCCTAATAGGTAAAGAAGGACCAAAACAAGGGGAGAATCATCATTCACCCAACCACTTCCATCATCCCCATCATCCTCACCTTCATCAGGAGAATCCTCATATGATTCTAAGGGCATTCCAATTCAACAACCTCAGCTAGAACTAAATCAACAATTACCGCCTCCACCTCCACCAATGGCTTTCCTTTCCAACAACCCATCTCCGTTGATCTTCAATAATTACAATGTCATGCCCAAGAACCTTGAGAAATTTTTCTCGAAGTCCCATACCAATGATCCCAATAGGACAGTAGAGGAGCATATCAGGATTTTCTAGACCTATCTAAGAGATAGAGGAATCAACCATGAGGATGTTGCATGTAGGATTTTCCCTTATTCCCTGGGGAAGAGGCCTTTTATTGGTATAATCAATTACCTACTTCTTCTATCCATAATTGGACAAAAATAGAGACTACATTCCTACAGAAGTTTAAAATTTCCATCAGTGCTAATGAAATTTACATGCATTTTACTGAGGTTAAGAGGGAAATTAATGAGCCTATGGGGTCTTTCAATAATGGGTTTCACGGGGCATACACTAGACTTCAAGCACCTTATGCTATAGATGACGCCACTGCCCTAGAGGTCTACTTTGAAGCCCTTGACAACCTTACATCCACCTTCCTTAAATGGAGGACTAATCCCCCAACTACCTTGCTCACTACATATACAAAGGTTGTTAAGGTCAACACAGATTTGAGACAACACCTTTTCCATCCTTAGGGCTTGCTGCTCACCTTGGACAATTCCAAGCTCTTAACCAAGATTTGACTAATCGTGCTCCCATTATGAATCCAGTGCCATCATTACCTTTGATCCCACATCTTGGCCCTCCAATAAATCAAGCTCAACCAATGACCTCTTATCCTCAACAAGGAGCCAATCAACCCCTTCACCCATAGCAACATGCTGGTTTTCCCACATATTTACAGAATTTTGAAGTCTTGAATCGATCTATTTGTTCCAAAGGAGCATCAAGATACCCGCCTAATAATGTCAATTCAATGCCACACAATGGTCTAGATAAGGAACAAATAGATGAGTTAACTAAGAAGGTGAAGAAACTGAATATGAAGGTGACCTACCTAAGAAATCAGAACAACCAACTTCAGGCTATACAGAAGAACATACAGTCAAACTACAACAGAGAGAACAAAGATGTTGCTAAAGGAAAAAACTTTGATAAAGGCCAGTATTTTGATAGAAATCAAAATTTTGAAAGAGGACAAGGCTCTGGTCAGAACTATGATAGGGGACAATAAGGTGGACAGGGGTTCGACAAAAGGAAACCACCTAGAAAAAATAGACCATGGAATATTGGACCTAATAATGGAGGAATTCCCACTCCATTGGATCGGCCTCCTACCCAGGAGAAGCCTCCAAGTGGTGTGTATCTAGCAAAATCATCTTTGTCTGGATGGTGTAGGCTCCATAAGACAAGTCAACATTCTGAGTTAGATTGCCCTAAATTTCAGATTGCTGCCTCCATCTTTTAGTATGAAGTTGAAAAAAATTCCAATCGTCATGAGATTGTGCCCTCAAATCCTTATGATTCCCTAGCAATGGTGCTTAACCATGCTCCATTCCCAAAAGGTGAGGAGAATGAACCAAAAGAAGAGTCCAACGATGAGGATAAGGAGACAGAGCAGGTGCTGAATGAGGACGAAATCTCTCAGTTGTTTAATGAAGAGAATGAAAATGATAATGGCCCTTTGGATGAAGATGAAGTTGGTTTTGAAGAAGTTCAGATGTTTCAGCAACCCATAAACAAATATGATTTGAGGAACAGGCCTAAGAGGAGTCCACAATCTAGAGGCCCTTTCACTACTTCTATTCCTCCAAATAATTTTACTACTCCACTAGATCCACAAGCCAGTAATAATCCATCTTACCCTCATGTGCCAACACAATACTTTGCAAAGAAAGGACAACCTGATATATCAAAGGGAAACAATTTTGAAGTATCAAAAGACAAACAGACTAGTGGCTGCAAGGAAGCTCATGATGATATGAATATGGAGAAATTGGGCGAATATGTGACTAAAGAATTCAGAAAAGTAAATGTAAGCCTTTCTACTTTTGAATTATTAAGAGTCCTTGCTATTAGGAATGATTTCTTGGGGTCTTTCAATTCAAACACAACACCATAGGGAGTAACTGCCAATGAGGTAGTTGTTAGATCCTTTAATTCATAGGCACCTAAAGGCCAGGGCTAGGTCCCACCTGTAGAAAAAGGGAGAGATAAGGATAAGAGTCAGGTTGCACAAGTTGACACCCAGTTGAGCCTATTCCAAGGTAAGATGGAAACCCCTCCCTTTCTGATTTTTGTTCATATCTTTGAGAAGAATCTACATAATTTTCTGCTGGCTTCAAGAGCATCCACAAATGCTATGCCTTTTGCTGTCTGTAAAGCTTTAGGTATTACCCCTATTTCTTCTCAAAATAAGGTCACTCAATTAGACACGATGAAGGTGAGTGTAGTAGGAGAACTGAAAATGATCCCCACATAGGTTGCATCAGATTTGAGGGTGCAACAGGTGATCAACATTTAGGTTGTTGATATTCCTGACACCTATGGTTTGATTTTGGGTCAAGTTTTCACTAAGGAATTAAATGGGTATACATGTAGAAAACATTCTCATATGTGGCTACCATGGAAAGGAGTCCCAAATCAAATTAGGATTGAAAGAGAGTCTAGAATGAAGTATGCAATCATTGAGTACCAGAATACTTGAAATGAGATATTGATATCAGAGGTCAACATGGGGAACTATGTGTTGGCTGCATCAGTCTCAGATACATAAGAGGTCTTTATGTTGCAGGGCCCATTTTATGAATCTACATCAGAATATAGTGGGTTTGAGGAAATTTTTATGATGAAAGATGAGTCCATTAGTGGTTTTGAAACATTGAGTGAGAAAATAGATGAAACTAATGAACAAGAGGATAGGCAACTTAGTTTTTTGGATAACTTCTAGGAGTTCATCCAGAGGTGTATGGAGAATCAGATCTAGCTGGGTAGAAGTATGAATTTTTAAGAATTATTGCTTCCTAATTGGTGCCGAGTCCACGATGCTCACCACTGGAAGTTGGAATGTCATGTATGTCAGACTGCTATGGAGCAGGTACAAAAGTGCATTAACCCAATCCCAATTGTCAGACAGAATATACAGGGAGAGAAAAATAATGACAAGGGTAAAAGTCCAATGCTTTCTGAAGAGCCCCCTATTTGCAGTAAAATGAAAGATGATTTCAAGCAATTAGGGACTAATGGCTATTGGATGTTAAGATTCGATGGATCCAAATCTAAGTAAGGTGCTAGAGCAGGGTTTGAATTGATCAGTCCTAAAGGCAAGAGCTATTTTGCTACTCATAGACTACAATTCCAATGTACTAATAATGTGGCTGAATATGAGGCTTTAATCCATGGGTTGTTAATGGCATCAAGATAGAAAGTTAAGATATTACAAGTTTTTGGGGATTCTGAGTTGGTAGTCAGGCAGGTGAGGAAATAATATTCATGTTGTGACAAGAGGATGACTAATTATAGACATAGAGTGTGGGATCTTATTGAGGGATTCAATGCTTTCAATATCCAGTTGATTCCTCGAAGTAAGAACCAAGTTGTAGATTCTCTGGCACAAGTAGCTAGTACATTGCAACCTTTGCAACTTTTAGGATTGAAGAAGTTTACTATGGAGCTCACTCTAGTACCTTTGGTACCTGAAAACGTTACCAATTTCTAGCTATTTGAAGATGATAAGCATATTCTTGATTTCATTACAAGTTGTGATGTGTTTTCTTCTCAAGTAATTGATGAGATAGAGCCTCAAGAGGCAAAAATGGACTTGGGAGGGGTCATCAACCTGAAGACCAACACTATCCCAAGAGGTATGGTGCATCTAGAACAAATTTTTGATTTGGATAAGATAAAAGACTAGGAACAACAAGTAAAAAGGGAATCTCTCAATAGTCAATTTGAAACATAAAACATGGGGAGACATGATGACGTAAAGAACATTTTTATTGGTAAGGTATGTACTCCTGAAGAAAGGAGAGGGATTATTGATGCTATACACACATATTGAGATGTGATAGCCTAGAGTTATGCAGACTTAAAAACATATGATACTTCAATCATTACACACACCATTCCCTTGAAGTCAAATGTCTGACCATTCAGACAAAGATAAAGACCAATTAATGCTCTGTTAGAACCCATCATTCAGAAAGAAGTGCATAAGCTACTTTCAACACAAATTATATTTCTAGTGAGGCATTCAACCTGGGTTGCGAATCTGGTTCTTGTGAGGAAAAATAATGGAGAAATCAGAATGTGTGTGGACTTTAGGAATCTTAATAGAGCATCAGAAAAAGATAATTATCTGATTGCTTCACTGGATGAGTTAGTCCAGGTTAATGGATCCTAGATGATGTCTCTTCTGGATGGGTATTCTGGATACAACCAAGTCATGGTACAATATGAAGACATGCATAAAACTACCTTCACTATGAAATGGGGAACTTTTTCCTACAGAAGAATGCCTTTTGGGTTGATCAATGTTGGAGCTACATTCTAGAAGTCTATGGATGTTGCTTTTAAAGACATAATTGGTAAGTGCATCATTATTTATATGGATGATTTGACAATTTTCTTTAAGAAGTGAGGTAATCATATAATAGATTTATGCAAAGTATTCCAGAGGTGCCGAGAGTTTGGCATCTCACTTAACCCAAAGAAGTGCATTTTTGGGGTTACAAAGGGAAAATTGCTAGGACATATTATTTCAGAACAAGGTATCGTCATTGATCCTTAACGAATAGAGGCTATTTTGAAGATTTATCCTTCTGCAAGCAAGAAAGAAATGAAGTCATTCTTTGGGAAGATCAACTTCATCAGAAAGTTCATCAATGGATTTGCAGAGATAGTAAAGCCCTTGAACGCTATGCTGAAAAAAGAGGCCAAAGTGGAATGGAGTGCAGAAGACAAGGAGGCATTTAAAAAAATTAAGAAAGCCATTGTTGAGGCTCCAGTGTTGGTGAGTCCAGATTATGCTAAGCCTTTTTACATATATTCATTTGCTTCTGATCACTCCTGTGCTAGAATGTTAACTCAAAAGTCTGATCAAGGCGATGAGCATCCTATAGCCTTCATGAGTACTCCTTTAAAGGATGCAGAGTTGAGATATCACAATGTGGAAAAGAAGGCCTATGCTTTGGTCAGAGAAGTGAACAAATTTAGACACTATATTATGAGGAATAAGGTTTTTTCCATAGTGCCTGATCCTGCGGTGAAGTTGCTAATGTAGAATGAGCTATGTGAACAAAGAGATAAATGGGTAACTATGTTGCAGGAATATGATAGTGAGATTCAACCCATGAAATTAGTGAGAGGGAAGGGACTGAC
The DNA here is from genome assembly GCA_007115665.2 of Sequoiadendron giganteum. Lineage (NCBI taxonomy): Eukaryota > Viridiplantae > Streptophyta > Pinopsida > Cupressales > Cupressaceae > Sequoiadendron > Sequoiadendron giganteum. Next base: position 564,273,761 of record CM021103.1, on the reverse strand, counting down.
AAGGACAATGGATGAGTTAGGTCCCGATCTCACAGCTCAACATTATCATCTCCAAGAGGTATCTTTAGGTGACTGGTATGATGAAATCATTTATTATCTATTGAACCAACGATGTCCTGATCACCTTAGTGCAGTTCAAAGGCGGGCCCTACGCCTGAAGAGTGGTAGTTTTATGATGAAAGCGGGTGTCTTGTATAAGAAAAATCATGAGGGTGTGTATTTAAGATGTTTGGGGAAGGAAGAAGCTACCAAAGTGATGATTGAATTCCATGAAATATTTGGCATGGGCCATGGTTCTGCATCATCCACTGCTAATCAGATCCTAAGGGTAGGCTATTATTGGCCTACTCTATTTAAAGATGCACACAACCATGTGAGGACTTGTCATGTATGTCAGATGGAAACAAGTAAGGAAAAACATGCAGCCCTTCCACTTGAGCCGATCATAGAGGTGAAACCATTTTGCACAGTGGGGAATGGAATTTATAGGTCCAATTAACCCACCTTCTTCTACAGGCCACCAGTATATTCTAACCATAACTGATTATTTTACTAGATGGACTGAAGCTCCTGCATGTAAGCAATCTACTTCTGATGTGGTAATCAATTTCCTTGAATCAAGAAGTATTAATCATTTTGGTTGTCCATTGTCTTTAGTTTGTGATAATGGTCCTGCATTTGCATCACTGAAACTTTCTAATTGGGCTTTTGACCATGGAATCTTCCTATAATTTGCATCCAATTACTACCCTCAGGGTAATGATCTAGCCGAGTCTTCCAATAAGAACCTTTTGACAGTCAACCATAAGTTACTAGAGTAGAATCCTAAGGATTGGCACATCCAGCTCAAATTTTCTCTCTAGGCGGACCGTACCAGACATAAGGCATCCATAGGAACCTCTCTTTATCACCTAGTGTATGGTTTGGAACCTAAATTTCCCATCCAATTGAAGATCCCTACCTTGTAGGTCATTAATGAATACTATGACGAAGAGGATAAGAGTGAAGCCTATTTGGTTGAGTTGTTACACCTTGAAGAGAAGAGAGATGAGGCCCTAGAAAACTTTGCCAAACACCAGGGCGCAGTGAAACGATGGTTTGACATGCAAGCTAAGGTGAAAGCCTTTAGAATATCTAACTTAGTTCTCTACTGGGATAAAGCCCAGGACCATAAGGGGGAGCACGGTAAATTTGACAAACTCTGGCTCGACCCTTATCAGATTTCAGATATTATGGGAGATAATTCTTTTCACCTGAAAATGCTCACTGGTGAGGATATCCCGCTGCCTGCCAATGGGTAGTATCTAAAGCATTATTTCCAATCTTGAGCTGTTTACAACTCTCTCTTGTACATAGTTAGAATAGGTTTTATTTTTTCTTTGCTTTGCTTGTTTTTTGTTTTGGTCTGGTTAGCGTAGGTTTCTTTTCTTTTCTTTTGCTTTGTTTTGGTTAGCGTAGGTTTTCTCTGGTTGGTTTTTCTCTTTGCTTTGTTTTTTTTGCTTTTGGTTTTTGGCTTTTTGGGGGACTTTTGCATTTGTATAATGGGTTGCTCACTTGGGGGTTGTTCTAGAAATTTGTTTAACAAACTCTAGTCAAATTTTCAAAGTTTTTGTGGTGGAATTCCTTTATCTACTGTCCCTTGTACTTAGCATTCGAGTCACTTGTTTTGGTTGAACTTTGGAATATATTTGGGTCTCACATTTTCACATAAATTTTAAGGATTCTGGAATTGCATAGGGTTCTTGTGTAATTTGGCCAAGTGATTTTTTTTATATTCTCCTTTAGTGCCACTGTGTTCCTCATCCCTGAGTGTGAGTTTCATTGATTACGAGGTGAAAGGAAGGTTTAAAAGAATTTTTCAAAAAAGGAAAGAAAGAAAAGATAAAGAATTGAAAATCAAAATAACTCTTCACCTTATTAGGGGTATCCTAGTATCTCTACCAGGGCTATAGACGCATGGCTGGAAGTATAGCTATGCTTGGGAGGGTCATAGTGATAACCTCACCGAGGTTATGGATTCTTGACTGGCAACGAGGCTCTATCTAGGTTGCTTTTGAAGTTAGAAATTTTATTTAACTCGGTCAGACTTGCTCTAGTTCCTATTGCACCTAAATAATGGGAAATGAATACAAATACACACACTTGGACCCTGGTATAGGAAAAGGTCTCCTTTCTTGTGATTTCTCAAACTTTGTTCATAGGTATCCCGATGTAAGGGCTGAAACTAGAGATTGTGGGTTCTTGATTCAAGTTTTTTCTCAAAATTCTCTAAAGCTTTTCCCTAGCAAGGTCACCATTTGTTTTGCACTTTTTGCACACATGCCCCACTTAAAGTGGGGAGCCTCTTTTGATTTTTTTCTCTTGGTGTTTTGACCCTTCAATTTTGAGGACTCGCTTGCTTGGGCATGCACCTGGATGTTTATCTTGCTTGTGTGGATGACCCCTCTATGATATATTGAAAACCTTAAGTTTTGGACTCATTTCGAGTTTTTCACTGCTCTCGGGAAAATCCACTCCTGGTGGAATTCCCTGGTTTCCTTGAAAACCTAGTGATGACTGCTTTTAATTGTGATCCAGAGATTCTGGTCCATCATGAAATTTCGTCATGGCCATATTTCTCTGAGGTTCTGTTGCCTTGCCGAATTCTTAGGTTTTGGTTTGACCTATTTTGTTGACTGCATTAATGCTCAATTGTATGATTTCTGCGGTGAGTATTAAATCAATTTTTGGAGTTTTGTGCCATTAATTTTTTATCATTTGCTTTCTTTTGATCTAGAGTGCTTGATCCTGAGTGTTGTTTCTAGATTATGCATTTGGGATTGAAATTGATTGTTGTAGTTGAGTTTTCTGGACGCCATTTGTGCTCTACCTAGACCTTTGGGTTATCTCTTTTCCCATAGATATTAACCTTTCACGAGAGATAGGATATCATATTCTGTCTGAGTTGTTGCTGTGTAGAAAAAACCATCAACAGGGGTCCCTTGGGAACCCAATGTGAAAGGGAGTGGTCCACTGAAGGGACATGCTTGTTCAAAAGCTAATGTGTTCTTTCTCAAATCAATTCAACACCAAGGAATCCTCTTGAAAGATGTTCACTTCATCAAGGAATTTGAAAGGAAGGAGATGCAATCCTATGAGGGGAAGAATAAGACCATTCCCACTTTGGAGGAGGGTTTCCAAGTCCTTTCTTTATGAACCCATGATGAAGGAAACATATTCTGATAGGGTTTGAAGTTGAGAATGCAGTTCTGACAAAGAAGTGTGTGAGGGGTATTTTGAGAAAAGATTCATTTGGAAACAAATGTATTTTATAAAGACCAAGTAATGTAGAAGAAGAATTTTCACACATGAAAGGGACAACTCAAGCAAATACGAGAGAAAGATAAAGAGAAAGGAAAAGAAGACAAATCACACACAAAGGGCATAGGGGGATCTGTTTATGTGGGGTTAGATCTACCTTTATTTATATTAGGTAACCATGAAAAGAGGTGAAATATCATCAATCACCAACTAGATCAAGAAGAATGCACAAAAGACAAAGTAAAAATTAAAAATTGGGTCAACATGGAAGGAGGCCTAAATGCTCTCGACGCTTTGCCTTGTCCCCAATTTACCAAAAGTCAATCACAAACATGGAAGAATAGAGACACATGTAGAAGAAGGTTTACAACACAAACATCATGCCTGTATCCAAGCACCAACAAGGGTGAAGATGGTCATCCAGACACATATAGTACGATTACGAGGGAACACATCACAACACATACACACATCTAATATAAAGATCAAGAAAAGGGTCTCCCCCTAATAGTGGTCAACCAAGAGGTTGTCAACTTCCCACTCCAGATAATCATAGGAAGGATGATGAGCTTGCAACGGTGTAATGTTAGGGGAGGAGCTTCCGATCCTCCCACAACAAGGGCCAAGGAAAAGGGACCAGTGAGGTCTCTGTCGCTCAACTCTTGTGGGTCCAAGGTCAATGAATTCGTAAAGATTGCTGACAAAGTCAAAAATTCATCCATTGAGTTAAAGATGCACTTAATGGGAGTTCCATGCTTCACCTCAGTAGATGAAGGATTTTTCACCCGAGGTTCACCACTGGGCTCACTGAGAGACTCGGGAGTGGTGAAAATCTTGGGGGAGGTCGAGACTGGTTCCATTACTAGGACATAACAATTCAACTTGGGGCCACCTTTTAGGGAAGGCGGGCTCTTCTTATGTCCTCCATTGTTGGAGGGGCCACACTCTACCTTCTTCTTCATCGGAGGAGGTGAAATCCCCATAGATGAAACAAGGAGGGTCGAGGGAGAAGAGGAAAGAACCATAATGGACACCATTGAAGTGGTCACCATGTCCATGGGATTTGAGAAAGGAAAGACATCTCGGATGGAAGTCAACAAGGGAAGCTTCGCTTAAGGAGCAATGAACACCTACACCCTTCCAGGTGCATGTGTGCTCACAATGGGAGCCAAAAGAGATTCAAAGACAAAAGGAGGGAAAGAGGAAGACACAATTGGAGGTGTCATCATCTCCTCCTCCTTTTGTAAGGAGGCTTGCTCAGCTAGGAGAGCCTTTTGCTCATGCTTGTGTTGATGTGCAAGGCAGTTTCTATGGCTCTTCGAACTAAAATCTAGGATCTACAAAGGGATGAAAGGATCTTGTTCAGCCATGGGAGTGTCTTCAACGACTGTTTCTAGTGGAAGGGAAGTCTCCTAAATGGGAGAAGGAGGGGAAAGTTCAGAAATGACAAGAGGATTTGACTCTACCACCTTAGAGGTGGATCCTTTCTTGTTCAAGGGAATAGCAAGAGGTCAAGGGGAAAACTCTCTTTGTGAGCCTTTCTTTCTGCCACACAAATAGTACGGGTGTCTTGGGGACCCGTTAGGGAGATCCGATATCCTTACCTTGGGATTTCACCAAGGAGGCATCATCGGACTTAGCATGTAGAACCTGGGCTTGTTCATCTAGTACTCTTCCCAAGAGAGAGGAGTGGATGAGTCAGCTCAAGAGGGAGCGAGCTTCTCCTTTCCTTTTCAAGAAGAGGAGGCAACTGGCTACTCTGCTACAAGAAGGGTCAACTTTGGCTATCCCTTGCCCCCAGTTTTGTACTTCACATAATTCTTGTAAAGTAGGTTCGTTCTTTGTAGGAGTGGATCGTCTGGAGTGGGCCAAAATTGATCCAATGAGTATCCTCCATGGGATACAACAAGCTAATATCCAATGTAATTCACTATATGCACGACACCTTCATGGGAGAATTTCAGGCATTTATGAATTATAGAGGTGATCCCATTCACGAAAGCTAGCCAAGGTATGCCTAGCTTCACTCTAAATAGGTCTGACTTGGGGATAACATCAGAGACTGTATCTACACTCCTAGGTCCAACTAGGATGGAAAATGTTATCGATCCATAGGGTTTAAGAGAAATTCCATCATGTGTGTGGATGATGGATTTTTTCTTTTCATATTCCTCCCTTTGTAGGGAGTTTAGGATTGACGTCTCCTCCATGATGAAATTCACTCTACTCACGGGGTTGACTAAGACTCTTGTCACAATGTTACCATTGAGGTGAGTAGGAATGCAAAGCAGAGAAGGATTACCATTTCCTGACATGTCTTGCAAAGTAAATGTTATATCCAGTGAACCGATCGTAAGGCGGGGAGAGGGAGTAATGGTAATAATGTTAACATACGCCTTAGGGTGAGAAATAGAGTCAGCGAGATCAATAATCATGTTAACAAAATGTGATATAAATGGGTCCATGTATATTTTCAATTCGCTATTAGCTTTTGCCACTGATTTGTTCATGTTTTTCTTGTTCCCATCAAGATAAATAGTACCATCCTTGATGCGGTCCTGTATGTCATGACGGAGGTGCATAAAAGTTTGGTATCATTTTCGTTAACTTGATGGTACTGACAATAAGTTTTTTATTCATACTAGCTAGGGTATGGTTCTATAACTAGTTTAGGAGGTGGCAGGGTAAGGATCTTATCTTTCACCAACTTCTGCAAGATGGAAGAATAAGATTTTGATAGCTTCGTAAACTTTCGGTCGCATTTGAGGCCGTTGTGCTACTACATTCATAATAGTTTTACCTCTTCTCAAGATCGATATGATAGATCTTCCTTCAAAATAGGAGCGTGAGGGAGGACCCCCGAATTGAACCACCATTTCCTGGTACTCTTGTAGAGCCACATATAAGTGTGCAAAAGAAGGATACTTCATGAGGGAGAACTTCTCTTGCTAAGGCCTTTGAAGTTCCCTATGAAGAACTTCTGTACATCAGAATCAAGCAATGAATATGAGATCAATGAGAAGAGTGCTTGGTATAATGCTATAAATTATGTAATCTTTTCATTGTCCCCGTGTTTGCACCTAACAAGGTCTGAGAAGGTCATCTTTGGTCCGATATTGGATTGGAACTGTTGCAAGAACTGATTCACAAGCTAATCAAATGTGAAGATGGAATTATCAGGAAAAGAACAATACTAGTCCAACACTGTATCTTTAAGGGATCGAGGAAATAGTTTGGCCATTAAGGCATTGAAGGCAAACACATGTGTTTGTGGGTCCCTTTTACCACCATATTTCTCAAATTTGGGAATCTCCATCCCTTGTGGGAAGGGAGTGTTTAGGATTACAACTAACAATGGGTTGTGTCAGAAGAAGGGCTGGAAGATAGGTTGGGTTGAGGCCTAGGAAAGGTTTGCCAATTGGTTCTTCATCTTCCCCATATTTTGAAGAGGGGTATTCATAATAGGGTCGTTAGAAGATGTAGGACCATCGAAACCACTGCTAGAGCCACTGTCATGACCACCACCATGACCACCACTAGAGCCTCCACTGAGACCATTACCATCGATACCACCATTGATACCACCACTAGCAGTGTGAATTCCGCCGAAGTCACCACCGTGACTACTCCTATAGGTGTCACCGATGCCACCACCACTAGTGTGACTTCTGTCAGAGCCATGGCTAGAGCCAAATCCACCACCATGACTTCCGTTGGAACCACCTCTACTAATGCCACCTCCACTTCTAAAGTTTCTACCCAAAGCCTCCCCTATCATTCCACCAAATCCTCCACCACTGGAGGTGGCAGAAGGGGTGAAGTGGAAACCCAAAGGGTTCTTGTTTACTTTGAATGTCTCAAAATTTTCAAAAGTATTTGGTATATTGATTGAAGGGACTGTGTCAACCATATACATGTATGTAGGAGGCATTGAAATCTCTAGCTACCTCTCATGTTCCTCGAAGAGTCCACCTTGTATCATGTGACAATGGCTTGATGGGGCACATGGTTCAGCTAGACTAGTGAGACTAGCTAAGAGTTCCACACTTGTCCGGTCTTTTTCCACCATGTATCTTATTTCACCGATCACCTTAGCAACCCTAGCCATCTTCAGATTGCCTTCCTGGTAATTTTCCAATGCACCTAACCCTTTACCGAGGCTAATGACGTACTCATAAGGGATACAAATGAACTCATGCTCATCTATGGATGAAGAGGTCGACGATGTAGGAGGAGTAGGAATGTGATCAGTGTCGTCAAGAAATCTAGATTCGCCTCACGATACGTGCTCCTGTGTGGATATACCAACTGTAGAACTAGAGAAAAGGTTGATAGTGAAGCAGAGGAGACCTTCATCTTGTTCATCAGAAGGTGTCATAGACTTCTTCTAACAATATGCCCAGAGGTCAGAGACTGGGTCATGAAGATGATAAAATTTCACAACACACCAGGGTACAATGACCAAGAGGTATAAAAGAAAAAGTTCAGGATGCTGACAAATGGATAAATGTTGGTTCACGTCGGGTTCACAAAAAATGTAAGAGAGGGGGACCAACCACTACAAGACCCTAGGTCATGAAAGGCCAAGAGCGGAAAGGCTTCCCTCACTTACCTTAATTTAAAGGATAGTTAGGATAGGAGGGGTGAGAATGATGAAGACTATGTGTCCTTTGATCACTATGTAGTCCCGAGAACTGAAGGGAGACTAGATGAGTCATTTTCCAGAGTCAACTTTGCGTCTTAAGTAGCTCTCTATTCGAGGAAAAAAACACGGTTCTAGGATGAAAGCGCGACACACTGGCATCTGTACGACCAAAAAAATAGAGAGATGAGGTTTAAGCTCTAAGGAAGGACTAACAACCTAGTTTAAGAGTTTCTAGAATGACAAAATAAGATCAAGAAGTATGAAACATATAGATGAACATGATAAAGGAGGTATATTACTGCAAGGGTGACGAAGATTATTTCACACATCAATCTTCTCACCAGCTTGCTTTGAGATCTGTCCACCACCTCCATCCAAAGTGCTCAAGGATTGTAGAGTGAATGATAGGAACTCAAGCCTCTGCTGCCATGATGTTTGTCCTATGATCACACTATCAGAGTGATGGAGTGGTAGATTGCTACAATGGAATGAAGAATGCTACTATAAAGCTTGAATGGATGTTTGAAAGAGTGGAGAAAATGTGAAGTAATAAACTCAAGATCTCGTAAAACTTGAGAATGGATGGAATGGTTAAGAATATCAAGGAGAAGATGAAAAATGACCATATTCGGGTCATCCAGCTGAAGAGGGGCGTAACACTTTGACTTCCAATTGAAAGTGTAACATTTCTGCAGTCTCCAACCACAGGAATCTGCCAGGGATGTAAGTGCACCACGTAGATGTCTACACACCACACAGGCGTCCCCAGCAAAAATGCTCCCACTGACACACAAATAGGGTGCCAAGTGGAATGCAAGCAATAGACTTAAGTGGAATTAAACCTATGCTTTTAGTTTTCTAAAGTTTAAAGGGGTGACAGGGGAATTTGTGTTAGGCATGCAAATTCATGCTCATATAGGTAATAATTAGTTTACTTAATTAATAAGTAACCTTTATTTAGTTGAGCTAATTTTAGGTTAACATTAGGTTTTACCTTTAGGGTTTTGCATACTTTTCTTTTATAAAGAAATTCATCTTTTGTAATTTCTTAATTCCTGAATATTATTCATTTTCACATCTTCATGCAAATTGATCTTTTTTTTTCTATTTTTCTCTTGTGGAAGGTATTTTTTGGTTTACATGTCTGATCTTGGTTTCTAACATGGTATCGAAACCTTGATTTGCAACCCCTTCTTAGTTTTTGGAGAAATTCATTACAAAGCACGTTCAGGGTTCCTCAAGGGTTTCGTGCCTTGAGCTTATTTGTTTCATTGATTTTCATCTTCATTTATCAGATTTGTGAGGGTTTGAAGCTACAATAGGTTTTTGCCAGATCAGAGGGTTTTTCCATCATTTTTTTGAGAATTTTTGACCCTGATCTCTCAAACAGTGCATGCTGGTGCAAAATGGACTTCATGGGTGCGCTCAAAAGGCTCAAAAACCACTATTTTCATATACAATATGATAGGGTTTTCTGAAAATTTATTTTTTAGTGTTTTTGGGGATTTTTAAAAATGTTGCTAGAAAAATCTGTATGACTGTATGGATCCATACGGATGTGTCAATTTTTGAGCCATATTTTTTGGTGTGCAAAACATTTTGGAGCTGCCTCAATTTTTGTGCCATTTGGCCTCGATTTTTTCGTGCCTCTCAATTTCTATGTTGCCTCGTGTTCGTGCCATGAAGGTACAATTAAATATTTTATTAATTTTTTAATCTTTAAATTAATAAAATATTTGGTTTAATGCCTAAATGAGCACTTTTAGTAGAATGGTCATATCTTGAGCATACAAAGTCTGTTTTTCAAAAACAAGATACCGTTGGAAAGTTGTGCCCGTTCCAATGGTGTAGGTATTTTTTCTAGATTTTTCTCCAGATTTATTTTACAGGCCTTTGAATTCAGATGAAGGATTTTTCACTTCAGAGGGCATAAATTTTGCCTTGGTTATCATTTTTTCGTGATTCAAGCGACACCAAAAGGTTGATTCAATATATACATATAAATGAGGTTACCATGGAGGCAGATGTGAACATTGATTTGTGCATGCAATCTTTTTTGTTTTCATGCACTAGGTTTTCATTTTCTCTTTGATTTATGCATGTTTTACATGTTTTCCTTTTACAATCATGGGGTATTGTAATAAATGAACTTCTATAAAGTTCCATCAGGGGGGCTTCTTGCATAATAATTTGATTAGAGTGTAGTTGAATTGCATGCACTTTGATCTCATCTTTGTATTAATGACAACTCGCATGAGTTGTATCTGGATTCTATTGTTTCATTTGGCCACATCTTGCTCATAACTTGACACATTTTGGTTCGTGTCGATTCACATCTCAGATTGAGAGCCTATGGTTAATGATCTTGAATCACAATAGATTTACATCGGGTCACATCTCAGTTTGAGGGCCATTCATTTTATTGTTAATGTTCCAAAATATTCATGGTACTTGATCCTATGGATCAAGTTTAGTCACAATTTTGCATTGGTGTCGAGATACATATAGCTTCTAGATTCTTTCATCATATCACTCCCTCTTATGGGGGGCATCATTTATTCATCTATTGTTGCTTCACAGATTCTAGGGTTGTTCTAGTTTGTGAGTTTTCCAATGTTCCATGGCATCGGGTCTGTTCTTGCATTATCATGGTTCCACTTGAGTCCTTCAGTAACTCTCAGATGGTTTCTTGTAAACAAAGTTATCTTTCCTTGCTTGCCAGATTCAGGATTCTAGTGTTACTCCACCAGTGTTCTTCTAGTGCTTTTTTGCAGCAGGTCATCTCATTGAGGGGGGGTTTTGTCCCACTGAGTTTTTGCCTCTTTCCCATTCATTGCATTTGTACATGGGTACCTAACATGTCCTTGTAGGCAGGACCCATTCATGCTTTTATGTATTCCTACATTCATCCTAGCATTAGGTGCATGCTTTTTTAGTCTCGCTAAGTTGCACTTAAGGGGGGTGTTGGTGTAATTAATTATTTAATTACACTTTATTAAGTTTACTTAGGTAATAATTAGTTTACTTAATTAATAAGTAAGCTTTGTTTAGTTGAGCTAATTTTAGGTCAATATTAAGTTTTACCTTTAGGGTTTTGCATACTTTTCTTTTATAAATCAATTCATCCTTTTTAATTTCTTAATTCCTGAATCTTATTCATTTGCATATTTTTATGCAAATTTCTCTTGATTTTTATATTTTTCTCTTGTGGAAGGTATTTTTTGGTTTGCATGTCTGACCTTGGTTTCTAACAGTGAGAACACTATATCCTATGTGGAAAAGCTTGTTTTTGGAAAGGCTTCGATAAAGGTACCATAGGATTCTTTGTCTTCTTTCTATACTATAGAGGGGGATGAAGTGGATGTACTAGATGTAATCTTGAATGATGCTATGGAAGGTATGAAGCTGTCCTTGGTTGGTAAGTTCTTTGCTGGTCATCCTATTATTGACCAGGTATGTAAGTGGGCCACTGAAACTTGGAATCTCAAGGGTAGTGTCTCCATAAGTGCTATTCCTAAAGGTCTATTTTTATTTACCTTTTTTATCCCTGAGGATATGATTAGGGTTCTCATAGGAGGCCCTTGGGATTTCGATAGAAGCTTCAAGAATATTTTGTCCTTGTGTAAGTGGAAACCGAGGTTTGATACCTTTTTTGACCTAGGTAAAGTTGCTCCTACCCGGTTTTCCTTTGGAATTCTGGCCCCAGAATGTCTTTAAAGGAATAAATGATTCTTTTGGCACCTTGGTTATTGTGGATAAAGTAACCCTCCTCAAGTATAGACTGTTTTATGCTCAAATGTGTGTGAATGTTGTTGTCAATATAATTCTTCCCACCTTTGTAACCTTAAAATCAAGATTTGGAACATGGGTTCAACCATTGGAATAAAATAAATCTTTGGTCTTTTTTCAAGGGTGTAATAAGTCTGGCCATTTATAGGATGTTTGTAAAAAATCCCCACTTGAGTCTAAAAAGATCCAATAAGGAGCCTAGAGAACTCTCCCTTGAAAAATGTGACTCCAATGAATCTGATTAAGGATCTTGTTACACCAGTTCCTAACTCGACAATGCTACTTTTTGATAAGGTGTTGACACCTTCTCAAATATTGTCTGAGGTTGAGGGCCAAAACCTTAATGAGAGCATTCTAAAGGACAATGTTGAATTGGTGCAGTATGAGGGGGTTGTTGTTAGGATTAAATCACTGCCTTCCTTAAAGAAATATCTCAAACCACAAAATGGAAATGAAAAGATGCATAATCTAAAAATATTATCACATGGTCTAGATGGAGGTGTCTCTAAAATTCAAGAACAACAAAATGATTTATTGGATGATGGGGAGATTGAAAGTTAGATGGAAAATTTACTGAATTCCTCTCTTGAGCTTCCTATGAAAAACTTGGATTTGGTGGAGCATCTTACACCAGAAGATAAGCATGAGAAGGAGGGAAAATATGGAAGAAATAATTGCTTGATGAATTTTGGTTTCCCCCAAAAAGAGGGTGTTGTGGATGAGGAATGGATAAATACAAAATCAAGGAAAAATAAAAAGTTGGATGTAGGAGGAAATACCAAAGTGGGCAAACTGCTAATAAAAGAGTCAAGGATCAAAGAAACAACAAGAGATGTGGCAGCTAGTAAGTAGGAAACTCTTGACTCCCTGGCTGGGGGTAAATCCAGAAAGAAGTAAGGGAAGGTCTTCTCCCTCTCTTCGTAGTATCAAGGGATATTGCTTTTATTTTGCCTCGATGCGTTTGTTGTCTTGGAATGTGAGGGGACTCAACAACCCCTATAAATAGTATCTATTAAAAGTTTGTGTGGGTGATGTTAAACCAGATGTCCTTTTAATTCAAGAAACTAAAATAAAAATAGAAATTTTTGAGAAAGTGATAAAGTGGCTTTGGCCTTGTGCTAGTTTTGAAGTTAGTGATGTATAGGGGCCTCGGGAGGGATTGCAACTTTTTGGAACCCTTATAGGCTTGTTGGAAGGATAAATTTCTACAATAAGAACTATCGCATTGCTTCTCTCAAAGATAATATATCCCTTGCCAAGTGGAATATGGTCAATATATATGGTCCTAATTCAAGATTGGATAGGCTTGATCTTTGGAACCTACTAGAGGGTATCATTATTAATAAAAGGGAAGAGTTTTAGATACTTGGTGGGGATTTTAATTCCCCTTTGTATCCCTCAGAAAAGAGTGGAGGTCTTACATATTTCTCAGATAACATGATGGAATTTTTGGGGTTTCTTAACTCAGTAGGGTTAATGGAAATTCCTTTGAATGGATCTCTTTTTACTTGGACAAATAAGCGGCAGGGTTTTCATCTGATCTAGGTTAAATTGGACAGGTTTCTTGTTTCCTCCAATTGGAACATTTTGCAAAATCTCAACCTTACAAATTTCCTCAGAACAAGTTCTGATCATAGTGCTCTCCTTCTGGAGTGGGATGATAAAATGGTTAAAGGACCCTTTCCTTTTAGATATGAAATAATGTGGTCTCTTCATCCAGAATTCAAATCACTGGTTGAAGAGTGGTAAAATGTGACTTATGATGGTACTCCCACATAAAGACTTGTTTAGAAGCTGAAAATGGTCAAAGTGAAGGTCAAGGGGTGGAATAAATACTCGTTTTAGAACATATTCACTACCAATAAATATTTAAGCTTAAAAATTAAAGAGATTCAAGATATGATGGAGGGAATTAGGGATGAAGATACCTATAACCAAGAAAGGGATCTTAGATCTCAATGGTACAAAATAAATAAAAAAGAAGAAATCTTCTGGAAAAAAAATCAAGAATCCAATGGTTGAGGGAAGGGGACAAAAATATAAAGTTTTTCCACCGATCTACCTTACAACATAGTGGAAGAAACATGATTAGATCGTTAGTTACTTCTAATGGGAATAGACTTGATAGGGAGGAGGACATTACTAAGGAGGCTATTTCTTTTTTTTTCTAATTTTCCTAAATTGTTGATTGTTGATAATTCTGAAATGGATGAATTCTTGCAAGTCATTATTAATGGTATCACAGATCAAGAATTAAACAAAATGTCTAAATCTGTTTCTATGAGTGAAATTAAGGAGGTTGTTTTCTCCTTTGGTGCTTTCAAAGTGCCAAGGTTAGATGGATTCCCTCGAGTTTTTTCTAGGTCTACTGGGATATTGTCTCTTATGACTTATTTAATGTGGTTAGGGATTTCTTTAGATTGGGAAGGTTTCTAAATCAGCTAAACACCAATTTTATTGCACTTATATGTAAGACTAATGAAGTTGCTTCTATGAATGAATATAGACCAATCAGTTTGTGTAATACCACCTATAAAATCTTCTCTAAAATTATGGTTGATAGATTGAAATTAGTTTTGAATAAAATGATTGTTGTTAACCAGAAAGGGTTTGTCCAAGTAAGAAATTTTTTGGATGTAACTATTTACACTCATGAGGTTTTACATTCTATGGATCACAACAAAAATCATGGTATGGCTTTAAAACTGGATATTTCTAAAGCTTATGATCGGGTATTTGGAATTTCCTATTTTTTGTTCTTGAAAAATTTAGATTTAAAGATAAATTTCTCAACTTGATCAGATCATGTGTCCCTACCCCTAAGTATTTTGTTTTGATTAATGGGGTTCCTCAAGGCTTCTTCTCTTCTGTATGTGGCCTAAGACAGGGGGAACCATTGTCACCTTATTTGTTTGTCATTGTTGTTGAAGATTTGGGTTGCAACATCCAAAAACAACTTGAAAATAAAACTTTGAAATGTTTTTGTGTTGCTTCTTCCCTTCTCGTTGCTTCACATCAACAATTTGTTGATGACACTATCCTCTTGGGGGAGGCCTCTATTTTGGAAGCGAAACAATGAAAAGTGATCCTTGATAAATATACTAAGGTTTCTGAATAATATATTAATTACCAGAAGAGAAAAATCTATTTTTTCAATACCAACCAGATTGTTAAGGACAAAGTGATAAATATCTTAGGATGTCAGGAGGCTGATTTTTCTACTACCTATCTAGGGTTACCACTAATCTCAATAAAACCCAATAGTAATTACTAGAATCATATTATGGAAAAGATTCAGAAGAAGCTAGCAGGATGGAAAGGAAAAATGCTGTTTTGCTGGGAAGGTTCAACTCTTAAAAGCTTCTCTACAAAATATACGTGTCTATTAGCTCTCTCTCTCTTCAAAATTCCTTCCTATATTTTTGAGAAAATTGAAATGATTCAAAGGAGTTTCTTATGGTCAGGTGTGGAAGAAAGGAAAATAATGGCACTTGTTAAATGGGAAATTTTTTGCACTCCGAAGAGGAAGGAGGATTGGTAATAAGAAGAATAAAAAGGTTTAATAAAGCTCTTGTGAAAAAAATGGGTTGGTTTCTTCTGGAGGTAGAAAAAGATTGGATGGAGATTCTTTGGGCTAAATACTTGGGTAACAAGGATGTTTGTTGTTTACTTATGAATAAGGAACTCCCCTATGGGTTGGTCTTGTGGAATAATCTTCTAAAAGTGAGAGGTTAACAAAAGGAGCAAAATTAAGAATTGGAAACAGGATTAGAGCTGATTTTTGGGAGGATGCTTGGTCAACTTGTGCCCCTTTATTACCTAGTGACAACCTCCAACAAATTAGAATCAAATTGAAGAGAAGCATTGGAAAGAAGGTCTCAAATTACTTAAATTGGGAAACTCCAAGACCAAAATGGATTGAATTTAGGAACTATTTGAATAATGTTTTTCTTAGGGGTGGTAGATAGCTGAATTGGGATGCTGCTTTGGCCTCCCTCTTGAGGTAGATTGGGAAATTGAATCTTTTCTAAAAAATAGGAATGATGAGTGGATTTGGAAAAAAATTCTTCTAGGTGATTTTTCTGTTAAATCTACTTATGGGACTATGGATCTACAGTCTCTTCAATTAGAGGTCTTTAACTGGAATACTGTGTGAAGCAAGAACTTAATCCCTAAAATTAACTACTTTTGGTGGATAGTGTTGCATGGAAAGACTCTTACAATTGACAACCTTAATAAAAGGGGATGGTACTTGGTTAATAAATGTTATCTTTGTAATGAAGAGGAAGAAACAATTATGCATCTTCTCTTTCAATGTTCTTATGCTCAAGAAGTTTGAGATTTTTTTCTAAAGAATCTGATGGTTCACTAGGTTTTCCCTCCTTCAGTTAAAATGTTTGCTGATTGTTGGAGTATATGCCCATATTCTCACAATATAATTATTGACCTTTGGAGACAAGTTCCCCCATTCCTCACCTGGGGTTTGTGGAAAAAGAGGAATAATAGGGTCTTTAGGGACGCTGCTAAAAGAAGTAAAGAGTTGTGTATGTCTATCAGGAAATAGATTCAAGAGAATATAGAAAGCTATAAGTATGATCCATCAAAGAAAGGGCCTTCATATCAAGAGATTAGAATCAAGAAACAATGGGGTATTTATCATGACCTTAATAATGTTAATTGAGCTAAAACAATTATTAGGAAAAGTAATATTTGGATCCCCCCATACCTTGGGTGGATTAAGTGTAATTTTGATGGATGCTCAAAAGGGAACCCTGGCATGGCAGGGTAGGTGGGGTTGTTAGAAATGATTGTGGCATCAATGTGGCTAGATACAACAAGGGCCTGAGAACAACAAAAAATAATTTGGCAGAGGCTTATGCTGTTTGGATAGGAATATGTTATCTTAAAAATAATAGCTACACAAAGGTAATTTTGGTGGGTGATTCCAAGTTGATAATTGACTATTTAAATAATAAAGTAGAGGCCCATTGGGAGATAAAAGATCTTCTAGATGAGTACAAAAATATATTACATTATTTCCAAAGTACAAGATATGCCACACCTTTAGAGAAGGCAGCAAGGCTACCGATGCCTTGGTGAATTTTGGCTTTAGGTAGGAGGTGTTAAATTTTGAGATTTTTCCAATTTATCAAACCGAATTAAAGAAATAATTTCTAAGGATAGAGTGGGGGATTTGATTAATCATGTATAGGATGGTAATAATTAAAAATAGTGGCTTGTAGTGTCATCCAACTGTCAAGTTGGTGGCCATATTTATTTGGTGGCAATTGGGCATGCCAATTAGATGGATTGGGAAGTATGATATTAAAGATAGTGGTATACCAAATCTAAAATATTTAAAAAGAAAGGGGCAGAAAGGATAGATTGTTTTGGAAAACTCATGTGTTAAAAATAAAGATGTTAATGAGGGCATTAGGATTATTATTCACATCTCTAAAAATTTGGCATCTAATTTTGGAAAATACATTTTGACATGTGTGTTATTGTTGATGGGAAGGAGGATAATAAAAAAAGAGTAATCATGGCTCATAAAGGTGGAAGAGTTGTCAGTTATCATAATGATGAGATTTGAAAATATGATATTTGTCATTGCATTCAGTTTGATTATTTTAATCAAATTTCTAGAAGATTTGAGCTGTTAGTATTGTAAATGAAAAATCACTAAGTCTCTATAAAGAGTGAAGTTTTTGAATTACGTGTTGCTACGGTTGTGAATGAGGAAGGATGAAGAGATGAGTTTTTACTTATTCCTAAGAATTACTAAGCCAAGGAGAAACCATGGGAGGCCCTATAAATAGGATGAAGCCAAGTAAATTTGAATCCCTTAGAAAAAAATGTGGAGCTTTGGGGTTTGTTCGAGCGGGCTGGGTTTACCCCTTACTTTGTCACCATGGAAGGATACAGTGAGTAGCTAAGCTATAAATTTGTGAATGCATGGAAAGATGGGAAGTTGAGCTGGGCGGCCTCCATTTCATAGTTGACGCTAAGCTCATAGCCAAAGTGACGGGGTTGGCATATGAAGGGAAGAAGGTGGCTAAGGTAAGCATTGAAAAATATCAAACTTATATTGATAAGTTTTTTGAGGCTAAAGAAAAAGCTTAGAGATTTCAAAATGGTTACTCTAGAGTTTTTCTTCCTCTACCTTACCATAATGTTTGATTATTTGTAATGAAATAGCTTACCTTGGAAGGATATTTTCAATCTATTCATGGCTATCACTTCCCAATTCTGAACCACATCCATCATCTTGAGAAAATTAATCTCCCATTTTTCCTCTTTTCTTCTTTGAGCCAAAGTCTCACCGATGGCGCTAACCGTCCATTACACCAAGGCTTTATTCATGCAATTTGTAAATATGTCCTTGCTACTTCCCCTTAGATAAATGTGTTCCTAAATTTTCTTGAAAATCCCACTCCCAAGAGATCTATTAAAATTGAGCCTATAGAAAGCCAACCCCACTCCCTGACCAAAGACTCTGCTAAAGCCTCCCCCAATCTTGTGGACTCCTCTTGGTCAAAATTTCTCAAAGTTAATCCGGAAAAGTGTAGTGCTGCTCCCATTGCTCTCACTGTTAACAAGAAGAGAAAAAT
Source organism: Sequoiadendron giganteum (assembly GCA_007115665.2). Taxonomy (NCBI): domain Eukaryota; kingdom Viridiplantae; phylum Streptophyta; class Pinopsida; order Cupressales; family Cupressaceae; genus Sequoiadendron; species Sequoiadendron giganteum. The sequence goes on along the minus strand of CM021103.1, from coordinate 564,255,416 downwards.
GTTGATTCATGAGTTGGGGGCTGTCCCCAACACCATAACTATACTTGATGACAATGAAAAACCTAAATGTTTGACTCTAGTGGGTCAAAGGTCGACTCAACTTACTTTGGTTGCGTCGAAAGGCTCTGACAATATTAAAAATCTAAAAGTCTAGAAGATATGAATGCAAATGAGTCTCTCGATAGTAAGGGAAAGAAGGCGATGAGGGAGGATAAGGCTTATTATTTTGAGGAAGTTCTAGATAGCCTTGGAGGTGATGAGTCCCTTGAGGAGGAGGAGTCAAATTTGGAGGATGTGGAGGAATCTATCCATGAGGAGGAGGATGGGGTTTCACAACATGAGGATGGACAAGATGATGAAAAGGGTAATGATATGGCTATTGAAGAAGGTGAAGTTAGCAATGACCCTAAGGATATGAAAAATAAAACATATCAGGTTTTGATACTGTTGGAATCAAGGGAACACTGAGATGGGGGGTGAATCAATGTTCTACAATTCTAATCTTTATTAATCTAATATTTAAACCATTTCAACATTAGACCAAAGGAAAGATGAAAACACACAAAGAAATCATCCAAAACACCATAACACAAGGATTTTTACGTGGAAACCTTGTTAGGGGAAAAACCACGGTGGAGGTCAATCCACAATTTGAGTACTCAAATATAAGTTTTACAAAATGGGAATGCACTTGCATTTAGGCTCACTACCTAGAGCTCATTTCTCAAGATATGAAGGCTCACAACCTTACAAAATATTCAGATTAAGACCATATGAAGGATTGAACTGAAGTAATAACATCTAATCATGCCTAGTTACTGTTCTGGTTCAGCTCATAGATAAGATTCTGGACCTTCTGTCTAATTTTGCACTTCATTATGCAATTCACATCACAAAACCATACATAATTAAATTCACACCACTATCTTTCTGAATTTTTCACTACACACTAATATAATTCACATACCATACACTATCTCTATTCGAATGATACAACCGATCTGTTATATATATATCTGCAACCAAAGATTTGATCATCTATAAGTCGACTTTAACAAAACATAGAATACTTTTCAACGGTAAGCTAAATCAACAACTAATTATTAATGTGTACCATCCATAGTTGGCCATAGCATAATAAGGACCTAGATAAACACGTTCAAGCACAATTTTTTAAAAGAAATTACTCCTTAAACATCCGTAACGGCTATATCTACCAAGTTGGCCTTCTAGCACTGATAACCAAAAAATAAATACACCAGATCTCCTAGATCATACACCAGTGAATGCACACCTAGATAATGATTGGATAAGGTAGTATGGACATAAAAAATACATTTCTCTGAGATCCACAACCAAAAACAATAATTCAGTGAAGTATACAGATTAACAGATTTAACTTTAATTGGATACCTTGTTCTTCACTCTTACTTCTGCTAATAACTAGTTCTTTACTCTGTCTGCCGGTATGGACCAATACTAAATTGTGGACTAGATTAGTGACTTAGGTTTCCATTAATGACAACACTAAAATCCATGTGCCAAAAATCTCCCCCTTTGGCATTGACGACAACACTCAGTGAAAAATGACTAAGTGTCAAAACCAAATTGAGTATGCTACCAAACTTCAAAACTTCAAAACATAGCTCCCCCTAAAATTGATAAGGAATTTTTCACTTCTCTCTCTCCCTCTTTGACATCAATGAAAAATACATATTGAATCTCCCCCTTTGAAATATAACCAAAAATTTAAAACTGATTCAAATTTTTGAAAAAGAACAATTTGTTGCTTGAGTCAGAAGATTATCTTATGATTTTCTTTCATCTCTGGGAGGAATTTCTTCCACTATTCTATTGCAATCCCAATGATTATGATCATTCTATTATTCTTAGATGTATTCTTGAAAATGTCGGTGAGGGATTCTAAAATTGTGATCGCATTCTCTAATTTTTCTCCTTTCCTCAGTATCTCAATCATTTGTTCCAATATGCATTCAGTTAAGTCCTTTACTTTCCAAAAAGGGTCTAAAAGCTTGTTTTTAGTAAATTGAACTTTTGCATGCTCTGACTGTAACTCTTGAATCCTTTTCTTGATTGTACCATTTTGATCCTGAAACATATCAAAATTTTGTCTAAACCCATTTAACTCTGTTTCAATTTGTTCCAATTTATCTTTGTATTTTCCAACTACATGAGGCCAATGGATGCAGTAGCTATAGATGTTATTTTATGAACTTATGCATTGTATTAGTTCATTCATTTTCCTTTTCAACTTGGTAAGAGATATTATTTACTACTTCTTTAGATGTAAGATTACTTCTTCTTCTTCTTTGTTTTGAGACTCAAAGTCCATGGTTTCCTTGATACATTCAATCATTTCTTCTAGAAAAATATTCTACAAACTCTCCAACTTGATCTGGTTGTGCACAACATGAGCACTTAGTACACTCAAAATCATATCCTGATCATATGAGGGTTTGATAGACCATAACTTAGCAATTTTCTGCATTCCACTTTCCTCATGAACAAGTTGCAGTAGTTTTTCTTTTGTTAAGTCATCTTCTTCTTCACTTGCTTCTGTCATTTCCTTTTCTTGTTTTGGTTTGGCTGATTCTAGTTCTTTTCCTTGGGTGTCCTCAGTTTCCTTATCAGATTCCTCATTTGGTATATCCATAATTTCATGTTCTTTTCCTTTTCCTTCAAATTTTGAAATCTTGCATGACAAAGGTGTACAAGCAACAATTTATTTTTCTCCTTTCTTCTTTCTCTCCATCTCACTAGAAGATGAACCAACTTCAAGTGCCCTTACCAAAAGAGAAATACCAACTGAGCCAAAATTTCCTAGCAAAATCTCAAAGAAATTTCTGAATTCTTGATCACAGTTTGCCAAACTCTTAGATTGTGTGTAGCTTTGGTTGCACCTTCTTTGTTTCTGAAAAATATTTTATAGGAAACTCCATGAGTAATGTACCTTGTTACTAAATATTTGATTGTTGAAATTATCAATTCTCTTTGATGTCCAATAAGTCCAGTTAGGGTTTTGAATTCTTTATTCTGGATAGACTTCTTTCTCAGTATATCCCCAATTTTGCATAATCCAGTTAAATTTTCAATTAATTCTTTCGAAATGAGGTAGGGTTTGTCTAAAATTAAAGTATCATCATTCAATCTACTTAAAATAAACTTAATGATTTATGCATTCTTGAAATAGGGAAACTCATTCCAAATGTCCAAATTCTTGTGTTTAGCTTCCTTCAACCACTTCAATTCATCGGGCGACAACAACTTCCTTACAACTCTAATATTCTCACTATTATATTCATCTAGATTGATTGTTCCTTTGATTTGTTCCATTTTGCGTACCAAACAAATCCTTCTACCAAACACCAAATTAAATGAAAATCCCACAAACGACTGAAATACCTGATGGATTTAGAGATTGGCCATTGAATTATCTTCACTCCAATTTTTTTTTGCAGAGCACTCTCCTTATTTTCTTCGATGCAAAGTGACAAATGAGGGTTTCAACATGTCTTTTATCTAAATTTTAGTTGTCATAAATTCTTTTTCTCTAGGTGTTCTAGATACCCTATTTTCTCAAATAGCGTGAGAAAAATTCTTCTGTGCATATTCAATTGCTTGAATTTCCTTGTGAGTGTTTTCCAAAGCCTTTGTAGATCATTGATACAAATTTTGAAAATATTTCACATTCCGGTACCAACTTATGGACAGGGGAAAAAAGATTTTCTTGAAAAACTCCCCCTAGGCCAATGGCCTAAAATCAATTTCTAGAGGAATTACTGGAAGCAGGTTCTGATGCAGAGCCATTTACAAAATCAGACTCATTCTTCCTTACCCATGTCTTCTTCATCTGATCTCTTATTTCATCCACAATCATTTTTCCTTTTCCTTTATCATCTTTCTATGAGTTTTTTCCTTTGTACACTAGACCTCTTCTACCCACATTTTTGTTTCTGCAGAATCTTGCAATGTGACCATATCTGTTGCAATTGTAGCACACAATATTTCCTTGTTCAAACCAATAAATCCATTTATTTCTTCTTGATCTTCATTGGTTAGAAATATTCCCAAATCTTCCATAGGTATAACATTCAACATTCCTTCTACTAACAAAGTTGTTTGACATAGTTCTACATTCGATTGATTTATGACCAAACTTATTGCAATTGAAACACTGACCAGAGAATGATGAATCACTTGATTTCATTTTACTTCTACATTGAGTAGCCATATGACCAAATTTATTGCAAGAAAAATAGTATCCATTAAGTTTTTGAGCATAAGGTTGTCTTATTGGATACCTTCCACCTTTGTTCATCTAATTTCCTTGTGTAAAATTTCTTTGTACAATTCCAAAAATTTCTCCTTTCTCATATTAAAGACCGCTCTTGTCTTTAAAATTCTTCTATCCTTGAGTCAGCTCATCAAGCTTAACTAAGCTAACCTTAAACTTCTCCTTGTATTCATTTGCAGTAGAAAGTTCATCCCTAAGAATAATAATCTGTTTTTCAAGTTCTCCTTCATTGTTTCTGGATTGTTGCAATTCATTTTCTATCTTAATGAATTCTCCATTTATTCTTACTCATTCATCAAATCTTTCTTTTGAGGACTGAGCAAGATTCTCCTCATTCTTCTTCCTTTCTTCAATTTCCTTAGTCAACTTCATCACCATAGATTCCATTTCATGCTTTAGGGTAGAATTGTCTTTGGCAAGATTTTCACATTCTTGAGTTATTTCCTTCAAGGTTTGATTTAGGTGAGAAGCATCCATGTTTTTGATCTCTTTCTTCTTAATTTGATCACAAAGATCCTTCCTCTTTTCCCTAGATTTTACAATATGATCCTTTAATGAATGAATGAATTTCTCAGCATCCTTAATATTTTATTTCGATTCCTAGACTTTTTCTTTAGATTGATCAAGATCATCAAGTGCCACCACAAGCTGCTATTGAAGACTATGAAATTCCATTGCATTCCAAGATCCACCTCAAGTTGTCAAATTACTTATGAGGAACTAGGATTTGATACCAATTATTGGACTCAAGGGAACACTGAGAAGGGGGGGTGAATCAGTGTTCTACAATTCTGATCTTTATTGATCTGATATTTAAACCATTTAAACATTAGACCAAAGGAAAGATGCAAACACACAAAGAAATCATCCACACCACCATAACACAAGGATTTTTACATGGAAACCTTGTTAGGGGAAAATCCATGGTGGAGGTCAATCCACAATTTGAGTACTCAAATATAAGTTTTACAAAATGGGAATGCACTTGCATTCAGGCTCACTACATAGAGCTCACTTCTCAAGATAGGAAGGCTCACTACCTTACAAAATATTTAGATTAAGACCATATAAAGGATTGAAATGAAGTAATAACATCTACTCATGCCTGGTTACAATTTTGGTTCAGCTCATAGATAATATTCTGGACCTTCTATCTAATTTTGCACTTCACTTTGCTCTGCTTTGCATTTCACATCACAAACCCATACATAAGTAAATTTTTCACCACAAACTAATATACTTCACATACCCATCAATCTCTTATATATATCCGCAACCAAAGATTTGATCATCCATAAGTCGGCTTTAACAAAACATAGAATACTTTTCAATAGTTGGCTAAATCCACAACTAATTCTTAATGTGTACCATCCACAGTTGGCCACAACATAATAAGGACCTAGGTAAACATGTTCGAACACAAAAACATTTAATCAATTACTCCTTAAACATCCACAATGGCTATATCTACCAAGTCGGCCTTCTAGCACTGATAACCAAAAAAACAATACACCAGATCTCCTAGATTGTACACTAGTGAATGCACACCCAAATAATTCTTGGATAAGGTAGTACTAACATCAAAATACCTTTCTCTAAGATCCACAACCAAAAATGATAATCCGGTGAAGTATATAGATCGACTTATTTAACTTTAATCGGATACCTTGTTCTTCACTCTTACTTCTGGTAATAGCTAGTTCTTTACTTTGTCTGTCGGTATGGACCAATAATGAATTGTGGACTAGATTAGTTACTTAGATTACCATAAATGACAACACTAAAATCCATATACCAATAGATACTACTAGAATTTAAAGGATGGAGGAAAGGATGGAGTTGTTGGAATTGATCAAACATACCTCCGTCTTGCCATAAATAGATGGGTTGAATCTGGGGCCCTTCAACTACAATCTCATTCTTGGGTGCACCAATAATATGTTGTACCTCATTAACACCCTTGTTGGCCAAATCCCTAATAGGGAATCCTCTTGAAAGGATGAAAAATAAAACTTTGTTACCCGTTCCTTGCTTGTTAGTTGTTGTTTCAATCTCACTTTCCAAATTGAAATCACCCGACAACGTGTCACCCAAATTTGCACAAAACTCATCAATTATATAGTGCATAAATATTCATTAAACCCATCAATGGTCTCCTGATTTATAATAGGCTCAAAATTATCCTCCTGGTTGATTTGCTTGAAAACTTGGAAGGATATCAAAATTCATACCTTGAACAATAGTGTCATGCCTTTGCCTTGATTGGATAGTGTGTACCTCAACCTCCTAACTATTCAACTGAGGGATGTTTAATTCATCTATTCACTAACCAATCATTTATCCAAATGTCTTTCCTTTTTTTGCTGATTGCATCTTGACAACTTCATTATTTCATAAGTATTCTTGTCATCGTTACTAATGTACAAAGGAAGTACCTCAAATAAAGTAATCAAACCTTGGACTTGGACACTCTCCTTTGTCTCCTCAAGCTGTTGTTCCACACTTTCTTCCTTGGACTATGGCTGCTTGAAATCCAAACCTAAAACAAAAGCCTCCAGGTCATCCCAAAACAGGTCTTCTTCATCATCGACAAAAAATGGTAGCTCCTCAAATAGGTCAGTCAAAGCTTGAGAACTCTTAGCTATTCTTTGATCTAGAACTTATTGTCCCTTGACCACAACTTCCTCTATCCCCTGCTATAGTTGTTCTTGATCTTCTGGGTCCTCCTCACCACCGCACCAACTAGATACCTCACAATAATCATCAACATCGTGTTGCACTATTTGATCTTTTGAGATAAATTTTGAAGTCTTTGTCTCCTCTTCAATAAAACTAGGAGATTCATTAGTGAAAAAAAATAAAGGTTTATTAGAAGAAACCTCTTCTTGTTCTATCCTTTGCTACTGCAACCGATACTCTTCCAAGGATGAATGCAATGGGTTCATCCTTTTAAGCTTCTCTATGTGGAGTAAAGAATCCTGATCAAAGGGGTGATTCTTGAGCTCATCAAGTATGAAAATTTGGGGGAATTCTTGGGTTTCATGTAGAAAAGAATATCGCTCAAGGGGTTGTTTTGCAATAAAATTGGGTTGAACTTGATAATTTTTGTCAACATGCAAAGAATGGGGGTTTCTAAAAATTAGAATCTCAACTTTAGGAAGACCAAGAGGTTCAATTTGTCTAAATATTGGGAAATTATAGTCACAAACCTCTCCTTGAATAAGCCAATTTGGAATTGTAGGAGTTTCTTGGGCTTTGTACCTTTGCACTTCTGACTCCTGCTCATAAAGATAGGCTTGACAAGCCATCTCTTTCTATTGTTGATTATACTCATGCTACTACTTGATTTCCTCCAACTGCCTCATGTAGTCAAACAGTGTGCCCTTTATGCTTGCAATCTCCCCTTGGTGTGCATCATATTGCTCTCGTTCTTCAAATTCACTCATCTTCTCCTCATAGTTCAGCCTTATATCTTTGAAACTCAAGTCTTGAATATCTTGGGGCTGATTTTGAGCATGTGAGGGTTGAGATGAAAAATGAGCAGGGGTGGGTGGGTGGTAATTATATTGGGCATGCTGGTATTGGCTGATATGGATATGAATAAGCGAGGATTTCATGATATGGTGGATGATATTCATATTGCCTATAAATATTTGACATTTTTGCTCATGTAAAAGCTAGAAAATGGAGTGAACAAATGGTTGTATATTATACCATCACTTAGGTCTACCTACAAAACCAATGAACAGAGTTTCCAAGTATGTTTCTTTTACCTCTAGAAGATTGAAACTCTGCTGCACATACCAAACAACAAAGAAAATCTTGAAAAATTCTTTGAAAATTAACTTTCAAAGTCCCATTGAGTGTGCCAAAAATTGTTATCAATCAGATATGCACCCTTGTTAGATTTACAAAAAATAGAAATATCTATTGAAACATGGAAATCTTTTTCAGATGTGGGTGATCTATGTGAAAAGGGAATCTCTAGAGTGAGTTGGTTCTCTGAATGATGAATCCTATTCTAATTGTTTTTAGGAAAAGAGTTAGAAGGATGAGTGAAAATATAACCTAAATCTAATGGATGATTTATTAGAACTTATGAGATTCAAACAACACCACTCACAAAAATATCTCTATCACAATAATTCTCACAATCTCATTTGACACATAATTTCATTAGTAATTTGCATGAAGATCTATGAATTGAATACAACACACAACCTGAAATTATGCAATTCTGAACACAATATCACAACAACAAGACATAAAAGGATTCAAATTAAATCACAAGGACATAAAATTGATTATTATGACATAAGATAAAAATATAAGAAGAACTCTGTTGCTTTATTGAAATCAAAGGAATACTTTGTCTAAAATCTGAGTACAAAAACTGCTTACAAGACTCTTTGCATGAACAAGAGAGGAAGAAGCTAAAATTATGAACTAGAAAAACACTAAGTTTTTCTCTAAGATATACCTCAAAACCCTAATCCTAGCTCAAAGAAAAAGCTCCAGGAAAGGCACCTAAAACTACCCAAGAAGATGGCACAAAAGTGGAAAAGTATCACTTTTTGCATGTACATACTAAAAAGCTCCTAAAAATAGATATGCTTTGCTTTAAAAGGAAAAAACACCTTATCTCTCCACCAAGAAGCTCAAATCCGACCAAGAGGAAAAATTCAACATCAATCTACTAAAAATAGAAAAGAAATAAAACAATTTATAAGATATTGCTTTATTCTTGCTTTACAATGACTTGCAGATTCTTTACAATTGCTTTATTTTTTGCAAATAAAGATAGAAAATATTTTACAAAACATCACCATATTACTTCATTACAATCTTGATTTTTCTCACAAAAAATCATAAAAATAATAGCCATCTCTATTACATATTTAATTGATTTGCTTTAAAAATGAATTTTAAAATATAAAAATGCCCAAGGTCTGAATTTTAATCTAAGGCATATCTCCATGACATATTTAATTGATTTCTATAAAATCAATTACAACAAATCCTAAGGCATCAATACTTATTCCTCCACTCTCCAAGGCATGAATATTGGATAAAACCACAAGGTATTTGATATTTTGAAAAAAATAAAACACGCCTTACCTAAGTATATACTCATAAAACTTTATTAACTCCAAGGTCGACCTAGGCATGTGGAAATGGCCACTTAAGTATTGAACTTAATACTTAATTCAAAATGCAACTAAGAACCCTAAATTTGAATTAGGGTATACATGGACAAAACCAATGGAAAACCCTAATCACATTTCATTTCACACTTTTGCTTTTGAAGAACCTCTGTTGATGAGGAGGCGCTGTCACCATAGAGCTAGGTTTTCAGATCGAGACTTTAGATTCTTGAGCTCAAAATGGGAGAAAATCCACCAAAATGCATGGTAAGTTGTTCCCTTAAGTCATTTCATGGATTCCTTTATGCCATTCTTGAAAGATCTTGGCTTAAAATTCGTGACCATGGCATATATGTTATGATTTTTTTGCTTCATTTTTTCTCAGTGCTTTCTTTATCTCCTTTGGCCACCATTGATGAGAGAGTTTGAGCCTTGTTTGATGCTCCTCTTTAGAGCTTGGCGCCTTGTGTTTGAGAGCTCTTGAGAGCTGGCCACACCACTTCTTCTCCTCTACTAGCCACCACTTGGTAAGCTACTCCTCCATTGTTCTATTGTATTTTTCCTGTCAAACAAAAGCTTCATAAAAGCTTCTATGAGGAATAATGATTGTTGTTTTCTCTATAAAAAAGGGACCCATTATAGGCTGCGCCATGAACATGCTTGGTTCTTGGATTTTATGATGAAATCTCTCTGCATTTCCTATTCTTTGATTTCAGATTTTGAAAACTATACAGTAAACTCAAAATGAGCTTTCCATTTCTCTAAGAGTTAATAAATGTTATTGATGACCGAACTCCTTCTCTTGGCCACGACCACTCATGCTCAAACTAGGCTTTCATTTCTCTGAATCTGCATTTTACTCCAAAGGATAAAAGGGAAACTCTTGGGGAAAACTCTTGCTCCATTTTCTCTATAAATTCTTTCATAAATGGGCTTGACCCATTATAGCATTGTATATATTTCACATTTCTTATGAAACCCTCACATGGGTAGTTGATGTTTGATTACAATAAAGTCTTCCATTATGTATTTCATGTAAACCCCCATGTGGGTAAACTGGAAATGGTGAAAATATGCATTTGAATTTAAATCCCAATGTGGGTATTCTGCGAATAGAGAGAAACCACCATTTTAGTAAAAAACTCCTCATGGGTATTCAACATTTTTGGATAAATCTGCATTTTAAATAAAAATCTTCATATGGGTCAATCATGGTGAATCTGTATTTTAATAAAAACCTATGTGGGTATAAGAGTAAATCTGTATTTGAACTCAAACCCAACATGACATATTTGAAATTTTTTTTTCCTATCAAAACTCTCATGCGTATTTCACTGAAATAGAACAGATGGGTGCTGCCACAATAATGGGTTACACTTTTTGGGACATCTTGATTTTTGCTGAAATCACATATTTTTAGAAAATATAATGATTTAAGCCTTAAAAAGGTTTCATTTTAAGGGTTTTAATTGAAGAGGGTTTGATCAAACCCACTTATATCAAACCTCCTTGGATAGAAAGCCACTAGTTTTAAACCATACCTATAATGGAGTCTCCTCTACACCTATCAAAATGCTGATAAAAAATCACTTTTGGTTTACCTTTTAGGAGATTGAATTAATTTATTTAAAATTATTTTTTTGTAAACATGTAGTCCTTATTATAAGCTTCCCAAAAAGTATAATTTTAAATATATTTAATTTAATTATTATATTTATTTTTTATTTCTTGTGAATGTAGGTTTTTCAATGAACATCAAGGTCTTTATTTCACACATACGGAAAAATAGAAAAAGAGAGAATTTTTTATTATTAAAAATGCATGTACACTAGCTATTGATGTCCTTATTCCAACAAAAAAAGAATAAGTTAATTCAAATGAATACAAAAAAAGTTATGCAGCTGAAAGTATAATATATCCAAATTATAATTACTTTGAATTAGAAAATTAATTAAAAAATATATATGCAACAAAAAATTATGAAAAAATATCCATCCACTAGATAATGGTGTGAAAACATTTTATTTAAAAAATTATAATTGTATGCTTTCTATAAAAAAAGTTATGTAGCTGAAAGTAAGCATCAGTTTTTGAAAATGATGTTTAGTAAAAAAAATAAGTTAATAAAAACTACATAAAATAATTCACAATTTATTTTTTAATTTTTTTATAAATATAATTATATTCTCAACACAAAATATCACAAATCACTAGTTTTCTTCATCTTCAAATTCTTAATGGTTTAGCTTTTATAGGCATACGAAAGTGAAGATCTGGTGAAAAATGTTGATTTCAATGTCAAGTTTGACCAAAAAGTGTAACCCATTATTGTGGGATCACCCAGACTCTGCATTTGAAGCTTTCATATCATGTTATCACCATGTTATTTTTGAATAAGTTCATGGGTAATAACACCCTTGACAAAAAATAGCACCAAATGCTCTGTAGCTTTTCTAGAATTTGGATGAACTTTACTCTCCTTTCATTATATCATTCCTGTAGCAACACCTTTATATCACAACTTGAATGCCTCTAGAAAACAATAGGCATTCACAGTTTAGTCACTTCAAATAAGATAAAGCAACACTGAAACTCCATGTTTTTATTACTCATTATTGCTTCATTGCTAAGGCATTATGTATGCCTATTCACTATCATTGTTTAGAGATAGAACACTGCTGCTCCAGAACAAAACCATATGAAACAACATAAAAGAAAGTGAACATACATAAGGCAACAAAATGTAATTAATATGACAGTATTTAAAAATGTCAAGTATGAAATTGATGCATTTCAGTTGAATTGATTGAGCTCATTAAGTCTATTGTCCACCTGTAGCTTTCAAAACAACATGTTACTTGGTTGTTATGAGTGAACAATAGGCTTAATTTTTTGATGACTAAAAACATGTTTTACTCCTTCATGTTGAATAGCTTAGATGAGCATGATGATTGTACTTATTTTCTTATCCCACTTGTAAGTTTAAGGGGTAGAATGCCGAGCTCTACCCTTGTGGGAGCTCGTTTTACCCCACATGCTCTTATGTCTACAGAAAATAATCAGCTTCATGACTTTTCCTATACCTACACGTGAAAAAAATGATGTTAGTAAAAGACAATAAATATCATGATGTTTACTTCTTCAACTCTGATTTTGCACTTTGCTTGATTGTTTTGATGCATTGTTAGTAGAATTCTCCATTATTGTTGGTAGCTCATGTAGGGATTTTCATAATTGGAGCTCTAACGAGACTTTCCCAAAATCTTGTAGGTTGATCGGAGCTCAAGGATGAAGGATGGTGCACCATTTCTGAATCAACCAACAACAATCAGGCAATGATGATTATGTTGATCCTTACGTGTTTTACTTTCCCTCTATCTTCAATAGTGTAGAGTGCTCATTTCAATGTATTGCTATAGTTAACTCCACGGCTTGTGTGGATTCTTTAAATTCTCTTTCTGCTTTTCATTCTAAAAATAAATGCATCAATATGCAAAGTTGTACCATCATTTTTATTCTTGCAATCAAATGAAATATGTAATGTAACCAGATCATGAAATAAATAAAAGAAATGGATGCTTAATCATTTGTATAATCAACTTGTACTTCATTTGTTCAATAAGCATTAAGGAATACTTCTTAAACTCTTTTATCTCAATAATGCATAACTGATTTAGATGCAATCAACAAGTCAAAACCATGTAGAAATTAATTGAATCTTTACTTCAAGATATAAAAAAATTTAACCAACTCCAACAATCGAGCCGTTAGTAAATATTTGGTAAGAGGACCTTGTGATCTAGGACCTTGATTTTTGTTTTGAAAAAGTGGGTTTGTGAAGGTCTTACTCATGGAATTTGATGAGCTTGCAATTGTAAAAGTTTGTCCTTGGGTAGTTGTATGGATCACTTTGTTTCCAAGTGTGGAGATGCTAGGGATATGTGTGGTAGGTGTTGTCATGTGTGTAGTTGTCCCAAGTGGTAAAGTTGACATTTGTTGTGAAGAAAGCATCCTTAAGGAAAATGGATTTTGGGTATCTTCTTCCACAATGGTTGAGACATCAAATCCTTGAGGGAGTTTAGCACCATTTTTAGATAGTTCCCGTACAAGAACCTATTTGGGTTGGCACCAACAAGTTGATCAACCATGCTTAAAATCCTTGGGTCTTGGTAAGCTCTTTCAATCTCTTCGGGAGTCATTTTATTGTTGAATTCATATAGACTTAGATTATCTAATGTAGTATCTCTTTGTGGAGTAGATTGATTTGAAATTGTCCCAAGGGTGGTGTTATGAAAGGGGTCACTTAAGAAATCCATGTATTTTCTTCTAGCTCGTGACCTTGTTTCAACCATGTGAGGCTTGCAAGTTGGAAGGTAATGAAAGGTGGTGATGAAGCTAAACTATGTTTTTGGATTTTTTGAATATAAGGATGCAAGGACAATGATGACCAAAGGATGAAGCTAAATAAAGCTAATGAATGCAAAGCATACCAAAGGATAGACTTATTAATGATCAAGGATAATGATATGGGGACTAAATTATGCTAAGTTAATGATCAAAGGTAATAGTACAACTAAGGTTAAAATGAGAATTGAGCTATGTTTTTGTGTTTTTGGGATATAAAGATGAAAAATGAAAGTGCAAGTGAAATGCAAGGCTAAGATTTGATAGGATGATGATAAAGCTATGGTCAAAGGGTATGATATGTATCTAAATGAGACTATGCTAAGGATATGAATCCTTTTTTTTTTTTAAAAGGATGGAAACCAAGCTAGTGTAGGTCCAAGATAACAAACCCAAATGTGATTGACTTTTTTGATAATCAATATGATAATTTTGACAATGTAGACTCTAGGCTAGGACTCAAGTTTGACCAAGGTGATAATGACAAAGGTTGATAAAATGAAGGATTAAGGTAACTAAAAAAATGGATAAGCAACCAAGGACTGTCCAAAAGCTTAGTAGACTTCCTATGTCTAAAATTTGAAAGGATGAGTGCAACCTAAGGTCTAGGATTGATTATGCAAGGTAAAGATGTAACCTAAAATATGATATAATCCTATAAAATGGCAATACTAGAATAGATTGGCAAAGGCTTGCAAGTCTCTGGTTTAGCAGTCAAGGTCACTATAAAAATTATTTGATTGAATTTGAACAATGATTTTAATTTTTTTTGGTTATTAGGTAGTTGCGACACTGTTTTCTACAAATGCGTCATTTTAGGTTGTGGGTTTTCAAAGTGTAGTTGCGGATCAATATAGTAGTTATGATTTTCTAGTGGTTAGTTGTGGTGCAAAAATGTAATTGCAGGCTTAATTTTATCAATTGCGGTGATAGAATGTGGTTTTTGGTAGTTTTGATGTTTTGAATTAGTTTTTGAGTGAGTTTTTGACTGATTTTGATAAAGTGGAGTTTGGAAAACATTGAATATAGTCACAAACACTTATTTTTTATTTATTTTTGAATGTGAAAATGTTTTGATATCAAGATGAAACACACATAGACAACATGCACAATCCATATGGTTGGAAAGGAAACCATTGGTTGATATCCTCACTTGGATTTCTCCAGCCACTTAAATAAGGCAGACAACTAGAGACTTGGTGGCACTATCTCCCCCTTACACGACACTCAATTCTTGGTCTCACCAAGTCTCATTCCCCAAAGGGGAATTTCTATCTCTACACATGCTTAGTGAAGACACGAGGTGGATTAAGAGGTCTAACCTCTTGTGATCAATGAGTGTATCAAAGGTTTTTGGCCACTAAAATAATTGGTTCTTAGTAAGGGCATCCATTCAAGGTGGCCATGCATATGAAAAGATTAGCTCAAGATTATGGTCAATCAAGAGGCCTCCCAGTCCTTCCTAAGAAAGGATTTTGATGTAGCTCATGGGGATATTGAGTGTGTCACTTGTCGATATAAAACGTACACACCTATTCCTAAATGACTTTCGTCAAGAAGCATTTTTTTTATATAGCGGTTCAGAAGAGCTTGGCTTTAGCTTGTTACTGCTTGGGTCATTCCCACCTTTCGAAGTAGGGTGGTAGGCCCTCTAAAATAAAAGGTTCACAATGACAAGGAAGTATGTTATTTTTGATCTCCTACATCACATGAAGTGCAAGGAGATAGCATACACAACGCCTTTTCCTCACACTTGCATGGTGTTCTTTTTAATTCCAAAAGCCAAATTTGGGGGCAGTTGTGTAAAATACCAAGGGATACTTTTGATCCTCAATATTGAAAAGTGGCACGAGAGGAGAGAATAAACATCCAATGGAACAAAGAAAACCACAAAACACAAAAAACACTTGTAAATTTTAACCCCTTTTCTTATGATGAAACAACACTTGTAAATTTTAAACCAATGAAATTTTATGCATGTTCATTTTAATACCCATGAGTGAGAGAATGCATTTTATTTTTCATTTAAAAAATTCATGAATGTGATATGCATGTTCATTTTATCCTTATGATCTTGATGCAAGTTGTCGTTGTGGAAAACAAACAAAATAAAATTGCTTAAATCTAAACTAGAAAAGAGCTCAATTTTTGTTGTTGTTTCTAAAGAAACAATTTTTTGAGAACTCATTAGATCCAAAGCTACACGCTGAAAAGAAACTGACAGAACACAAAAACCGTAATCTACTTAAAAACCCAAAAGGAAAAAATTGAATAAAATTGAAAACAAATTTTTTATACCTACCCAGGCGATTGCGTCATTCGGATCTGCAAATGCATCACTGTGTTGCATCACGGTATATCAGTTGCATTGTGATTTCAAATCTTAAACCTTCACACATAGATGCGTCACTGTTTTTCACAGATGCATCGTTATTTTTTAATATAGTTTTCTGCCCAATAATTGTGTTGTTTCTCTTATTATATGTGTCATTTCTCTATAGTTGCATTGTTGTGCATCTCAACTGCATCATTTCATACAAAAACCTAGAAAAAAAAATCCATACAGATCCTGCAAAAACTTATCTTCACATCGGGTTCACCAATTTAAGATGGGTTAAAATGAGCCAACCTAGATTATAGTGACAACCACAACACTACTAAGCCAAAACCCAACCCAAAACAAGAGAATCCAATCAAAGCACAAGGAAAATAAAAGCATCAAAAGAAAACACTCCCCATGATTGAACTTAAATCACTTCCCTTGTCTCTTGATGATAGTCATGGTAGGAGGGTCCTCAAAGAGAACAATCCAGGCCGTGCAACTAGAGTAACACAAAAAAATCAACACAAAATTTGGAGGAAAATGTATATCAAAACACTCTTATTATCATGAAATTCAATTACATATAGTCAACCACATCTGGGTGTACAGGCTCGGCTCATAGGCCTGATTACAGTATGCTCAAAATACAGTTCTCATACATGCGAGCAAAAATCCTATAGATCAAACTCTATATAAATTATATTCTACATCATTTTTGTTCTTTGTCCATCTAATGATTCATTACAAACTTTATATCACATCCACGAGTCTAGAAACATCCACGTCATCCAAAGATCATTACAATATTTGATGAAGAAAAATGTAACGTGTGCAAGAATAGGTCGGCCTCAAATCTGAAATTCTTCCACGGTAGATGTACATGATGAAGTGTGGACCTAAGTTTAAGGTCAAGGACACTGCATAGAACAAATCTAAACACACTATGAGTATCCGCAAGTCACGAGAAAGATCCGCGATCAATCCAACTAGCCTTTAGGTTTTGAAATTATTCCATGGCCAGTTCCAAAAACTGTCACATACTCCAAAAGTGATAACTTGTCGAGAAAAGATTCAATCAAGCTAAAAAATTGGAATAAGGTAATTGAGAATGCCCATGATGAAACCATAGGTATGCGAGATCTAGCGAGAAAATATGAAGAAATACCAGATCTCCCAATTTGAACAAGAACAAGAACAAAACAATAACAAAACTTAATGAAAATATTTTGGTTGATGTAAGATTGCCAAGAACCATGGATGCTCCTGCATTAGACATTTGGGGTTAATGAAAGTGAGTCCCTCACTTTGTTGGGGCCAGAGGAAAACCAATACGATCTACCTTAGCCTGAGAAATCCAAGAAGAATCCTCCACTGGTCTACCTTTCCACTTCACAAGATATTCTTTGTACTATCTTCCATGAGTTTTTCGTCCATCTCAAATATACAAAACCTCTCCTATCTCATCTGATTGTTGTTGAGGAAGTTGTACTTCCAATTTTTCTTTGCTTTCTTCACTAAATTTTGCTTCATGGTACTGATATAGGTCTTCAATAATGAGTATAGGTGATATACCCATGCTATCTTGTAACTCTACTTCATATGCATTTCTTGAATCAAACTTCTTCAAAATCCTACAGGGTCCAAACTTCCTCATCTTTAGTTTACTGTATATGCTAATTGGGAATCTTTCCTTCATCAAATATGCCATTAATTCATCTCCAACTTTGAATTCCTTGTGTCTCCTCTTTTCATCTTCTTTCTCCTTATACTTTAGGTTCATGTTTTCTAAATGTTGCTTCACTTGAGTATGCACTGTCTTCATATGTTTTGTGAATTCTCCTACTTTTTTACTCCTTTTATCTTCTTTCCTAATGTCTCTTAGTTCTGATATACCTCTAGGATGAACTCCAGTAACAATCTCAAAAGGTTTCTTTCTTGTACTTCTATTCAATGAATTATTGTAGGCAAACTCTGCTTGTGCAAGGGCTAAATCTAAACTTCTGGTCTTCTCTCCAACCAAACATCTCAACAAATTTCTTAAACTCATGTTCACTACCTTTGTCTATCCATCAGTCTGTGGGTGAAACGTAGAATTGAACTTCAAATTTTTCTTCAACTTCTTCCAAAGTGTCCTCCAAAAGTAACCAACAAACTTTGTATCTCTGTCTGAAACAATACTCCTAGGTAACCCATGCAATCTAACTACTTCTCTGAATTTTTTTTTTGCTACATGTACTACATCTGTTGTCTTCTTACAAGGTATGAAATGTGCCATTTTAGAAAATCTATCCACCACCAAAAACACATAATCATTACCTCTTTGTTTCTTTGACAAACCAAGTATGAAATCCATGTTGATATCTTCCCAAGGTCTTTTTGGAACTATCAAAGGTTTATACATTCCAATATTCTAACTACCCCCTTTTGCAACTTGACAAGCTCTACAGCTTTGCAAAAAATTCTTGACATCCTTATGAATCTGTGGCCAAAAGTAGTTCTCACTTACCAATTCTACTATTTTATGAATTCCAAAATGTCCTGCCAATCCTCCACTATGTTTCCCTTTTACCAAGTTATCCCTCATTGAACTCTAGGGTATACACAAATAATTTCCCCTGAACAACATATCCTCCTAAATGAAATAATCTAATCACTAATTTCTATCCTCCAAAATCTGGGTCTTCCTTATACAAGTTCTTCAATTCATCAAAGCCTAATACCTCCACTTTCATTTGTGTCAATAAGTTCCTTCTCCTACTCAAAGGATCAACAACTCTATTTGAATTTACACTGCTATGTTTAAAAAAAAGTATAACTCTGCAAGAACTCCACCCATCTCATGTGTTTCTATTTAACTTACCTTGACTGTTCAAATACTGCAAAGTTTGATGATTTGTATACAACACAAACTCCTTAGATAACAAATAATGTCTCCACTTATTCAAAGCTTGAACTATGGCATAGAAATCTTGATCATACACTGAATATGTTTTTCTTGCATCATTAAACTTCTCACTGAAATAAGCTAATTGTCTTCCTTCTTGACTTAACACTACTCCAATTGCATTTCCACTTGCATCACTGTCTACTTGAAATAACTTATCAAAGTTTGGTAAAGACAACACAAGTTTATTAGTTAATTTCTATTTTAACAAATCAAAACTTATGTCTACTCCAGATTTCTATCTAAAATCCTTCTTATCTCCTCTCATTGTCTCTGTCATAGGGCTGCAAATAGAACTAAAATTCCTAATAAACTTTCGGTAAAAACTAGCCAATCCATGAAATGATCTTACCTCTCCAATTCTTTCAGGTGTAAGCCATTCAACAATAGCTCTTACCTTCTCATGATCCATATTCAATCCATCCACTAATATCACAAATCCCAGATATACCAACTCTTCCTTCATAAAACTACACTTCTTGATGTTTATCAACAACTGCTCTTCCCTCAACCTCTGCAAAGCTTGTCTAATATGCAAAAAATTCTTCTCTAGTCTTATTGAAAATCAAGAGGTCATCCAAATAACAATAAAAAAATTACCCAATAATTTCTCCAATACCTCATTCATCAACCTCATGAAAGTAATCGGTGCATTTGTTAGTCCAAAAGGCATCACCGACTACTCATACAATCCTTCATTTGCCTTGAATTTTTTTTCCCACTCATCTCCTTCTTTGATTCTGATATGATGATATCCACTCTTCAAATATATATTTGTAAAGTACTTAGCTCCACTCAAACAATCCATAATGTCATCCATCTGAGACAACAAAAATCTATACTTCACTGTGATCTTGTTTATGGCTCTAGAGTCTGTACACATCCTCCATTCTCCATCCTTCTTAGGTGCAAGCACAACAGGTACTGCACAAGGACTTAAGCTCTCTCTGATCAAAATTTTTCTCAACAATTCTTGCACTTTTCTGTTCAACTCTTCATTTTCTGCTAGTATCATCTGATGTGCTGCTTTGTTAGGAAAACTAGCTCCAAGAATCAGATCCATGTAATGACTGATAATCCTTACAGGTGGCAATCTATCAAGTACATTATCTAAAATGATAGCTTCATATTCTTCCAAAAATTCCTTTATCTCCTCAGGTTGTCCTTCTACATGCTTCAATTTTTCAAGTTTCTTAGGCACCAAGGCATAACACATGTTCTCATGTCTCAGTCCATCCAGAAATCTCCTTCCATCAACCAAAAAAATTCTAGCATTCATACAAACTAATACATTAGAAACACCCTCCAAGGGTAACAAAATTTGTTTCATCCCATTAGCAACAATAGTATATATGTTCTTCTTTCCATCATGAATAGATTGTATATCATACTACCAAGGTCTTCCCAACAAAATATGGCATACATCCATAGGCATAATATCACACAAAACTTCATCATGGTAATTTCCTATCTTCAATTTCACTAAGCATTGTTCACTTACCATTATCTTATGCTCATATTGAATCCAAGCTATCTGATAGGGCTTCGGGTGTTTCATTCTTTCCAACTTCAATTTAGTCACCATTTCTTCAAAAACCAAGTTCTCTAAACTTCCATTGTCAATGATTACTTTACAACATTTATCAGCTACCTTGCATTTGGTCATGAACAAATTATTTCTTTGTAATGGTTCTTTCTCTAATTCACTTTGACACAATACCTCCTATTTATCAACACCTCTCCTTCTTTCGGGTGATTAGGTGATCCAACATGATTTTCCTCAATAAAGAATTTCCTTCTATTGTTCTCAGTCTTTCTACTTGTCTCTCCCTATTTGCATTCAAAGGCTCTATTTCTTTCCCCACCACATTTGAAACAAGTTCCCCTGAATACTCTTTTCTCCTATCCTCTATCATATTTTCTATACCCTTCATTTCAGTAACCACCATATCCTCCTCTTCTGTAAGATTTTCCATTATCTCTTCGGTATGAATTATCATTCTTACTGACCTCCTTATCTTTGTTCTGATATGGAAAATGTCCTCTTCCTCCTCCAGTAAAAATTATTCCTCTCTGAAATATTCCACCTCTTCCCCTCTATCTATGCTCATGTCTTTTGTTTAGCTTCTCTTCTGCCTTTAGGGCACATTGATATGCTTCTTCCACACTCAAAAGCTTAATAAAACGGATCTCATCTTCTATAGATGACCTCAACCCATTTACATATCTAGCTACTTGCTCAATATCATCCTCTGAATGTCTAGATCTGATGTTCAACTTATATAACTCCTCAATATACTCTATCACACTTGATTCCTTCTATTTTAGATTTTGCAACTTCTTGGAAAAACTAATCTAATAGTCAATAGACATGAACTTTGTCTTCATCTTATTCACCATTTGATCCCATGATCTTATCTTCTCCATTCCTTTTCTTTGTCTATCTGTTTTCAAATGTTCCCACCAAAGGGATGCAACTCCTCTGATCTTTGTACAAGCGAATTTCACCTTATTATCTTCTTGGGTACCTTTAAAATCAAAGTACTTTTCCATCTCTATTATCCAATATAGCAATTCATCTAAATCCAACTTACCATTATAATCCGGTGGATTGAAATGTGGCTTAGTATTCACTCTGGTTAGGGCTCTTATGAAACTCTCTTCTCCCTGATCAAGGCCAGGTTTCTCTTCTCTTGCAAATTATTCTTGTTCTTCTACTTCTTCATCACTTACATCCTCAACTGGTCGACCTCTTCGCTGGGCCATTTCAACTGCTTCAAATCTAGAAGTAATTCCTCTCAATATTTCCATTATAGTAGGGTTTTCATTTCCATGTGCTTCATTTCCTCTACCATTCCTTTTTCACACCATCCTTACACAAGTCTTCTGTAATTGTAGGTCAAATCCTGAGTTCGCCACCCCACAACAAATATTCAACAAGACTGTGCAAGCTTTGATGATCTCACAAGGAATGAATCTCACTCTAATACCATCTAACAACAGTAACGATAAGAGGGTCCTCAAAGAGAAAAATCCGAGCCATACAACTAGAGTAACACAAAAATAGCAACACAAAATTTAGAGGAAAATGTCGATTAGAACACTCTTATTATCATGAAATTCAATTACATATAGTCAACCACATCTAGGTGTATAGTTTCAGCTCACAGGCCTGATTACAATATGCTCAAACTATAGTGCTCATACATGGGAGAAAAAATCCTACATATCAAACTCTATATACATTCTATTCTACTATGTTGTTGTTTGTTGTCCATCTAATGATTCATTACAAGATTTATATCATATCTGTGAGTCTAGACACATCCGCGTTGGCCAAAGATCATTACAATCTTTGATGAAGAAAAATGTAACATGTGTAAGAATAAGTTGGCCTCAAATCTGAAATTATTCCACAGTAGATGCACATGATGAAGTGTGGGCCTAAGTCTAAGGTTAGGAACACACCATGTCATGGGAAAGATCTGTGATCGATCCAACTAGCTGTTAGATTTTGAAATTATTCTGGGGCCAGTTCCAAAAACTATCACATACTCCAGAAGCGATAACTTGTCGGGAACAGATCCAATTGAGCTAAAAAATTGGAATAAGGTAATTGAGCATGTCCATGATGAAACCATAGGTGCACGAGATATGGTGAGAAAATATGAAGAAATACTAGATATCCCAATTTGAACAAGAACAAAACTAAATAAAAATATTTTGGTTGATGCAAGATTGCCAAGAACTAGGGACGCTCCTGCATCAGTCTCCTCATTCTTCTTTCTCAAATATTCCCTTAGATTTTTAGTTGAATTTGTGAAAATACCTGCAAATTGTAAGCAATAAAGTTGGAGATAAGTGGTTGTTAAGGAAAAAATGGAGGAGAAAAGGCTTCTTTATAGACAATCATTTGAACAGATGGTCAAGATCATGCTTCTAGAAATATTCCAAGATCGACATATGAGAAGACATGTGCAACACAAGAAATGGGAGATTACAAAATGGATGGTCAAGATTAGAAAGAGCCTAGAGATGATTGACGATTGAGATTCAAAAATGAGATAGTGGAGGAATAGTGACAACCACAACACTACTAAGCCAAAACCGAATCCAAAACAAGGGAATACAATCAAAGCACAAGGAAAATAAAAGCATCAAAAGAAAACACTCCCCATGCTTGAACTTGAATCACTTCCCTTGTCTCTCCTCACTCTTCTTTTGCAAATATTCCCTTAGATTTGTAGTTGAAGTTGTGCAAATACCTACAAATTGTAAGCACTAAAGTTGGAGATAAGTGGTTGTTAAGCTAGAAATGGAGGAGAAAAGGCTTCTTTTATAGATAACCATTCAAACGAACGGTTGAGATCGACCTTCTAGAAAAATTCCAAGATCAACAAATGAGAATACATGCAACAAAGGGAAGGGGAGGTTGCAAAATGGACAATCAAGATTAGAAAAAGTCCAAAGATAATCGATGACTGAGATTCAAAAATGAGATAGTGGAGGAAGAATATGGAGGAATTAAAAATTTGGATATAATTAATTCACGAGAAGGAATCTCTAGACAAGTGGAGGCATACATAATTCATTTAAATTATTGATTTGAGGAAAAGTCAAGTGGGCACTTAGTTAAAATAATTTATAAAATCATTTCAATTAAATAAGAGGAAATGGGAAAAAAAGAATTAAATAGTTAATTTGAGTTAATTATTTAATAGAAGAGAAGGTTGGGAGATAATTGAATATTTTTGATAATTATTTAACTATAGACGAATGATGATAATCAAATAATTAAATAAATAGTAATTTATTTAATTATTGAAGAAATGGGGGAATTAGTGACACAATTAATTTTTAATTGATCAATGATAGAATAAAGGTAAGAAGTGAATTAATTAAATAATTAAAAATTATTTAATTAATAGAGGAATGTGATCAAGAATAATTATATAATTAAAATTATTTAATTATCCAAAGATGAAGATCAAGAAAAATGATGTTCATAGACCAAGACATTTTTCAGTGTCTACAATTAACATAAATCATAGCCAAGTAAAGGAGAAGTCGCGAGGGGGAAGTGGCATGAAAGGGAAGAAATTTGTGATGAAAAGCAAGTAGGCTACCATGATGTGAAGATGAAATCTCACAAATTGGGTGCTAGGTAGAGAGATTAGGGAGCATGCGGTATGGTGAGAAGGAGATGCATAGGAAAAAATGCATGCATTAGATTCTTGTGAGCAAATAGAAAATGAAAATAAATTGAAGATATTGAGGTGGGAACACAACCAAGAGGAGGTGTTTGCCACTATTTTAAGGAACATAAAAATCAAGAATAAAAGGAACAAACAAAGGAAAATACTATTAGAACATAACAATCTACTAAGAGGGGGGTGAATCAGTAGATCTTTAAAACTTATCTCTAAGAACCTTTTTGTAGATTAATTTTTTAAACCCTTTAAGTAGATTTACTAAAAATACAGAGATATAAACATGCATACACACAAAACATCACATAACACCAAATATACATGGAAAACCAAATATGGGAAAAACCATAGTGATAAAAGCTTCTTGAGTCTATTGCTCAAGTCTAGTGTCACAAATCAATCTTTTGTTACAACATTTAAGGGCATCGACCCTAAGGAGACACCAATCCCTTGGTTTTAGGAGAACCAACTCCAAGGAATCACCAAATCCCTACATTGAGCACTAAATTAGTTATCTAATGGCACCAAGCAATCATAAATACAATGAAAAATACAAAGTGATTCAAATGAATCTAGTTCTCTATTACAAGTTTGATCTATAACTGCTCATACCTTTCTTAGAAACTTTGCAAGCATCCCTTCTACTAATTTTGTTGCAATATCAATAATACATGACTTTGTTCAACTATTTTTGCCCCTACAGACTATTCTCACACAACTCACATATACTAGATACAACTTATTCGATAATTTCTTCATTTTCTTCTTTTTGCTTAACTCCACCGATCTACAATTATTGCCTCGAGATTCTCACATAGGATCAGATAATATCAAAATCCACTATTAGGGTTTCCTACACTTGCTATCTTCATCAACAAGCTATTAGTACATCTCGAGCCTTGCACCACCATCCAATTCATCATACAAATATTTGATAGGGGTTATCAAATATCTTCATTGTCACACTACCTCTGTAACATACCTTACAAAATTTTATTTTGATATAGAGAATTTGCTAAGATAACAAATTAAAAAACCCTAGGATCAAATCTACATTTAATTTATTCTCTATTTATTTGATCTGATTCTGATCTTCATTGACATGACTGTATGTGCCATCAACCTATGCGTCAAATCTCCAATCAGATAGTCATTGGTGCAATTGAACAAATTAAATTCGTTCATTGTGTCAATTATCAGGTGAGAACCTTGTTCACATGGACCTGACCATTGCAGTTTTCAACATTGAACTCTGGCCAATGATCTTATCTTTCACACGAAGATCTAATGATATATGTTCATATCAAAATCTATAAAACATCACCGTTAGATTAATCTTCTTTGTATCTTCACCATTGATCTCCTTCATACAACCATCATCATAACCCTAACTTTTTTGTATTGAAGGGAATCTAAAACTGATTCATCCAATCTTATGAAGTCACTTTGATCAACCTTGTTCAATTTGCATCGCTGATTTTATTTGGCTTAAAACATAGTTGTAAGATTTAGGGTTTTATCACCTTTTTAAAAAATACTTTAAAATCACTGACCAAAAATTGTGTATCACTACTCTTCACCAATCATTCAATTAACAATAGTGATGTGAATTGATGCAGCAATAACCATTTGATATTCCTCCTTTGAATTTGAACCTTTGATCTCATCCATCGCTTATCGCTACTATGCCAAAAAGTGCACTTTTCATTCCTTTGATGTAAAGAGGTGCAACGACCATCATCAAATTAATCACCCTTTAGATCTACATCGTCGATCATGCATGTGTCACCTCCCTATTGGGTCCTATCAAGGTCATCCATCATTTTGTCATTTCCATGTGTCATTACCTTATTTGATCATCCTTCGCCATTTGTCTACACACGTCACTATCCACCTTTATCACCTCTCTATATTATGCCTTCAGAATGTCAATGCGACACTAAAGAAACTCACATTGATATAGGTAGGTCTTGCCGATATACCTTGTAGCTTTGATCGGGTGGTCCCTACTGCTCACATGTCATCCTTGTTAGCACTGTGCAACAACCATCACATATGCGACTTGACAAGCCAGTCAATCACACACTGCCACTTGTCCTCATACATCATACTTAGATAACTCATGTTGATCATTGCCCATTGCACAAATAATTTCTTCATTTAGCTTCATCACCATGATGTGAAATAGCTAAGTGATGCAATAGAATTCTACCACCTATACATTGTTGATGTCATCTTCCACTAGCTCTTGATGTCCATTTCTCATCGTGAAAACCATCCTATTGCTTCGCTTCACAAAAATGATGTGAAGCGACCAAGCAATATGTCACCACATGTCTGTTAGACCCACCAAATGTTTTGTCCTCCGTTCGATCAAAAAATTTGTTTGATCTCCACTATTCCCCTCTCCTCCACGACGTATAGACAAGGTCCCACCATAGGTATCGCGAGCTAGCGGGTACCATTGATCTTCATCAACATGATCAGTGTCATTGATCAAACTCCATCGGTCATCACTGAAGAAAATAACCTTTGACTTCCATTACAACAATGTGAAGGATTTATGCGATGTAACCTTGTTATGTGATTTGTCTAGGGTGATGTCATACTTCAATATCAATGACTTTCTAATTTCTCTCCTTTGGGAGTCAAGATTCGCTAATCTCCCTTATCTTATGCTTTGAGTGCATCATCGAGTACAACAAGAAAGCTTGAGCCCTTACGCTCGATGCTCCTTTTACTCCTATTGGGATTCGACCATTAGCCTCATCCTTTATCATTTACCTCTTTTCATAGTTATTGCAGACCAACACACAAACCTCTAAAACCCCGAAGAACCAAAAAACCAACTTTATAAAGAACTTATTAGATGCCAGAGTTCGCTCTTCCACCTTGCCACTTTTCATGCTTTCAATGAGTTACAACTCTCCTTATCAAATCGCGAAGCCCAAAACATTTTTAGGGCGGTAGGGTTCCTCCATACAACTTTCTTTAAATATAAAGGTAATCTATACTTCTGAATTTCGAAGTAAGAGGTCCGAAATCTTTGGACTTAGAACATTTCTTCATTCCTTTGCAACTAGTATGCGGTATAACCAATAACTGATGCCTAAAACCTTCTATCCTTTTTCAAACACATTCAATAAGAAATATTCTCAATGACTGATGCTTGATTACCTGCACAATTTCTAAGTCTTTTACCATGGAATTTGGTAAGCGATAAGCCCGAAGCCTGATCTCTGAAACTTGAAAACTTAGGACAAATTTTATTAAGTCTTTTACACCAAATATTCTTTTGACTTCAATCCAGTATATTGTTGTAATATCCCTTTTACACTATCTCCATTTCATCTATGTTCTCTCCTTTTGACATCAATGACACCAATATGCCAACAATATCCCCCTTTGTCATTGATGGAAAAACAAAAATGCTCTAAATACTCAGAACCAAATAATGAGAATTTGTACAAATTTCTGCCAACAGAGGTCTATCCTCAAATAGATAATTTTCATAACTCTCTCCCCCTTTGATATCAATGACAAAGGGTCACTTCAGGACACCATGCTACTGCAATCTATACTATCCTTAGTAATGGAAAAAAGGGACTTTATCTCCCCCTTTGATTGATACCAACTGATACCACTTTATGCTATCATACCAATTGTCGCTTTCCTCTTTTGACCTCAATGGAAACTTTAAATGCTCCAAATTACCTATAAAAATTAACACTATTTGATGCCAATTGAAGTACATTTTCATGTTTTGAACTAGCCAGGTCTGATACCAATTGTATATGTTTGCACTTTATACTATGTACCAATTGATATTCTAGAATGCACTGTATCAAGTATAGCATTGATTTGATACCAATAATAGCTCCTTTTGGACCTTGCTCCATTCTCTACTAGCATAATCAAGCATTTGATTCACTTTGGGCTCTGTACCAACTAGACTGTTATGAACCAATTCACAATGGTTTGACACCAATTGGAACCACTCTATACCAATTATAACAGAAGAAATTTTGAGTGTATTTACAAAATAGCTCCCCCTAAGACATATCTCCTCTCCTTAAAAATAAGAAGCATTTCTCTCATCATAGAACTTGCATAACTACCTTCTCCTTCAGTTATGAATGATCTTCCCCTTTGAAAATCATTTCAAAGAGAAAGATTGTGACCATAAATCTGCAACCATCAAGTCATTAGAAATTTGTATAACTTATTTTACCTGATTTGGTCTCCTTTTCATTTCCAAGGATGAATAAGATACCATTTTATCCCCCCTCGAACTCATGCCCTATCACTAATATTTAGTGATGTAAGGCCGAAGCAACCACATTTGGTAGTTCTTGCTGACCTTTTACTCTCCACACCATTTTGGGTTTTTTCTCTTTCTTGTCAGACTTTTTCTCAAGAATATGTGAACCATTGTTTACTTTGGAGGAAATATTCTTTCTTTCATAATGTGCTATTGATATTACATAGTATAATATACAACTCTTAGCTATGTGACCAAGGCTATTACAATTGTAGCACATTACATTCATGTCTACAACAAGAGCAAATGAATTCATATACATATATTTTGTGCTCCTTTTGGGTGAAACTCTACATTCACATGCCCTATGACCAAACTGGTTACATGAATAACAATAAATGTAGAAAAGAAAGGAATACCTAGTCATCTCATGTTTTGTGCAAGATGAGGTGGTCTTCTTTGTTTTGACTTCTTCATGTATCTCATCCTTGCAGATATTTCTAGATCAGCTCCCTTTGTATGTTGCTTTGTCCTCAAATCTTAAGGGACTGAATTGTTCATCTTCTTATATGTTGTGGGCTTCTTCTTCTGATAATCAGAAACTAAATGATTATTCTTCTTCTTGTTTGTAGCAGGTCTCTTTTCTTCTTAAACTCTCTTCTTATCAACATCAGGCTTATTTTCCTCTTTTTTTGTCTTCACCTTAGCAGTGCATTTATCTGGTTTTCCATCTCCAGAGGCATTTTCATTGGAATAGCTCATGCAAGTTTTCTCTTTCTTTTTGCAACATCTTTCTTACGCTCTAAATCTATCATATAATCTTGCACAATCACTGGTAGAGGTACTCTTTCCTTTTTCAAACCTGAAGCCAACCTTTTCTTTAGGTTTTTATGGGTTTTGCGATTTAATCAATCCATCAAGTATCTCAGAGACAACCTTCAACTTTAGGCCTTTGTCAATCTGCTCTTTATCTTTTTTCTAAATATTTTCTCAAGGCCACAATTTCTTCTTCTAGCTTCATGCACTCATTATATTTGGACTATAGTTATGAATTAACTACATCTTATACTCTCTTTGTTTCTTCCACTTTTGTCTCCAAGCTGATCATGATCTGATTAGATTCTTCAAGGATTTTAGTTAGCCTTTGTATCTCCTTTTGTGCATTTATTTATTTTTCTTCATTTTCCTTCTTCAAACCTTTAATCTCATCTAGAGAAAAAATGAGTCTACCTTCAAAGTCAATCTCCCCTTCTTCATCGGAGGTTTCAACTTCTTCTTCTTTATCAGACTTTCCAACTTTCTCGTTAGAGGTCATTCGAAATTCCATGAAAGGATCATTCTCCCATGAAATTTCATGTTCATCATCTGATCTACCACTTTCAGTAGATAACCTATTTTCTTCTCTCATGTGTATATTCTTCTTATCCATATGCTTACTACTATTTTCTTGCTTAGAGTCATGCTTTTCATCATGAATGTATTTAGAAGCAAGATAAGCAATTTTACCTCTACATTTTTTGGAAGCTCTCCTTGATCTTTTGATGAAGTCAACTTCCTCTTTATCAACATTCTTATATCCATATGTAGATGCTTCTCTTATATCCCTTCTATTTGCAACATATCTCATGGATGTGTCTACAATCTTCTCATCTTTACTTGTCTCCAGATTTTTAGACTTGCCTCCATGTGTCTAAATCTTGACCTACACCTTTCTATCATCCTCTTTGTACATCTTCTTTAACTCATTCTAGATATCATGTGTAGTTTGACAGTGTATAAATTTTGTAGCAATTGATCTTGACATCCTTATCAGAATAACATATTTTTCCTTAGCATTGTTTCCATAAGCCTTCTTTCCAATAGTATCAATGGGAAGAGTAGTAGGAGCCTTGTATCCCTTCTCAACTGAAATCCACACATCATATATCCTAATGATTCTAAATATGCCTTTGTTTTTCTGCTCCAAACCATATAGTCTAATCCATCAAAGAGAGGTAATTCTCTTGTAGATGAGCCTTCCTTACTGACTATTTTGTGTTCACTTAACCAAGATCTACTTGAGATGATTAAGCTTCTCCTAGGGAACCTAGGGCTTTGATACCAATTGTTGGAACACAACAATTTACTGAGGGGGGTGAATCAATAGATATTTAAAACTTAGCTCTTAGAACCTTTGTGCAGATTAATTCTTTAAACCCTTTATGCATATTTATTAAAAATGCATAGAGATAAACATGAATATACACAAACATCACATAAAACCAAATATACATGGAAAACTAAAGATGGAAAAAACCACAGCGACAAAAGATGCTTAAGTCTACTGCTCAAATCCAGTGTCACAAATAAATCTTATATTACAACGTTTAAGGGCACCAACCCTAAGGAGACACCAATCCCCTTGTTTTAGGAGCACTAACTCCAAGGAAGCACCAAATCCCTACACTGAACACCAAATCAATTATTTGATGGCACCAACCAATTAGAATACAATGACAAATATAAAGGGATTCAAGTGAAGCCAATTCTTTATTACAAGTCTGATCAATAATTTCTCATACCTTGCTTGCAAACTTTGCAAGCATCCCTTATGCTACTATTGTTGTAATCTTAAAAATACATGAATATGTTTCTCTTTCTACCCCTGCAAACTATTCTCACACAATTCACATACATTAGATATAACTTATTTGGTAATTATTTCATTGTATTCTTTTTGCTTGACTCCATCGATCTACAATTGCTACCTCGAGATTCTCACACATGATCAAATCATCTCAAAATACACAGTTAGGGTTTCCTAAAAAAATCATCTTCACCAACAAGCTATCAGTACATCTCGAGCCTTGCACCACCATCCAACTCATCATAAAAAAATATGATAGGGTTTATCATATATCTTCATCGTCACACTACCTCTGCATCGTGCCTTACAACATCTAATTATGATAAAAAGAATTTTCTAAGAATAAAAAACTCCAAAACCTTAAGATCAGATCTATATTTAATTCATTCTCTATTTATTTGATTTGATTCTAATATTCATTGACATGGATATTTGTGTTGTCGACCTATGCATAAAATATCTAATCATATAGTCATTGGTGTAGTTAAACGAATTAAATTCATTCACTATGTCATTTTACCAAGTGAGACCCTTGTTTACATGAACTTGGCTATTGCAATCTTCAATATTGAATTATAGTAGTCGATATTCTCTTTCACACCAAGATCTAACGATCTCTATTCATCTCAACATCTATAAAATGTCATTGTTGGATTAATATTATTTGTATCTTCACCATTGATCTCCTTCATACAACCATCGTCATAACACTAACTTTGTTGTTTTGAAGGGACTCTAAAACTACTCTATCCGATATTTTGAAGTCACTTCGATAAACATTGTTTAATTTGCATCATTGATTTTATTTGGCTTAAAACACAGTTGTAAGATTTAGGGTTTTATGACCTTTAAAAAAACCTAAAATTGATGACCAAATATTGTGTATCACCACTCTTCACCAATTGTTCTATTAACAAAATCTATGTGAATTGATGCAACTATCACCATTCGATCTTCCTCCTTTGAATCTAAGCCTTTGATCTCATCCATCACTTATCACTACTATGCTAAAGAGTGCAATTTTCATTCCCACAATGTAAAGAGATGCAACGACCATCATCAAATTGATCACCCTTTAGATCTGAATCATTGATCATACATGTG
This sequence comes from Sequoiadendron giganteum, assembly GCA_007115665.2. NCBI lineage: Eukaryota > Viridiplantae > Streptophyta > Pinopsida > Cupressales > Cupressaceae > Sequoiadendron > Sequoiadendron giganteum. Next base: position 564,223,085 of record CM021103.1, on the reverse strand, counting down.
TCACCTCCCTATCGGGTCCTACCAAGGTCATCCATATTTTTGTCCTTGCCATGAGTTAGAACCTTATTCGATCATCCTTTGTCATCTATCTGCACATGTCACTGTCCACCTTTATCACCTATCTTATGCCTTCAAAATGTCAAAGGGACGTTGAAGTAGCTCACATCGATATAAGAAGGTCTCATCAATATACCTTACAACTTTGATTGGGTGGTCCCTACTTCCCACATGTCATCATTTTCAGCATTGTGCAACAACCATCACCTATGTGAATTAACATGTTGGTCAATCACACACTTCCACTTGTCCACATACGTCATACTTTGCTAACTCGCACCGATCATTTCCCATCACACAAATAATTTCTTCATTCAACTTCATCACTGTGATGTGAAACAACCAAGTGATGCAATATAATTCTACCACCTATACATTGCTCATGTCATCTTACACTAGCTCCTAATTTCCATCACACATTATGAAAACCATCCTATCACTTCACTTCACAACAATGATGTGAAGCGACTAAGCAATATTTCATCACGTGTCTACTAGACACACCAAATGTTTTGTCCTCCATTCGATCAAAAACAATATTTGATGTCCACCACTCCCCACTCCCCCATAAGGTATAGACAGGGTCCCACCATAAGTGCCATGGGCTAGTGGGCACCATTGATCTTCATCGGCATGATCACTATCTTTGATCAAACTCCATCGCTCATCATTGAAGAAAATAAGCTTTTACTTCCATTATAGCGATGTGAAGGCTTTATGCGATGTAACCTTGTTCTGTCATCTATCTAGGGTGACATCATACTTCAATATCGCCGACTTTCCAATTTCTCTCCTTTGGGTGTCAGGAGTAGCTAATCTCCCTTACCTTATGCTTTGAGTGTATCATCGAGTACAAAAATAAATATTGATCCCTTATGTCTGATGATCCTTTTACTCTTGTTGGGATTCGGCCATCGACCTTATCCTTTAACATTTACCTCTTTTCATAGTTATCTTAGACCAAAACCCAAACTTCTGAAACCCCGAAGAACTGAAACACCAACTTTACAAAGAACTTATCGAATGTATGAGTTCACTCTTCCACCTTGCCACTTTTCATGCTTTCAATGAGTTGCAACCCTCCCTATCAAATCGTGAAGCCCAAAACATTTTCAGGGTGACGAGCTTCCTCCATACAAATTTCTTTAAACACAAAGGTAATTTGTACTTCCAAAGTCTAAAGTCTGAGGTACGAAATCCTTTGGAATTAGAATATTTCTTCATTCCTTTGCAATTGGTATGAGGTATAACCAATACCAAATGTCTAAAACCTTCTAAGCCTTTTTCAAATGCATTTAATAAGCAATATGCCCGATGACCGATGATCAATTACCTACACAAATTCTAATTATTTTACCATGGAATTTGGTAATCGATACACCTAAACACTAGATATTATTTTGACTTCGATTAGGTATATTGATGCAATCTCCCCTTCACACCAGCTCCATTTCACCTCTGATCTCTCCTTTTGACATAAATCACAACAATATGCCAACAAATATGCAAGGTAGAGTTAATAAGAGAACCAAGAGGATTTGACATGATGAGTGGGTGAAGAGAGGAGTCAAGCCCATGAATTCGGTAAAACTAGGCATGTAAAGAGACATCCCAAAAAGAATTTTTCATCCAGCAATATGGGATTAGAGATCGATTTGAATTGAGGAGGCATGTGTTGGAGATTGTTTCACTACGTTGTCATTAGTATTTTTATTGATGCTAACTTATGTCAACCTCTAGTGTGGTTATGATAAGAAGGTGTTGAGAAATTTTTGAAGATGGGGAGATTATTGAAGGTGCTTGTGGTGTTGAGTAGGTGTTGTTGATGCAGCTAGTTCATTTGGTTTCCAAGTTCTTTTGATAAAATTTGAATAGAGAGTGTATAAGGTGATAGAGTTGTGTTTTGTATTGTGCTCTAAATTTATTCATGGTTAAATATGTACTTGTGCAATTTGGATGAGATTATTAGAGGTGTTCAAATGTTTTATATCTAGATTTTTAGGTTCTGGAGGGTGAAATCACAATATTGTGTCTCACTTTTGGCCCAAGATGGACATTCACATCAATATTTTTAATTGAATCTTCATCTTCTAAGACCTATAAGAACTAAACCGTTAAGAATTTGAAGATGATGCAAACTAGTGATTTGTGGAAATTTTTGTGTAGATTCTAAATAATATATTTTATTTTATTTTCTAAAATAGACCATGAATCTTTCAACATCTCCTTTAATAAATAGTTTTAAACAAAAAACAAATTTTTTCAGAAAGTAACATTTGATGCAAAAAAATTGAACACGATCTAATCCAGAAACATATTGGCAATAATTTTCATGGATTGTGAAATCTCTTCTCATTAACATTTGTGTCATACAACATAACGTTTTTTCTATAAAAGATAAAATTCTAATTTTAGAAATATAGATTCTCAACATAAATATCTATAGGGAAAAGATATTTTTCATAATTTTTTGTTACATATATATTTTTTAATTAATTCTTGAGGTCACTGTAATTATAATTTGGACATACATGTGTGTCATACAACCTAACTTGTTGTGTATGTATCAAAATCCATTTTTTATATTTTTTTTGGTAAAACAAGGCCATAAATACCTAGGGAAAGGGTATTTTTTGAAATATTTTTACAATGATTTACTATTTTTCCACCTTTGTAAAATGAAGAGCTTAATGTTCAAAGAAAAACCTATGTTCAGTAAAAATTGAAAATTAAATGCATGATAAAATGGAAATATATCAAAACTATACTTGTTGGAGAGCTCGTTTCAAGGGCTAGAATCTTATAAAATATAATTTCTAAATCGCAATATTTAATACCTCAAAAGGTAAAGAAAATATGTTTTCTTGCTAGCATTTTTATGGGTGTGAAGGAGACTCCATTGTGTGTATGATTTAATAATAGAGGGGTTCTATCCAAGGGGGTTTGATCTGAGGGGGTGTTATCTATCCCTCTTCAATTAAAAATATTTTGATGGAACCTCTCAAGGCTTAAATCATTAGTTTTTCTAAAAAGAGTTATTTCAAGAAAAAAATAGCATGTCCCAAAAGTGAGATACTTTATTGTGGTAGCACCCTGGATCGTACGACAGTGGAAGATGTGTTTCCTGTGAAGAAGATTGGATTGAAGAAACTGAATTGCTCTGCATTTATCCATATTGAGGTTTCTTGTCTTGCATATTTGAGAACATGTTCATATTTCTTGTATCTACCTATCCCTAGAGTGTTTGGTGTTCAATTATTTTTCAAGGTTGGTTAGTGAGTTGTATGTCTGTGGAAGTGTGGTTGGTTGTATAAGATGATAGTATTCTCAGTTTTAGTTGGTTATGATAGCATTGTTGAATAGTTTGATGGTGTTGGAATATTATGGGGTTTTGTGTGATGTTTCTTCATGGTCGATAGGGTGTTTCTAGACCTAGTGAAGAGTGAATTGATTGTTTGATAGTGTTAGTGCAGGTTTGGCTGACCTAGCGTGCTAGTGTTATTTGTAGAGGTGATTTTTTGTTTGTGAAAGCATGGTATATCATGTTAGTGTATATATGGGTCCTGGTTGTCCCTTAGTTTGGTTCACCTTCACTTATTTCTACCATGAAAGTGTTTGGTTTTGAATTATTTGTTGGTTGCATGTTTGAGGTGCATACATTTAATTGAGGCTAACCTAGAGAATTTTTTTAAGTTCATGGTTGATATATATACAAGGTTAACTATTGGAGATGTGTGTGTAGTGTTGTGTGATGCAAAATGATACGATAGTGATTATTTTTTTTGATCTAAGTGTGAGCTTAAATTCCTAAGGCTATCAGAAGGAGTGAGATGAAAGAGTCTACATTTTTTGTGTACTTGAAGTTGCTAGAGGTAGTGAGCCAAAGGTTTTAGATGGTGTAGAGTTGTTGTGGTGGATATTCTTGTTGCTCCAAGGTAGTGAACTTGCTAATAAGATTCTTCTTCTATTCTTTTCTAATCCAAACAATGATTCCTTTGGATAGTGATCCCTTGGTAGTGAGCTATTCTTTTATTTTTTGTAGTGGGCCCTTTCGAGAATAAGAATTTTGTAATTGATGTTGTTATTCATATATATGTGATTTAATCCCCACCATGGTTTTTCCCTGATTAGGGTTTTCCATATAAAGTGTTCTATGGTGTATGGTTGTGAATGTGTTTATATTTTATTAGTTTATGTTCTTGCTAATTATTAATAAGGGTTTTAAGATTCATGAGGGTTTGAATGTTTTAATGTACAACTAGTTCAGACCCCCTCTCAATTGTCTTGTGTGTCTAAAAATTGGTATCAAATCCATGGTTCCTTGAAAGAAGCTTTAACCACTTGAGGTAGATTTAGATGATGCACAAGAATGGTGTCAAGGTCTCTATGTTTGATAGAACAAATTATTCATTTTGAAAAGCTGGGATGGAAGCCTTTCTTGTCTCATTAGGGTTTGGTGTTTGGAAGTCATTTGAAAATGGATACACTATGCATATTAGTCCTCTATCAAGTGATGATGAGATTAAGTATTATGATAATAATGAAAAAGAAAGGAATGCTATCTTGAGTGGGATTTATGATTTAAAAATTGTGAAGGTGATAAGCCTCAAAACTCATAAAGAGATTTGGAAAAAAGTTGTAGAGAATTTATGAAAGAGATGATACGGTGAAACAAACAAATATGTATAATTTAAAAGTCAAATTTGAAACACTAAGGATGTCAGAAGATTAAGATATTGTTGGCTACATGCTCAAAGTGGATGAATTGTCAATGCCATTAATGGTCTTGGTGGAAAATTGGAGGAAAGTGAAGTTGTGAAAAAGGTATTGAGAAATATTTCTAAATATTATAGTGCTAAGTTTGTTTCTATTGAGGAAGCTCAGAATTTTGATCAATATTCTAGAGATCAAATGTTTTGTGCTTTAAATAATTTTTAATTAAGATAGTTTGACCAAGATGCTACAAGGAAAGATGTTTTTTTTAAAGTCAACAAGAAAGATAATGATGAATCTGATTTAGATGATCTTGATGAGGTGGAATAATTATTTGTAAAAAGATTAAAAAAGGGCACTAGAAAATACAAAGGTAAGATACCCTTTAAGTGTTTCAATTGTGGAAAGATAGGTCATTATGCTTCTAAATGTCCAATAAAAGTTTTAAATGATAAACATAGATATCATAAAGGTAAATCTGTCAAGAAGAGTTATTGTGTTAAAGAAGATAGTGGTGTAAGTGATGATGAGGAATCAAACTATCTAAATGATAGAAGTGATGAATCGTTGTTCATGGATTTAAATGTTGTAACTAATTCTACTAACCCTAAAATATGTATGAAGGAAATTGATTTGAAAATAGGCCACAATATTGAAGGAACTATTTTGACTACCTTTCATGAAAAAGATGAGATAAAATACTAGATAACTGATAGTGGATGCTCAAATCATATGACAAGTGGTAAGAGTAAGTTTTTTAAACTTGAAAATTATGATGGTGGTCTTGTTAATTTTGGTGATGATACATTTGCTAATATTCGTGGAAAAGGTTTAATTAGCTTTGATGAAAATCATAATAAAAATGATGTTCTTTATGTCAAGGGTCTTTGGCATAATATTCTTAGTGTAGGACAAATGTGTAGAAGAGGATACAGTTTGGTGTTTCAAGATGATGGTTGTGAAATAAAAAATTGAAGCTCCCGAATATTGGTTGCAACTGGAACAAGGAAAAAAGGAAATGTTTATCAACTCAAAGGTGGTGGTGTTAAGTGATTTATGTATCAAATCAATAAAAGTCAGCTATGGAATACAATAATGGGTCACATCAATTTTGATAGCCTAGTTGTTGATGGTGTTTTATGCACAACAACAACTCAGACAAAATATGATATCTTATCTCTCTTGAAAGGTAAATCTCTATGGGAAAAGAGATAACCCCAAGGTCTCTAATGTCAGGTCTTGACAATGCAGTGAAACAACTCATAGATAATGTGAAAATGCTAGTAATCACAAAGGGACCTTACTACAAGCAAATACTTGATTTCAAATTTATTAGATCTAAACAATGAATTGATACTTGGAATCTTGATTTGAACACTGATAATAAAGAGACAACAAAAGATAAAGGTTTTAGAGATGATTCTAAGACTACTTCTAACCCTAAGATTGAAAATTCCAAAAGATAAAATGCTTAAAATGGACGGATCTCTCATAGACTACTTTCTGTTTAACCCAAATGAATCTACAATTTCACAGAAACAGTGCAATATTCTAAGGTATTTAAATATTTTCAAATCACAAACATTCATTCAGCCAATACTGTTGCAATTAAGATGAACAAATACTTATAACTAAACTAAGCACAATTTTAAGTCTAGACTAACTTTGCAAAGCAACTAACAATCAGCTAACTACAAAAAGTATGGACTAGAGATTGCTGCAAACATTCCAAACATGAAACCCTAAGCATCACCAAACAATTTAAGTATAAACTTATAAGAAATTTTAAAGATAGAAAAACAAGAACCATGCCAGATGAAACTCCACAAGATAGATATCAAGTCACAATATCTCTCTTATATTAATTCATCCAAAATAGCAACAATTCCAGTTTTTTGTCACAACACTTGCTTGAGAATAAACCCTAATTCTCTCTAATATCAAGTCTCTACTCTATTTTCAAATATCACTTATCTATCTATCTCCCTATCTATATCTTTCATGAGGCAACATGCCTATTTTATAGAGAATCCCTAAGATAGGTCAGCCCAAAATAAGAGTTTACAATAAAATCATGTCATACAAGAGGTTGGCCTCAAAGATATTCGAACACAACCATGAAATGTGCAATTAGCACCAATTTCATCTGAGTCAGCCAAGGCACAAGAAGGGTCGGCCCAATGCATGTGAATAATGGGAAGCACAAATGTCAATGTAACCCTATATAGCTACTTCCCATCTTTATCTTTAGCTTGATCTTCCTCACCATGCATGGCCAACAAGAATCTATCTAGCTCAACAACTGGTGGCACAAGAAAAACCCTAATCCTTCTCTCAAGAGACTTGATGTCATCTCTTGCCTGCTTAACTGCACCATCCCAATCAGCTCTATTAGTTAGAAATCTGTCCATAACTGCAATACAGGTTGCAACATCATCTAGCTGATGCCCAATAACTGGTTCTTCACTAACTGGAGAATAAACATCTCTCCACCATTTCCTAAGTTGCTCTAGATTAAGATGTTTCAGATCAAAATTATTCCTTCATGTCATGACCTCAAAGAATGAGATACACTTATCATGGATACTAGTCAAAGTATCCTCAATCTGCTTTGCTTGTTTATGAATATTTTTCAAGGTCTTTTGCCTCATTTGCAGGATTTCAAACCATTCCCAAGGTTCAGAAACCCTTGGAAAAGGAAGAATCCCACTTTTAATCAGCTTATCTTTGGTGAACTCCATAATTGTTGTGGTTTTCTGCAGTAGGAGATCAATATCCTCCTTGTCTTGAGCTAATACAATCTTCAACCAATCCATCGATCTCATAACATCTCCTCCAGTCGACAAAATGTCCTTAATGGCAACATCTCCCCTGGTTTGAACACCCTGCAACCAAGCAACTATAGCATGTGTGGTACCTTTTATCTTTTCTAACTTGGAGATTGTCTCCTGAGGCAAGAAAACTGCAGCAGAGGAGGAAGAGCTAATAGCTTGCAAAGGTTTCATCAACTCCTACAAATACTTCTTTAGTTTCATTTTCTCCCTCTCCAACTCATGCCTAGTTTGCACAACCTTCTTCAACCTACCCACAATTACAGCACTGGATCCTTCACACTCCTTGATATATTGTTCTACAGAAGCATTCCCTAGGTCAACAGTTTGCACATGATAGTCCTTGGCAGTTACATTATCTCTATCCTTATTTGGAGTAGGGGTAGCAATATGTGCCACTTTATTGCCTGATCTGTCTCTCTCAATTTGGGACACAACCCTAGCCTTCTTCCTAGCCTTTCCTTGTTCAAAATTAGCCATCAAGACATCCCAATTAGGAGGAGGATCCTCTATTATCACCATTTTACTTTTCAACTCCTTATCCAACCAATCTAGAATAGTAGACTCAACTGACACTGTATCCTGCTTGTCCTGCTGGTCATTAGTTGTATCCTTCTCAACACTTGGCACATTAGGGATATCCATGATTGGATTCTCCTTATCCTGCAATTGTTCCTCCACAAAAACTTGCACTGGTGAAGGGACCTTAGCTTGTATCTCCTCCTTTTGAGGAGACTTGTTCAATTGCTCTCTCATAGGTGAATCTGCATGTGACACCAAGGGAGATTGAATCACCTTATCAATTTTTGCCTCTGCATTATAGAGGTCTCCTTCCTCACCCAAATCCTTAGGATCTTCATCCTTCTTTGGTTCTTATTGTATGCTACCAGTATCCTGAGGAATGGAGACACTTACCTATTTAACAACGGGAACATTCACTGGAACATCTTCCTTTACTGTAGCATCCCTTGGGGAAGGAGTCCTTGACCTCCTCATGTACACCTGGGTTCTTTCCCTTGAGCTCTCCACTTCTAATACTAGTAGCTCAATCTCCTTATCAGTTTTAGGAGCCTCCTCAATTTTGGGTCACATCAAATCAATAAAAGTCAGCTATGGAATACAATAATGGGTCACATTAATTTTGATAGCCTAGTTGTTGATGGTGTTTTCTGCACAACAACTCAAAAAAAATATGATATCCTATCTCTATGGGAAAAGAGATAACCGCAAGGTCTCTAATGTTAGGTCTTGACAATGTAGTGAAACAACTCAGAGATAATGTGAAAATGCTGGTAATCACAAAGGGACCTTACTACAAGTAAATACTGGATTTCAAATTTATTAGATCTAAACAATGAATTGATACTTGGAATCTTGATTTGAACACTGATAATAAAGAAACAACAAAAGATAAGGTTTTAGAGATGATTCTAAGATTACTTCTAACCCTAAGATTGAGAATGACAAAAGATAAAATGCTTAAAATGGACCGATCTCTCATAAAATACTTTTTGTTTAACCCAGATGAATCTGCGATTTCACAGAAATAGTGCAATCTTCTAAGGTATTTAAAGATTTTCAAATCACAAACATTCATTCAACCAATTCTGTTGCAATTGAGATGAACAAATCCTTATAACTAAACTAAGCACAATTTTAAGTCCAGGCTAACTTTGCAAAGCAACTAACAATCAGCTAACTCCAAAAAATATGGACTAGAGATCGTTGCAAAAATTCCAAACATGAAACCCTAAGCATCACCAAATAATTTAACTATAAAATTATAAGCAATTTTAAATATAGAACAACAAGAACCATGCCAGATGAAACTCCACAAGATAGATATCAAGTCACAATATCTCTCTTATATTAAGTCATCCAAAATAGCAACAATTCTAGTTTTATGTTACAACACTTTCTTGAGAATAAACCCTAATTCGCTCTAATATCAAGTCTCTACTCTATTTCAGATATCACTTATCTATCTATCTCCCTATCTATATCTCTCATGAGGCCACATGCCTATTTTATAGAGAATCCCTAAGATAGGTCGGCCCAAAATAAGAGTTTACAATAAAATCATGTCATACAAGCGATCGGCCTCAAAGATATTTGAACACAACCATGAAATGTGCAATTATCACCAATTTCATCTGAGTCGGCCAAGGCACAAGAAGGGTCGGCCCAATGCATGTGAATAATGGGAAGGACAAATCTCACTGTAACCCTATATAACTACTTCCCATCTTTATCTTTAGCTCGATCTTCCTCACCATGCACGACCAACAAGACTCTATCTAGCTCAGCAATTGGTGGCATAGGAAAAACCCTAATCCTTCTCTCAAGAGACTTGATGTCATCTCTTTCCTGCTTAACTGCACCATCCCAATCATCTCTATTAGTTAGAAATCTGTCCACAACTGCAATATAGGTTGTAGAATCATCTAGTTGATGCCCAGTAACTGGTCCTTCACTAACTGGAGAATAAACATCTCTCCGCCATTTCCTAAGTTGCTCCAGATTAAGATGTTTTGGAGAAAAATTCTTCCTTCATGTCATGACCTCAAAGAATGAGATACACTTATCATGGATACCAGTCAAAGTATCCTCAATATGCTTTGCTTGTTTATGAATATTTTTCAAGGCCTTCTGCCTCATTTTTAGGATTTCAAACCATTCCCAAGGTTCAAAAACCCTTGGAAAAGGAAGAATCCCACTTTTAATCAGCTTATCTTCAGTGAACTTCATAATTGTTGTGGTTTTCTGCAGTAGGAGATCAGTATCCTCCTTGTCTTGAGCTAATACAATCTTCAACCAATCCACCGATCTCATAACATCTTCTCCAGTTGACAAAATGTCCTTAATGGCAACATCTCCCCTGGTTTGCACACCCTGCAACCAAGCAATTGTAGCATGTGTGGTGCCTTTCATCTTTTCCAGCTCAGAGATTGTCTCCTGAGGCAAGAAACCTGTAGCAGAGGAGGAAAAGCTAATAGCCTACAAGGGTTTCATCAACTCCTACAAATACTTCTTTAGTTTCTCATTCTCTCTCTCCAACTCATGCCTAGTTTGCACAACCTTCTTCAACCTACCCACAATTACAACACTGGAGCCTTCATACTCCTCAATATATTTTTCTACAGAAGCATGCCCTAGGTCAAAATTTTTCACATGATAGTCCTTGGTAGTTACATTATCTCTATCCTTATCTGGAGAAGGGGTAGCAATATGGGCCACTCTGTTGCCTGACCCATCTCTCTCAATTTGGGACACAACCCTAGCCTTCTTCCTAGCCTTTTCTTGTTCAACATTAGCCATCAAGACATCCCAATTAGGAGGAGCATCCTCTACTATCATCATTTTACTTTTCAACTCCTTATCTATCCAATCTGGAATAGTAGACTCAACTGACACTGTATCCTGATTGTCTTGCTGGTCATTAGTTGTATCCTTCTCAACACTTGGTGCATTAGGGATATCCATGATTGGATTCTCCTTATCCTGCAATTGTTCCTCCACAATAACCTGCACCGGTGAAGGGACCTTAGCTGGTATCTCCTCCTTTTGAGGAGACTTGTTCAATTGCTCTCTCATAGGTGAATTTGAATGTGACACCAAGGGAGATTGAATCACCTTATCAATTTCCACCTCTGCATTATAGAGGTCTCCTTCCTCAAATTCTTCCTCACCCAAATCCTTAGGATCTTCATCCTTCTTTGGTTCTTCTTGTATGCTACTAGTATCCTGAGGAACGAAGACACTTACCTATTCAACAACATGAACATTCATTGGAACATATTCATTTACTACAGTATCCCTTGGGGAAGGAGTCATTGACCTCCTCATGTACACTTGGTTTCTTTCCCCTGAGCTCTCCACTTCCACCACTGGTGGCTCAATCTCCTTATCAGTTTTAGGAGCCTCCTCCAGTTTCTGTGATAGCTTTGTAATCCTTCTTCTCTTTATCAATGGAGGAGTAATCTCTACCTCCTCTTCCTCTTCTTTGTCCTTTTCAACTTCTTTCTTTGAGGCATGTCTCCTCTTCTTGGTGACAGGTTTCCTCTGCTTACCCACTTCTATCACCTTCCCAATTTGAACATCCCTAACCTAGATTCTGAAAGGGGAATCCACATTTTCCTTGCCCTTAAGATCTGGTTCAAGTGATTCCTCATAAGAAGAGTGAGAATCTACGTCTCCCATCAAATCATAAGTACATGGGATACCCTCACTCTCCAATTCTAACATCTTGTGCTTCAACCACATTTTGGTGTACTTGATCACTGGGGTCATGATTTGGTCCAATTTTGTTTTCTCTTCTTCTAACCAGTCAACATCTCCAAGTGGCCTATCTTTCAATGCCTCATAGACATGACCCTGGATTAAATTTCCATCCTCTTCCACCTGGTCAAGGATGGCCTTCACATTGTATAACCTCATTAGATCCACTAGCAATATAGAGAACTTCTTCTTCCTTACCTCAAACTCATCAACAAGGTTAACCTAGTAATCTTCCATATGAGCCTTATAATTGTATTCCCTACTGGCCTTCTTTTGTGCTTTGCCAGTGATGTCAAACCTTGCTCTCTTGGAATGGAAAGAGAAACCAAAAGTACTCATCTCCTCCTCAAAAGCATAAGAAGACTGGATAGAAGGACAAACCTCACTCATTCCTATCTTTAAGGGAAAATCATTCCCAAAACTGGTTTTATGCATTTCTCCCTTCACAACTATGTCGAAGTCAAAAATTTGCCTAGTGACTTCCAACAATACAATGTGATTAGTAGGGTACCTCGGGAGTCTATAAGGAGCCCTTTAAAAACCTTCAATTCTAATGTAAGAGAAAGTGGGGAACTGGATAAACCATGCCCCATATCTCTTTATCAACTCCTTAGCCTTGTCAGAAATTCTCATATGCTCTGCACCTTGGAGCAATCTGGTGATAGACCTTTGTGAAAGAATCATTAGATCTTCTGTAGCTTCCTCCAGTTAGATACAGTTGTGGATATACCTCATATATTGCATCCTATCCAAATGTACCCCTAGTGCTCAACCCCTTATATTGGTGAAATCTTGCCAATGCATACAACAAGTAGGAGGTCATAGTAAAAGTCTTGGTTTGCAAGACATTGGACAACTACTCATGGGTCACCACACTTATAGCACCTGGCCAGTGGTAATTAACACCCTATTCTATCCTAGCAATGATATTAAACATTCAACTTTCAAACACTCGTGCACTCTTCAATCCTACCAGTCTACTGAGAAGAGTGATGCCATTGTAGTATTCCTTCTTAAACTTGAGTCTAAATAGTTGCTTTGGCTCCTTGGAGAAATGGGACTTGGGCTTCTCCAACCAAGAGTTGATTACCTGCTGGGACTTAACTACATTTTCCTCAAAATACTTCGTTGTTGCGTCCATATCAAAGGCCACCACACATGGCCTGTCAGGTATATCAAAGGTCCGGGCAATGGACACAAGATCAAAACTAGCCACAATCCTCCCTTGAGGACCAACTACTCTTTGTGTCCCTCTATCATAGTTCTTGGCACACTCAAGCACCAACTCATAACACTGTACCGTGGAGGGGAATCCTGCTACATGAGCTAATCCGAAGTCCACCATTCTCATGGCCAATAAAGGAGGATTTTGTGTTGACATCTCAGTCTCAAAATCCTCATAGTCCCACATACCCACATTTATATCGGAGATTCCTAACCAAATAGAATTCAACTTGCTTTTAGGAATCTTTCTCTTTATGTCCAATTTGACCTTCTCTGCATCAGAGATGGCAGAAGTCTCTGCACTTGGATCCATCGCCTTCCCTTTGCCTCGACCAAAAACATCTTGTCCTGATCCTGCTTGCAAAAAAATAACAATGACCACAATAAGATCCAAAAGAAAAAACAAGTGTAGGAAATCAATATCTTAATGCTCAAGATTTGCCCCCTTTCGCGGATTCCACACTGGAAAGGATTTCCAGGAAAATCCGGACCAAGCGGACTCCGGCAAACCAAGCAAACAAAATCCCATGATATCACTTTAATCCATTAATTTAATAAAGGAGTAACCTTAAAAACACTTAGCATAAGTTCATTTAATCAATTAAATATATCATCAATAAACCAACTCCTCATAACCATCATATTCGACATTTTCCAAAAAAACCAAAAGAATCCGCCAGAGACGGATTTTAGTGAAAAAAACAACAGTTATAACTAACCTGGGAAAATGAAGAAGGCATGGAACATCCGGGAAAATCCGGAGGAAACAAATTTTAGCAGGAACTAGATACATTTTGTTAAAGCATGAATCCGACAGAATGACCCGACTATGGACACCGAAAAAATCTGGAGGAAGCGAATTTTAGCGAGATAGACAAAATCCAAGGAAGCAGAATTTCGTGAGGACCCCAAAAACCTGAACTTGAACACTTTTTCTCACCTTTACCAAAATGATTCCAATGACTCCAGATCTAAGGCCCACACCTTGAAAATGACCTAACCAAGATCTCCAATGGATCAAATACGAATTTAAAACATTCCTCACAGTAGTTCGAGAAGGATTGGCTATGCCCTAGGTCAAGAACCCTAACATATCTGCCATGAAAGCATGAAGAACCAAGCATGACTTGCTCACATACTAAGATGGGGATTTTAAGACCAATCCAAGAAAAACATCCAAAAGAATAGAAATACTAGACCAATAATAAACATTCAATGATCAACCTGGTGGACTGGTACAATAAAGAAAACCCTACAAATGCCTAGACATGACGCACACCCAAGGAAATAGTGAAGCAACGAAAGACCAAAAATAAAATGAAGCAAAGTAATCAACATAGAAATAGGGCATATCTACATACCATGAGAGCGAAATGACTGGAATTGGTGATGCCAACAAACAACCCTCAAATGCAAGAAGGATACAAGCCACACACACGAAATTCAAATGCAGCAGTTGAAACGAATTCAAAATCCATGATCTAGAAATACACTAGAGGCTCCAAGACTCAACTCAAATGATAAGCAAACAAACAAAATAAAATGACCAATTACTCCCCAAAATTCAATATATCATTGCCTAAAAAATCCACATGATCGCCATTAATGTGGTCGACAAGACAACCATGACCATAAAAAACTAGAGATTCGACAGAGCAACGAACTTCAGAGAAATCCAGATGTGATGGATTTCCCCAGATCCGGGTCAAAAGCAATCACTTCTGGACTCCAAAAGAGAATCGGGAAAATCCGAATAGGGCGGATTTTCCCTAAAACAGTGAAAACTCCAGAATGCCTTCAGAACTCAAGATTTTCAATAAAATTCACAAGTGTGCTACTTCAACTGGCAAGATGAACATCAAAGCACGATCCCAAAGCAAGCAAAAACCCCCAAGAAAGAAGGGCCAAAACACCAGAAAGCGAAAAAAGAGGGTCCCCACTTTCAGTGGGGAGTGTGTGCAAAAACTGTACAACACTAGTGAAGATCAAATCTACCAAAGCTATGAGAGATCTGCAAAGAATTACAAATCCTATCAATGCAATTTGCAAGGAGTGTTAGGTTTGAAATTAGAAAAAGAAGAGGTTCAAAACTAAGGAATATTCTATCATAGGAATTTTGGAGTTGGTGCATAAAAACCTATGTGGACCTACTAGAATAAGAAGCTCTCAAGGTGATGGGTATTTTATGTAGTTGATAGATGATTACTCTAGAATGACTCGAGTGAAATTTATCAAAGAAAAATTAGAAGCTCTAGATATGTTTAAAACATTTAAGTCTATGGTTGAGAATGAAATGGATTCAAAAATCAATTTTTTGAAGTCTAATAGTGGTTGTTACTTCACCTCCAACGAGTTTAATATATTTTGTGAAGATCATGGGATAAAGAGACATTTATTAGCTCCTAGCAATCCTCAACATAATGGAGTCATGGAAAGAAAGAATTAGATCATTTGAGAAGTAGCAAGAGCCATGATGAAGGAACAAAATCTCTTTGAAGTCTATTAGAATGAAGCTATTCATACTGCAGTGTACATTCTTAATAGAGGACAAGAAAGAGTGAACAGTTCAAAGACCCCTATGAATGATGGTATAGAAAACCTCCTACTATGAAATATTTTAGAGTGTTTGGAAGAAAATTTTATATCAAGAGAGATTAAGAAAATATAGGAAAGTTTGATGCAATATCAGATGAAGGAATCTTTCTTGGATATTCTAAAAAGAGAAAGGCATACAAATGCTACAAAAAAAGACTAGAGAAGATAGTTGAAAGTGCAACTGTTAAAGTGGATGAAGGATCACACCAAATCTTAGTACTAATATAAGGATATGAATTAGATGAAAAACCTTGTAGAGAAGAATAAAAAGAAGAAGATAAAGAGAAAGAGATAACAATGGAAGAGGAAGAAGCTCCAAAAAAGAATCTTAAGACTCCTAATTATGTGTAGAAGAATCATTCTGAGCATCAAATCATTGGAGATAAGAGAAAAGGTGTACTGACAAGAAGAAGAGATATTATAGAAGAGGAATAGGTAAACTTTTGTTTAATCTCTGAGGTATAACCTAGAATAGTAACTGAAGCATGCAAGTATGTGAATTGGATCAAAGCTATGGAAGAAGAGTTGAGGTAGATTGAGAAGAATTAGACATGGGACGTAGTCCCAAGATCAAAAAACAAGAATATGATATGAACTAAATGGGCTTCTAGAAACAAGTTGAATGAGAATGGAGAAGTTATTAGGAACAAGGTTAGGCTTGTGTGTAAGGGATACTCACAAGTGGAAGGAATATATTTTGAAGATAATTTTGATCTAGTAGTAAGAATGGAAGCTAGTAGGATGTTTTTGGCCTTTGCAACATGTAAATAATTCAAGGTGTATTAGATCGATTTCAAGTCTATATTTTTGAATGGTGAGTTAGAAGAAGAGGTATACATTGAACAACCAAAAGGTTTTTAGTTATTAGAAGATTCTAATATGGTCTGCAAGTTGAAGAAAGCCTTATATGGGCTCAAATAGGCTCTAGAGCTTGGTATGCAAGTTTAGACAAATACTTATTGTAGTAAGGATTCAAAAAGGGTATTGTAGACAACTTTTACTTCAAGGTTGAGAGAGATCAAATCATGATTGTGGTTATGTATGTTGATGACATAATCTTTGGAGGAGATGAGGAAATGCGTAAACGGTTTGTAGAGGAGATGAAAAATGAGTTTGAAATGACAATGTTTGGGGAGATTAATTTCTTCCTTGGCCTAAAAATTAGTCATTCTAATAGAGGTATATTCATCTCACAATCAAAGTATGTCAATAAAATGTTAAAGAAGTTTAAAATGGAGGACTCTAAACTAGTATGTACTCCCATGGTTATTGGTTGTAATTTGAGAAAAAAATGATGAATCTCATAAGATAGATAAGATAAAATACAAATCCATGATTGGTGGATTGCTATATCTAGCTGCTACTAGATCGGATATCATGCATGCAATATGTCTTGTGGAAATATTTCAAGAATATCCTAGAGAATAATATGTGGTACCAATGAAAAGGATATTCAAATATTTGAAAAACACTTCAAACTTTGGTCTATGGTATCCTAGGGATATTTATTTCTATTTGAGTTCTTATACAGATGCAGATTGGGAAAGTTGTATGGATGAAAAAATAAGTACATGTAGAGGTGATTTCTTTCTTGGAAATAGATTGGCTTCTTGGTTGAGTGAGAAGCAATATTCAATATCATTATCTACTATAGAGGCATAATATATTGTAGCAACATCTTACTCCACACAGGTGTTGTGGATGAAGAAAGAACTGAAGCATATCAAAGTACCATATGATGAAAATATTCCTATCTTATGTGATAATACAAGTGCTATCAACATTTCAAAAAATACGGTTATGCATTCAAGGACTAAACAAAAGGAAATAGAGGATGTCCACCTTTTAGGAGATGGAACTAAACCTATTTCACACTTTAGTTCATTGGGAAACCTAGATCCCTCAACCAAGTGAATTGATTGAGGGATGGACTAGAGGTTTCCTTGTGTGATTAATGGGGGTTCACCATTAAAATGAAGTTTCAAATGAGAAATGCAAACACCCATGGACAAAAACCTAGAAACTTAAAGACATGATATCAGATTGATAAACAAAAAGAAGAAAAAAAGTACCTGGAAGAATGGAGAGGTCAAAAAAAGATCTGAAAACCTTGGAAGCTATTGTTTTAAGGTGCACTGGGATTGATATGCCAAGCTGGGTGATTTTGTCTTGCTACAAGATTCTGGGTAGAATTTGGAATATTTTGGGGACTATGAATGATCTATAAAAAGATGCCAAAAATGGCTATACTGGGACTCATACACCTAGGGGAAATTTAGTCCCAGTACTAGGGTTTGATTGATAATTTTGTAGCCTCTAGTGATCTTCTATAGCTTCTATCTTGTCTAATCTTCAAGTCTAAAAATTTTGAATTTTGGTCTGTAGGTGAGTTTTCATGAAGATGACAACTTCTTGAAAACTTTGAGAACTTTTGCAACTTTTTCTTCAAAGGATCTTCAAGCTCCAATTCACCTAGATCTACAAACACACATCAAGAGGGAAAAAATGTTGTTTTGTTAGGGAATAGGGGTTTTCCTTGGTCAAACCCCGTTTTGGTAATTAAACCTTGAAATGAAATAGAAAAGAATGAAGGAATGATGAATGAACAAATGTAATGTTGAAACTCGCCAAACGCTTAAGGTAAACATTGCTAACTTATGTGAAATGGCTAGTATGAATGTGGATCTTGACTTGTGATTGGATGCTTAAAGATTTGTCTTGAATTCTTACTTGAATCATGAAAACCTACATCACAAATGTTAGCTCAAAAACACACATGATGCACGATTCTTGAATCTTGAATGTAGCTCCAAATTATTGATGATTTTCTCTTGAATGATCTTGTAAAATTCTCACTTTAATGCTCATAATATCACTTGAATTTTTCTAGGATTGCTTGAAATTTCTTGTTAGGAGAAATTATGTGAAATAGACTTGTATTTATACTTTTTTATGCCAAATTTCTTGAAATTACAACACTACAAGCCGACATCAGATCTAGGATAATAAAATACAACCAAGAAATTAAATTAAAATAGGTCTAGGTACAGAAAGACTCATATTCCAGGTTGGGCGTATGAGTCCCAGTGGCTTAAACCTAAGACATAAACTCCAAGAATTGTTAAGTTCAATGCAACATTTAAAATTAGGTCTTGAGACCTAGATGGGACCCATACGCCCAAGGTGGAATATGAGTCCCAAATCACTATATCTAGAACACATAACCAAAATCATGGAATTATGATTTCCCATTTGTTAAATGTTAGGATTATCCTCAGAAAAATGCAATCAATTAGGCTCGTCGATGCAAAATAGGACCAATTAAGGCATAAATAAGCCAAATTTTAGTAGGGAGGGCCCAAATAAGTGTAAGAATGTAAAGGGATACATTTTTCTACACTACAAGGACAAAGAATATCTTTATCTAGTATCACTTTCTAAGAGAGAAAGTTGTTGAGAGTGAAGTGAAGTTGGACTATGTGCCTACAAAGGATCTTCCAAAAGATATATTTAAGTATCTTAGGAGGAAGCTAGGGGTTATTTCCCTTTCTTATTTCAACTAGATGCATGAGTTGGTGAATCTATCTAGATGATAAATTCAAGATTTATTCTTTTTCCTGGATTGATGACGACTACCTCTCACGGGGATTAGGTAGTGGTGTCTTTGGCTGGTACAGTAAGGGGGAGCATATCTTGTACCCCAAAGGGGGAGAGAGTAGTGGAGAGAAAGTAAATGGGATAGAAAGTAGTTTTTAAAGTGAAGTTTGTAGTTGTTTCCCTTTTCCATTGATGTCAAATAGGGAGAGAAGACTGGAAAACATGGAGAGTGAAGTCTGAAATGTAAGAATGTCCAAGTGAGGGGGAGTGCTTCTTGATGCAAGGTTGATTTTTTTTAATGGATTTTTAGAGCTGGTGTTTTCATCAATGATAAAGGGGGAGATTGTTGGAAATGTGTTGTCATTGATGTCAACATAGAGATTGTTGGAGATTGTTTAACTATGTTGTCATTAGTTTTTTCATTAATGTCAACTTATGTAAACCTCTAGTGTGGTTGTGATAAGAAGGTGTTGATTAGGTGTTGCAAATGGGGATATTGTTGAAGGTAATTTAAGTTGTTGAGTAGGTGTTTTTTATGTAGCTAGCTCACTTGTCTTCCAAGTGTTTTTGAGAAAATTTGAATAGATACTGTACAAGGTGAAAAAGTTGTGTTTTGCATTGTGCTCCATATTTTTTTATGGTTGAAGATGTGCTTGTGCAGTTTGGATTAGATGATCAGAGGTGTTTAGAGGTGTTATATCAAGAGTTTTAGGTTTTGGATTGTACGACAGTGGAAGATGTTTTTGATAGTGTGTTTCTTGTGAAGAAGGTTGTTTGGGAGAAATGGATTTTCTCTACATTTCTTTTCCCAAAGGTTTATTGTCTTGAAGATTTGGGAACATGCTCATATTTATAATATCTACCTTTCCCTAGAGTTTTTGGTGTTTAGTTGTTCTGCAAGGTTGGTTAATGAGTTGTATGTCTATGGCAGTGTGTTTGGATGCATAGGATGATAGTATTCTCAGTTTCAATTGGTTGTGGTAGTCTTGCTAAATATTATGATCATTTTAGAATATTTTTGGATCTTGTGTGATGTTGCTTCATGGTTTGTAGGGTGTTTTTGAACCCGGTGAAGAGTGAATTGATTGTTTGATAGTGTTAGTGTAGGTTTGGCCAACTCGGCATGCTAGCAGTATTTACGAAGGTGGTGTTTTTTGTGGAAGTATGATGTAATGTGTTAGTGTAGATTTGGGTCCTAGTTAACCCTTAGTTTGGTTCACCTTCATTTCTTTCCATCATGAATTTTTTGGGTGCCGACCTATTTGTTGTTTGTACATTTGAGGTGCATATGTTTCATTGAGGTTGACCTAGAGAAGTTGTTTGAGGTCATGGTTTTGTTGCAAGTATGTGTAGATTGGTGTTTTAATTGTTGTCAACAAGCTTTTGTTGGAATTTGTGTCAATTGTATGTGTTGAGAGAGATTGGTGTTGAAGATGAGCAGTTGGTGTTGTCTATGCTTTGATTTGTTGCTTTATATTGTCATCAGTTAAGCTACTAGAGTTAACCTCTAGTGTTACTTTGATAATATTTTGTCAAACGGTTGTAGTAGTGATGAATATGTTATGGATGTGTCTTTGGTTCTTGGTTTCCAAGTTCTTTTGAGAAAATTTGATAAGAAGGGGAAATAGAGTGTTGTAGTGTTGTTCTGGGTTACAAAGAGATATTTTGGTTGTTCTCCACATTTCTTCTCAGTTGAAGATATACCTATGTGATTCAAATGTTTTGGTGAGAATTTTTAAAAGATGTTATATTAAAGAGATGGTATGTTGGATCGTCATACAATAGAAGTAGTGTTAATCAATGTATGACTTTGCATTGCAGAGGTGTCTTGGAGAACTATTTTTTCTGCATGTTTCTCCACAATTATGCTTTAGGTATTGCTATTTTTAAGGTGTGTTGATGGTGTTGGTAGTTTACCTCAGTCAAGAGGATTTGAGGTTTGGTGATTCGAAAGATAGGTTTTAAAATAATAGTGTTGGTAGAGTTTTCTACGTGTATTGGTTTTGTACGTTATTTACGTGGAAATTGTTGTGAAGGAGTTTGTTGGATTCAAGATGTTTGAGGAACATTCTAGATCATTTTCAAGTGTGGTGTGTGATTCATAGTCATATTTGAGTTTGAGGAAGCGTTTACTTCAAATATTAATGGTTTTTTCATGGGTAATGAATGACCTGATGTTTACACTACATGTAAAGTATTAAAATGGTTTGTGGTAGCATGTGGTTAACTGTTGTTGTTTTGGGTCCCAATTAAGTTTTTAGGTGGTTCATATTCACTTCTAACCACCACATAAGTGTTTTGGCATTGACCTAATTTGAATTTGTATGTTTGAGGTGGATAGCTGACCATGGAGGGTTTCAAGGTTGAGGATGGTATAAGTATGAGTTGAATTGTTGAAGGAGGTGAAGATAGATGAAAGTGCAAAGTGTTTGATGCGAATGATGTGAAATTGAGTAGAGCAATGTGATATTTCAAGTGTTGGATTATCAGATGTAGTGAGTAGAAGGTGTCTGCAATCATTCAAAAAAACTTGCAAAGGTGCTGGAGCTATTGTGGTGGATTTTCTATTGCATTGAGATCATGTTCTCTGTTGAAAATTTCTTCTCTATCTTCTTTTTCTACTTTAGAAGTGAGCCTTTTTGGATAGTGTTTCCTATTTTGGTAGCAAGCCTTCGTAACTAGTTTTGTAATTACTTATATTGTGAGCTAATCCTCACCATGGTTTTTACTTCCTTAGGTTTTTCACATAAATTCGATGTTCTCTTGTGCATGGTGTTAAAGTTGTTTCAGTTTATGTTTTTCATGCTAACTCATCATAACAAATTAAGGGTTTAATGAATGCACGTGGATCTAAATGTTAATAATGGTTTTGATGTTTTAATAAGACACAAATAATAAAACCCCCCTCTCAGTTGTCTTGTTCATTCAACAATTGGTATCAGGGCAAGGTTCCTTGGAGAAAAGCTTACTTTGGAAGGTAAAGATGGAAGGCTATTTGGTTTACCTTGGGTATGATGTTTGGTAGTCAGTGAAGACTTAATACACTATACCTACAAATGGACCAAGTAAAAGTGATGAGATCAAGGCCTATGAAACAAATGGTAAAGAAAGGTTTGTTCTCTTGATTAGTCTTGTAAATTCTAAATTAGTGAAAGTAATGGATTTGAAAACTGCTAAATAAATTTGGAATAAGCTAGATAAGGTATTTATGAAGGAGATGCTAAGGTCAAACAAGCTAAGAAATAGAATATAAAGACACAGTTTGAGAAACTGTGAATGTATGAAGAAGAAAATATCACAAGCTACATGTAGAGAGTTGATGAGATTTTCAGTGCAATCAAAGGTCTTGGAGGAAAAGTCAAAGAATCAAAAGTGGTAAAGAAAATTCTCAGAACTCTTCTTAAATATTATGGTATGAAAGTTTTTGTTTTTGAGGAAATTTCATATTTTAATACTTACACGAGAGATCACTTGTATGGTACACTAACTACATTTGAAATGAGATAATTTTTTCTAAATATTGGTGTGAAATTGGAGGGTGCTTTTAAGGATGGAAAATCAAAGAAGATTGAAGATTCAGATCAAGATGATCTTAATGATGTAAAATCTAACTTTGTGAGAAGAATGAAAAAGGGTGCCGATAAGTACAACGGTAAATTTTCTTTCAAATGTTCTAGTTGTGGAAAAATAGGCCACTATGCTTCAAGATGTCCAAATAGAATTATGAATAATAAGAAAAAGGAAAACAAAGGTAAGATGATCAAGAAAATCTATTATGTTAGAGAAGATGCAAGTATTTTTGATGATGAATATGATTATGGAGATTATGATGATAATGCATGCTTGTTCATGGCTTTAAAAGATGAGTTTGTTTCTACTAACTTTGAAAGGTGTGTGAAGGAAATTTCTCTAGAGACAAAGGTTAAGACTAGAGGTACTTTGGTATCTGCTTTTCATGTTAGACATGATACAAAGTATTGGATCATTGATAGTGGCTTCTCAAATCATATTACTAGAGACAAGAGTAAGTTTGTTAAAATTGAAAAATATGATGGAGGACTTGTTAGAATTGGAGATTATTCAGGTGCTAAGATTTTTGGAATAGGTTCAATCAATTTTGATGGCAAGCATAATATTGTTGATGTTTACTATTTCAAGGGTTTAAGGCATAACCTTTTTTATTTTTGGAAAAATGTGTAGCAAAGAACATAATATTATGTTTCAGGATGATGGATATGAGACCAAAAAAGGGTCCAAAACTATCATTGTTGTTGGAAAGAGGACATATGGAAATGTTTATTAGCTCAAGGGTGTTGATGGTCATTGTTTTATGACTTAGATTAATGAAAGATGGTTATGACATAGGAGGATGTGTCACATCAATTTTGATAACTTGGTTAGAATCAATTTAGTTTAAGTAGTGAGAGATCTGCCAATAATTACAAAGCATATCAATGTTGTTTGCAAGGACTGTTAGATTGGAAAACAAACAAGAAGAAGTTTCAAGGAAAAGAATAATCTTCTACTGAATTATTGGAATTGGTGCATACAGATCTTTGTGGACCTACAAGAGTGAGAAATATTAAACATGACAGGCATTTCATGCTTTTGATTGATGATTATTCTAGAATAACATGGGCTACCTTTTTTAGAGAAAATCTAAAACCATAGATATAATCAAAGCATTTTAAGTTATGGTTGAGAATGCAGTGGATTTAAAGATCAAATTTTTGAGGTTTGATAGAGGTGGAGAGTTTACCTCCAACGAATTTAACATGTTTTGTGAGAATCATGGCATAAAGAGGCACTTTTTTCCCCCTAGGAATCCTAAAAAAATGGAGTGGTTGAAAGGAAAAATAGGATTGTTCGAGAAGTTGCAAGGACTATGATGAAAGAAGCTAACCTACCAAAAGTCTACTAGAGAGAAGAAATTTGTACTGTTGTTTACATACTTAATAGAGTTCAAGAAAAAGAAAACAACACAAAGACTCTCTATGAGTTGTGGTATGGAAGGATCCCTACTATCAACTACTTTATAGTGTTTGGAAGAAGATTCTATATTAGAAGAGATGATTAAAACTTAATAAATTTTGATGCAAGGTCTAATGAAGGTATCTTCCTTGTATATTCTACTAAAATTAAAGCTTATAGATGTTACAATAAAAGATTGAGAAATATTGTTGAGAGTGCAAGTGTCAAAGTTGATGAAGATTTGTAGAATTCAGTGGTGATAGAT
Organism: Sequoiadendron giganteum; assembly: GCA_007115665.2. NCBI lineage: Eukaryota > Viridiplantae > Streptophyta > Pinopsida > Cupressales > Cupressaceae > Sequoiadendron > Sequoiadendron giganteum. The sequence goes on along the minus strand of CM021103.1, from coordinate 564,198,554 downwards.
GGATATGAATCAGATGAACCTACTTTTAAAGAAGAAGAAAAATCTAAGGAATAGGATATGCAGGATAAAGAGGAAGAATCTTCAAAAAAAACCCATACAATTGTTGTTCTTACCCCCTCAGTTGTTTGTCCTTGATGAAAAAGTCATAAATGATGCTATGGTATTTACAGTTGTAGGTTCAGGTTGTTGGTATAGCAGATTGGTTGACATGTCCTCATATGCTTGCATTGAATTATTGTTGCCTACTATTCTTCAGAGTTTATAGGGTTGGATTGGTATTCAGTTTGGTTCATGTACATGATATTCATGCTTGTTCCCATTCAGGTTGATCATGTTCTTGATGATTCCGGATTTTAATGATGATTCAAGTTTTTTTCATGTTGATATTCAGTGTGATATTGATCATGTAGCTTTTGGTTCAGATTTATGTTCATGAAATATATTTTCAGATGGTTATGGTTATTGACAGTGTGATAAAGCATTATTACAGGTCATTCAAGATGATCATGGTACAGGTCATTTAGATGGTTTCATTTTGATAGGATGGTTCCCATAGGTATATTCAACATGTTTACAAGTCATTGTGACATACTCATTCTAGCAAATTCATTTTCAAGTATTCATGGGTTTATACATATGTCCATTCTTATCTTGGGCTGATAGATTTAATGATATGTGTGACACATTTGTTTCATTAGTATGCTAACATTTGATTCATAGAATCATAATACATACATAGTTGCAAGGTCTTGGACAGGTTCAATTTGATCAGGTGACAAAATTCTATTTTTCAGATACCTATTACATTCTCAGGTTACAAAATGTTTATTTCAGAGGTGATCTAAACCCTATCGGGTTTCTTTTGAATACTAATGTTTTTGATCTAGCAATATTTTTTCTTTTCTCTAAGGTATCGAGTTGTATTACAATAGTGAATGACTTAAAGTCAATTTGGATTTGGTATCGACCACTTTATTTCTTCAAAGCATATGACTTTGACTCTTTGATAAAAGGCTTTCGACCTTGTGAAGAGGGAATTTTTAAATGACATGGCAGCCATCATATATCATTATTCATGTTGGCATGTTTGAATCCTTTGGACATGGATTAAAGTCTTTTGAGTGATAATGTGAAATCGACAAGTACGACTCAATAATCAAATTGATCATTATGTCGACATCAAGGTCTTTGACAACGAATGTGTATTCATTATAATGCTTTATTACTAATGACTTAAGTCATTTCGGACCTCAAAATTTTATTAATTTTGTTAAAGGCATCGAATGGCATGAAGAAAGATTAGGGCAAGTTCTTTTCGATTTCTCATTGCTAGGGTTTATAATCCTAATTGCCACCATGGAGAGAAGGTAACTTCTCTTGTTGTGATTATTACTTGTTGCAACTAAATTGAAAGAAGTTTGAGCTCCCTATAAGAGATATGACGTGGTTGGTATCTTGGTCTACCATTTCTCATTGACTGGAAGCTTGAATCTGGAAGGAGATTCACTGGTTTTCCTTCTACAAGTTTGTTAAATGCAATGATATAGGTTCTCATGCATTTTTTTTCTATATTCAGTTTCATTTCATCAGGTATTTTCTTCTATCATTTGAAGCATGCTTTATAGAAAGATCAATTATTTGTCTTGGCTAGAATATGGAAGGTTTTAAAAAAAAAGGGTTGTTCGTTATTATTCTGGGAATGGTTACTATGTTTTTGACAGGATTTGGTAGTGATATTCCTTTCTATTTTATCTGAATGGTAAAAGGTGTTGTAAAGGAAAAAGATGCTCTGATAAATATCATTCCTATTTTTCATTGCTATGAGGGTTTTTGTTATTAATTTGATTATTCTTAGATCTGGCATATGGGTAATCTTGCAAAACCATCTCAAAGAGGAAAAATTTGTCTCCTTGCTATCATTACTTTCATCTTTTCTGGAAAAGAGGGTTTCAGGAAATGGGTGATAAAGATTTGATAGACATACTTACTATAATGAGTTTTTGTTTCAGTTTCAGATCTAAGAATGAACTTCTTTGTGGCTATTACAAACAAAAGATGCTTTTTATTCTGCTCTATTATTATTGTTGTTCTATGGTGCTTGAAACAAAACGGTTCCTGCAACCAGTTGAGTAAAAGATTCTTTTGAAAACGACATTGTTGAAGACTCATTTTTTAGTAGATCTATTTTTTGAAAAGACATATATATAGTGTTTCATCACTGTGAGATTAGGGATGTTATTGTTGAGATTGTAACTTGTTACTATATCAAAAAGAAAAAGTTGAAAAAGATCTGTAATACAATATAGAAAATATGTTGATGAGTAAAGATGTTTACTTAGTTTACTTAATATTTTAGGGATTCATTGTTTTGAATCTTTAGGGTATTAGATAGATTAAGGGTGTGGGGTTCTATGAGTTTATATAGAAAACAAAGAGATCCTTTGTGTTATTTTTATTCTGTAATCTAAAAAGGGGTTGGTGCTCCTTGAAATTGGTGTTTCAAAATGAGGGGTTGGTGCTCCTTGAAATTGGTGTTTCAAAATTAGGGGTTGGTGCTCAGAAATTAGCCTATAAGGCATTGTTTATAGTGGTTTTCAAATAAGAGCTTGAAAGGTAGCAATTTAGGAGTGGTTTTTCTACCCCATAAGGGTTTTCCGCTCAAAAAATCTTGTTTCTCATTGTTCATCTGTGGTTTCACTGCTTTACTATGATAATTTTGTATTGCTTATTAATTTTTTTTTACATTTCTCATTTCAATTTATGAATGATTGCATTCAACTCATGAATGTACTTATCATTTAAATATTGAGAACAAATGTGTGCTATGGTCTATTTTCTAAAAAGTGGTAAAATATGTTAAGACACTTATTCACCCCCCCCCTCTCAGTGTCATTTTCACTCCAACAAGAACCCCTAGGTATGTGAAAAGAAATCATTCCGAAGAACAAATCATTGGAGAAAAAAGAAAAGGTGTACTGACAAGAAGGGAAGATGCTTCAGAAGAGGTAAATTTGTGTTTACTTTCTAAAGTTGAACCTAGAATAGTGATTGAGGCATGCAAAGATGAACATTGAATGAAAGAAATGGAAGAAATTATGTAGATTGAGAAAAATCATACTTGAGAACTTCTCCCAAGACCATAAAAAAAACACAATTGGATCTATGTGGGTGTTCATAAATAAACTAAATGAGAATGGAGAAGTGGTAAGAAATAAGGAAAGGCTTGTGTGTAAGGGCTATGCACAAGTTGAAAGAATACAATTTGAGGAAAAAATTTATTTGATGAATAGAATGGAAGCAATCAAGATATTTTTGGAATTTGTAGCACATAAGGATTTCAAAGTTTATTAGATGGATGTGAAGTCTGCTTTCTTGAATGGAGAGTTAGAAGAAGAAGTATACATGGAACAACTAGAAGGATTTTAGTTATCAAATAAACCTAATATGGTCTAAAAATTTAATAAGGCTTTATATGGATTAAAACAAGCTCCTATAGATTGATATGCAAGGTTGGAAAAGTATTTGATACAACAAGGATTCAATAAAGGAACCACAAATAATATTCTTTATTTTAAGGTTGAAAAAGATCAAATCTTGATTGTAGTTGTGTATGTTGATGACATAATTTTTGGAGGCAATGAATCTATGTGTGAGAAGTCTGTAGAAGAGATGTAGAAAGACTTTGATATGTCTATGTTTGGGGAGATGAATTTATTCCTTGGGATACAAATTAATCAAACAAATAAAGCCATATTCATTTCACAATAAAAGTATGTCAAAGAGATGTTGAAGAAGTTGGTAATGGAAGACTCCAAACTGGTATGTACTCCTATGGTTACTAGTTGCAAATTGAGAAAGAATGATGAATACCCTAAGGCTAATTAGAGAAAGTACAAATCTATGATTCGTGGATAGCTATATCTAACTGCTACTAGATTGGATATCATGCATGTAGTTTGTCTTGTGGATAGATTTCAAGAAGATTCTAGAGAGTCACATGTTGCAATAGTGAAGAGGATATTTAGATACCTAAAAGGAACTCTAGATCATGGCTTGTGGTATCCAAAAGATACCAATTTCACATTGAGTGTTTACACAAATGTAGATTGGGTTGGTTGCGTGGATGAAAAAAAAGTACAAGTGGTGGCACATTATTTCTTGGATGTAGATTGGTGTCATGCATAAGTAAGAAATACGATTTAGTTTCTTTATCTACTATAGAAGTTGAGTGCATTGCAACAACATCTTGCTGCAAATATGTGTTGTGGATGAGAAAAACATTGAAGGATCTCATAGTGGTGTATGATGAGCCTATTTATTTCTTCTATGAAAATACAAGTGCAATAAACATTTCAAAGAATCTAGTGATGCGTTCAAGAATAAAAAAATATTTCAATCAGATATCACTTTCTAAGAGAGAAGGTTGTGGAGAATGAAGCGAAGCTTGAATATGTGCCTACAAAGGATCAAATTGCTGACATATTCAATAAGGATCTTCCTAAGGATAATTTTGAGTATATCTGAGAAAAGTTGGGGGTTATTGTGACTCCTTCTTTGAACTAGATGCATAAGGAGATGCATCAATCCAATGGATCTCAAGATCTATCTCTTATTTTGGATTGATATTGGTGGCTACCTCTTAGGGGGAGTAGGTAGTGATATTAAAAATTCTTGTAGATTGGTGTATGCTCCTAAGGGGGAGTATTTAAAGTAGTAAAGGAAAGGTGTTGCAAAAAAATTGTAAGTAGGTTGTGTGATGTCAAAGGAGAGAATAATGCAAACATTATGTCTTTTTCCATTGATGTAAAAGGAGTAGAAGAGTCATGTGAAAAAGAATAAGTAATGAGGGAGAAGAGAAGCATGTGAAAAAGATGAATAACTAGAAAGGGGGAGAGAGAATAGGTAATAAGTTAGTTGAAGAAAGAATCATGTAAGAGGGAGTAAGTAAAAAGAGAAAAGGAAACAAGTATGTTTAGAGATATTGTATCTTTGATGGTTTTTCACATCATGTGTTGAAATCAATGAAAAAGGGGGAGATTATTGCAAGTATGTGTAGATTGGTTTTGTAATTCATATCAACAAGTTTGTGTTGGAATTGGTGTTATTTGTATGTGTTGAGAGAGCTTGGTTTTGGAGATGAACAATTGGTGTTGTTTATGCTTTGAGTTTTTGCATTATGTTGTTATCAGTTGAGCTATTGATGTTAACCTTTGGTGTTACTTTGATAAGATTCTATCTATGGTTGTAGCATTGATGAAGATGTTATGGATGTGTCTCTAGTGCTTGGTTTCCAAATTTTGAGAAAAATTGATAAAAAGAGGAAACAAAGTGTTGCAATGTTGTTCTAGGTTATAGAGAGATGTTCAAGTTTTTCTCCGCATTTCTTCTCGGTTGAAGATCTGTCTATGTGATTTAGATGTGTTGGTGAGAAGTTTTCAAAGATGTTATATTCAAGAGATGGTATGCTGGATCATCAAATAGTAGAAGTTGTGTTCACCAGTGTATGACTGTGCATTGTAAAGGTATTTGGGAGAAATGTTTTTGCTTCGCATTTCTCCATAGTTATGCTTCAAGTCTTGTGATTATGGAGGTGTGTTGATGGTGTTGGTAGTTTACCTCATTCAAGAGGATTTGAGGTTTGGTTCTTTAGAAGATAAGTTTCAAATAACAGTGTTGGTAGAGTTGTCTAAGTGTACTAGGTTTGTACAATCTCTAGGTGGAAATTGTTGTGAAGGATTTTGTTGTATTTCAGGATGTTTGAGGAACATTCTAGATCATGTTCAAGCATGGTGTGTGGTTTTCAATTATCTTTGAGTTTGAGCAAGCGTGTACTTCAAATTTTAAGGGTGTTTGCATGGGTAATGACCAACCTAGTGTTTACACTACATGTGAAGGATACAAATTTTTTGTGGTAGCGTGTGGTCAAGTGTTGTTGTTGTTTTGGGCCCCAATTAAGTTTTGATGTGGTTTGCATTCACTTCTATCCACCATGAAAGTGTTTTGGCACATAACTAATTTGAATTTTCATATTCAAGGAGCATATCTGACCTTGGAAAGGGTTTCAAGGTTGAGGACGATATAAATATGAGTTGAATTGTTGAAGAAGGTGAAGATAGATGAAAGTGTGAAGTGTGTGATGCAAATGATAAAAAATTGAGCAGGGTAGTAAAACATTACTTAAAAAAAATAGTAAAAATGCCTTTTTTTTAAGGTCATAAGTTGTTCTATTAGTAGTATGAAAAGATTAAAAAAATATATTCAAATAAATATCCACATTTATTCAAATATTATTTCTATATGACCTTCCAACCAAGACACCTCCATTCAAAGAAAAACCTTCTTTAAAAGGTGTTTTCCTAATTTCTTCTCATGTCCCATATAAAATTGCAATGTCCCACAAGTGGAATTGATGCAAGAGCATCCAGTGGTGTAAGGGCAATCCTACATCACCTAAAAATATATTTACTTTCATTTAGATTTTTTTTTTTGTAGATGTTTTTGCATTTTTGGATACCCTTTTCGTCGAAGAAGAATTCCTAACTTTCAAAACTTCTTTTCTACTTTTTCTGCTCTACTGCTATTTTTAGCAGGTATGATTTTGAAGGCGTGAGGAGGCATAAATTTAAGGGAAGCTTCAGGATAGAATAATAAACACTTTGGTGAAATAATCAGGCAAAGATCATTCCCGGTTCAAAAGTTATTCAAGTTTCAGTTTTTGCTTTTTGCCCTAAAAAATCTTCGGAGCTAATTTTGAGGGACTTAAAGGCTCTGGATGGGCCCAAAAATTGGCGGAAAACAAAAGTGGTTAGCCTTTAGGCCCCATTTTTTGGCACTTCATTTTCGCAAGACCTTTTCGAAAAGGTATTATCATTGAAGATCCGACGGTTAGATCTTGACTTAGGGCTTCCAGAAGTTTGTGCATAATTAGAATGTTGTTTTTGGCTCCAAACGGAGAATGGGGCTATTTATGGGGTAGTTTCTGATTTTTGTGAGTAGTTTTTGGGGAAAGAGATCGCATGTTGCGAATAGAGGAATATCTGTAATTTGCATGTATTGCAGAACTCGAGGATGGGGAATCCTCTGCATGTAAGAATTTCATACTTTGAAAATAATAAGATTTGTTAGTTTTTCCGTGTGATTTTGTGTCTCGGGTTGCACCCTCATCAGGAATACACTATTGTGGGTTCACCCAAATACATTTTTTTCTAGTGTGGTCACAATTGACATAATAGACATTTAATATAATCCACATATAATCTTCCAAGACATAAATCCTACTAATTATGTGGGTCCCTATTGAAATTGCCATTATCATTGGTATGTGCATTCTAAAGGCACATGCAATAGTTTAAATGAGATGAAAACAAGATAAACCTATATTTTTGGATGCATATGAATAACTTAAAGGAAAGAGGAGGCTTTAAATTGGTCATAAGAAAAGACAAGAAAGATGAATCTATGAGAAGAGGAGAAAGAAAGTGAATGTATCTATTTTAAAATTAGATGCACATGATCATTAATGGTAGAATTTTGATATTTATACAAATAAGTATTGTTATAAGACAAAAGAAATCATGCAAAAGAGAAATTAACAATTGGCACAACACTAACATACTACTATGACCAAAATGACCTAGAGAATAATAAATTTTAATACAATAATATATATTTTTTCTTTGCAATGATGAGGTATCCGTATGTAAGTCTTGATCAAGATATTGCCTCAAAGATATGTTTTTAACATGGAATAATAAGTGGTAAATATTATAATGTGAAAATTAATAATGCTTATGTAAGCTATCTTAATAAACACATATCTATAAAGATAATCTAATATTCTCAAAACATTAAGATATGTAATAAATACTTTTTATTTAATACCAATCAAATTTTAATATAAATTCACAGTATAAATAACATAAACATTTAACACAATCCATCTAGAATTTTCCATAATAGTAATCTTACTAATAAGAACCTCTATTGAAATTGTTATATGATTGTAAAACATGATTATATCCTTAAAAAAGATGATCCGAACAATGACATTCTATTTCATACCAAAAAGAAACAGTCCATTATGATGGTTTTGAATGAAAACCATAGCCACCCAAGTTTTGATTCCTTTATAGTGATTTTTTCAAATGATTAATTACAAGAAAAGAAAATTAAAAATGGTAATCATAAAAAAAATTACTTAAACTTTTTGACTCTTTTTGACTAGATTTCACCATGTATTCCAACTAAGATTAACACTAATCAAGATGTATATAATTAATATACAAAATTTTCAAAGCAAATCAATTAGCCCAACTGAAAATACCCCTAAAAACATCTCAATCTACCATTTTAATGGCTGAAACCTTCCCTGAGTTGAACTGAAATAAATGATCAGAGAATATTAAAAACCATACCGTCAGCCCATGTCAGCCGGCATGACATCGCTGGTTTGTTACAGAACTCTTTTTCAGTCCCCACAAATGATTACTTTCAATACATGACAGATGGGAGTGGCAGTTTTGTCCTGTGTTCAGACATGGCAGAAGCATGAAAAACATCCATTTGACAGTTCCAACACTATCTGTATTATCATCTTCATCTTCTATATGTTTAGTTTTATGAAACCCACATGTCCTAATTATCAAATTCTGACCATAAAGACAGAATATGGAAATCTGACGCCGTTAGTTAATGGAAGCAGAAGGCCTGTGACACATATATCATAATAAATTTTACAATATCAAAGGCTATGATGGTCCATAGTTATCTCTTTGGCCTGAGCAATGCCATCATTAAAGGCGTGCTACTGACTATACGTTTACCATACGAGTGAGTGGGGTTTGGTCCCTACACTTTCTCCAATTTTCTCTGTCTCTTTTTTATTCTTCTTAAAAAGTATTTCATGATCATTTTTGGGGAAGAAAAATAAAAAGTATTTCTCAAACTCTGTCTCCCTAATGGCGTCTCTGATCCAACCAGATGGCTGTTAGGTGGTCTTCTTCAAAGAACTTCCTTCTAGTGTTTTGGATCCTCATTTCTAGTTCATGGTATCTCCACCATGGGGAATGCTTGCAGGATTACAGTAAATAGATTGCATGTATGTAATGTAAATTTTATAACAATTTGTTTGATAGGTTTTGCGTTTTTCTTTAAATTTTGGATTTTACATTTATCATATCAGATATGATGATATATCAATATATTTTTATTGGGACGTTAGAAAAAGATCTGTTTTAAAAGATTTTATAATTGTATATAAATCATGATAATTGTACGTTATATCATGTTTATTGTTCATTGATATAACATAATTTATTACTTTTAGATTTTACTATGAAAAAATTCTATAATGAAATGAACGATATCAAAATAGATAATTTTTAAGAAATTTTAATATTGAACGCCTTTAAATATAATCTAAATGTAATTATTATGAAGTGATTCATTCACAATTAAGGTTTTAATTTCAAAAGTTACTAAGAGTAAGTGAGCTGAGTCACAAGGAAGAATCAATGTTACTTTGAAAGTTTTGAGAATGGTATAGTAGTATGGGAAGGAGCATGTCTTTTTGGAGTATTTGTGTGATATCACTTGACAAATGGTTTGGTGTCATGGGTGTTTTCAATTTGCAAGCAAGCTCAGATCTAGGGAGATTTATTTGGAATATTACCATATCTCCTTGAATCGGTCAGTCTTTGGATGATTTAACTTAGTGAGTTGAAATATGAGATAATAGTTGATGTCAAGGATGCATATAAGTGAGGGATATTAAAAGTGGGGAGACTTATAACTACTACAACATAAAGTATTTGTGGTAGCTGTACCACTTGTAGTGGTCTTTTATGTTCTTTTAGTTGAAAAGAGAATAAAGTTTCCTTGAATCTAATTAAATGATTATATTTTAGAATGTTTGAGATTTAAATTAGATTTTCAATTAAATGAGTATATTGAATATATAAAAGTGAAATAAAAATAGTTAGAAAGGAATTTAGAGATTCTTAATAGGGTTGGATTGTTGTTGTTGGAGAATAGCTAATATGTATGTATAGTTGAGACATTAGCATATGCAGTGTTGTTTTATTTTGTATGTTTCTATTTTTACAACTAGTGTATTCGTGTCTTCTATATTTGTACAATGTCTTCTTCAATTTGAAAGAATGTAAAATGGGTGTCAATGAGATATTTGGGATCTGCCTTTGCCATATCTTTATATTGATTTAATAATTTAAAAAAAAAAAAGGTTTAGAAATATTTGAATAAACCAGAAATGAAATATATGAGCTTTTGCAAAATTAGAGGAATGTTATCAATATGAGTTGGTTCTCTTTTTGGATACCCCAGATGCCTAAATGTTTGTCCTGGATCTCTATGATTGCTTAAATAATTCATTCTCTAGATAATCATTTTTATAAGCATCTCTTGACCCTTTTTAACTTTTTCTGTTGATTAGGATTTTTGGGGTGTAAAGAGGTAAGAAAAAAATAAAATTTGAATTTGGGGCCATAAATGCACAGTCTTGTTTATAAGACAAACATGTAGTGCAATAACATTCTAGAAGATAGAAAAGGTTGGGAGTGAGAACACAGATGTGTTCGAGTGCATATAAGATCTTGTGATATTATAATAAATGGATTCAAAGAAAATAGAGTCTCTAAATAATTAAAATAATTAAAAATATGTACAATAAATTATGATGTTTAAAAAAACACTAAAGATACACTTTTCATCCTTACAATAGTATCTTTTTTCATTAACTAAGATCCAACTTACTTTTTACATCATTAAACTTGTTTCCCCTTTTTAAATTATCCATTTTCTTGTTTATTGCCCTCACACTAAAATATGAAGGAAGGGAATAATGGATTCATTACACACCAATTTATGTTTAAACATAGATATTTGGTAATATTTCTTATAGCAAAGTTTTCCTTGCTTGAGACTTTTAATCACATACTACTATTGTCTTTAGATAAGTAAAAATTTAAAGAAAGCATATGCTAGCCTAACATTTGTAACAAGTTTTTTTCTATGTTTAGAAAATTGATGTTTAATTAGTTTTAAGCATAGTGATCTATAAAATCTTCTATTTTTGTATGAATATTAATATAGTACACATTAAAAGATTTAGTATAGAAGATCTATTCTAATTTATTTTTCTTAGGGATTAGCTGTCTTTACTAAGTTTATAAAGTCTAAGTTGACATCTACAACTTGCACTTTTAAGAGAAAAAGTGATAGCTATCCATATTTTTCATTATCTTTTTTCAAAGTATTACATGATATGCACAAATGTTTGCATTATCTTGCATTCCAAATTAAATGAGTAAGGTTTATTTTATTTCTTTATATACAAACATATTTTCTTTCCATGTATTATTTTTTTAGTTTTTTTTAATAATTCCATTGGCAATATTAATATTCATTATTAGTCATTATAAGCATAACTTAATAGATTATAAGGGAACCAATTAGATGGTCTAAGAAACTTAAAGAATTAACACATTGTTTTATTATGAGTTCTCCTTTGTCTTTGTAGCACCCCTCCAATTTGCTTATATTTTTAGATAGTGCTTTTATTATGATAGATTATGATACTATGTTGTTGTTATTTGATCACAAACATTATAGTGATGATGGTTTTTGTTTTGGGATGTGATGGTACACTATATTGATGATTATTGTTTATGACATGCTTTCTGGTTAGCATAACTGTTTATGTGAGTTGACATTGATAAATGTTCATCTATAGTTATTTGATGTTTTAGTTTTTTCAGTTTTGATGTGACACTGTATTGGTGAAGGGAACGGGATTTCATCACTCGCTTGCGAGTGCCTTGCGATTCCATGATTTTATCTTCATCATGTGATTGTTCTTGATCTATATACATTTACGACATATGTTTTGATTGCAGGATTGTAGGTATAGGACATTGACTCCACCTGAATTCATAGGTTTGAGCGTGTCCATTGCGCAATGGAATAGTTGATTGGGAGGTAGTAACTGGGTTTCCTTGTCAAACCACAACCCTAATCACAGTGTGTCATCGGTTCTTGTTTTCGTCATGCTTTGTTGTCATGTTGTCCCCGTTTTCCTTGTCATTTAATTATTTTGCAAGGTATGCTCTCTGGGAAATTAATGTTAATTAATGTTATAATGTTTTTAATTGATTATTTATTTAATCGTGATTAATGTTGTTAGAAGCTATGAATTTGATTTAATTTATTGTGTAAAGTAATTTAATTATTTAGATTAAATTTATTTTGCATGGTGATTAAAATTAATTAGATTAAATTTGGTATTCAAGTTGTTAGATTATTAAAGCTTTGTTTAATTAATTATTTAAATTAATTAAATGAAGTTGTGAATTTGCTTGAATGGATAATTAAAATTAATATTTGTTTTTAAATTATTAAATAAACAAGTATCATATAAAATATCTTGGAGGAAATATATGTGATTTGTTTTGGGAAGATATTTTGGGATTGTGACATGAGTTAGAAATTAATAATTTGTTGTTGGGAAATAATTCATGGAGAGAATTATTGCATTAACTGAAAGAGGGCAAAAGGTTATTTCATGGGAATGAAAAATATCTTTTAGGGTTATTGAAAATTGGGGAAGAAGTTCTCGGATATTGACTCTAGTTTTATTTTTCAACTTTCTGGCAAAGAGGATTTTACTAGAAGAGGCTTTGATAATTTTGGAATCTGAAGGCGAGGCTCTACTTCAAACTTCGATTCATCAAGCTTTAGAAACAAGTTCTTTGTTGTTTTTATTTATATTTAAATTGGAAAAGGCTATTATAATTAGTTATTGTCTCATAAAAGATTACTTGTACAAAGAAGAAGATTTTATTTGTTTTTTTAAAGCTTCAATATATTTTGAAAATTGGAAATATTGTCGTGAAAGCTTTAGAGCCTCTGTAGGAATTGATTTAAAACAATAGAATTCCCAGAAGGACTATATAGAAAATTTGGGAAACCACTATACGAAATGATTTCAATCTTCCTATAGAAAACCTCTGATTGAATTGGAAAAGATCTTCCTGTAGAAGATTATTGTTTTTCTTCCATTTAGTTTTATTTGGCTTGAGAAATTGAAACCTCTGGTAAAATTTGAAAATATCCTCCTATAAGAAATCTTTGTGAAAAGTTTCTCTTCTCAAACAATCATTTTGATATACTCATATATATATATATATATATATGTATATGTATATATTAACATATACATATATATATATATATATATATGTATATGTTAATATATGTATATATATATATATATATATGTATATGTATATATTAACATATACATATATATATATATATATATATATATATGTATATGTTAATATATACATATACATATATAAATATATATGAATATTTTTATAAAAGTTTTGTAGAAATTTATTTTGAAAAAAAAATGGAAATTGTGGGTTCTTATCTTGAAAAAAAATTATAAGTATTAAAGTTTGTACGGGGGGGTGGGGCTACCCCATAGCTGTTGCCCCATAAGGGAGGCGGGATATGAAGGTAATGCCCAATGTTTCCTTCACAGGACGCGCCCCCTTAGGGGAGCCGACTGCATTAACAACCTGGCCATCAATAATGGTCGCTGAGTATTTCCATTTGCCATTTGATTTAGACTCTATTTTATATGTTTTTTTTTAATATTTGGCTTAATATACATATAAGACAATATGCATATATATACATATGCTAATATATATTTATATATATATATTTATTGGTCATTATCTTGTCCATTTGAAAGATATTTGACTTCGCATCGGTTTGCATGTGGGGTCGAGGGTCGTGAGAGGCTACCGAGATAACCCGAGAAAGGAGATAGGGCCTAAGAAGATCTACTAGGATAACCCATGCAACTTTGTGATGACACTCCTCCTATGACATCAGTTTGTATTATTTAGTTGATGTACTTGATTCTTTTACTCTGGAATAAATGTAACCTTCGTGTTATGCATTTTACTTGTATAGTTTAGTCTTGTTATTGCCTATTTCTTGAGGTTGTTGGTTATGCCTAGGAAGCCCTTTTACTATCTCCTAGCATGGTGGGTGGGCCTTTGGGTACCACTTGGTTGGGTGGAAGATGCAACTTACACCTTTGGGTTTCCACTTCATGTTTGTGATGGCGAGATCTTCCAGATTGGAGAGCTCACATGTTCTAGTTGCTTTGTACCATCTCTTGTGTTCTATTGGATCATTTGGTTGTTATTGTATATGTACTACTCCTCATTTGTATTTGAGGAGAATCCTTGTATCATTGTAATTTTAATATTATTTGTATGATCTACCTCATTTTGGAAATGAGCCTTGTAACCACTTTATCGAATGAATACAATCTATGAATGATTCCTTCTTGTACTTTGTAATCTTATGAAATGAGTTTAATGTTAATGGATCTATGTTCTTTATTTCATGAGTATAATTTATATGTTATGGATTAGTTTTATTTTGTATGTTTTGGGTTTCAAATGTAAGAGTTGTCGCGTACCTTAGAAGATGTATGTGTTAAGTGTAGTTCACTTTACTTATTGTCAATTGCACTTTTAAAAAAAAATTGTTACACTTCCATTGTAATTGTGTCATCCTCTAGGGTTACATGGTGGGGCGTTACACATGGTATCAGATCCCAAGTTTAAACACTGGGTGCACTGGGATATTTTTGAGCCCATTAAGTTGTTAGTTGCGTAGGATTTAAGATTGTGTTACCTTGTCTTATACCTTGGTATGTCTATGTAGGATCACTCCACCTAGGCTAGGTCATGATAAAGGTCATGGTCAAGGCCTAGGAGGTAGCCACAGAGGTAGTCAGTAGGACTCACCTCCCCATGTTCCCCATTGGTGCAGGAGCACCTTAAGGTCTTTTGGAAGATCTTAGTGATTTTTGGCTTGTAGGTGGTTCTATCCAACCACCAAGGGAATAAGGAATATGTTATAAATTCCCTAGGTTTTTTTTGAGAGTGTGTTAGAGTAGGTTTGGCTTAGAGTCTGGAAATTTATGAGTTCCTAGGCAAATCTTAACAATTTGAGCATTTTGGCAATTTGTCCTAAAACTTGGAAAATAGCATTAATGTTGTTCTAAGTCCGTCCCAAGGGTCCTATCACATGGGATGAAGGTATATAAGGTCATCCAAACCCTAATACCTAGATTGGAAGTTCATTTTCATGAATTGAGACTTGGAGAGCATATTGTGTGATTGGAATTCAACAACTTTTGAGTGAATTTTTATGTTTGAGCCTTCATCCAATCAATGATGGATTGAAATATCTTGTTTAATGGTTTGAGGCTTTCCATTGTGTCACTTATTTACTGTGTGAAGCATTAGATTAGCCATTTAGTTCAATTGTTTTTTGTTTTGCAAGTTTTTGGAGTTTTGGCCTTATAGCCAATTTAGGCCAGTTTTTGGAAATCATGATCCCCACTTGAATTCCCATGGAAAGGCTACAATGGACACTTGGAATCAAGTAGGGGACTATTTTTACAGTGTAAATAGTGTGTGTGGAGTTTTGGTTTGTAGGGGAAGAGTTGAATTCATCAAACACTAGGCGAGTGCAAGTGCATTTTGGGTAGTGGCTTGGAGAGGATAGTAGTAAAGAAAGCTACTAAATGGATTGGCTCATGCCAATAAAGAGCATGGGAGTGTGGACGCATGTATTCTAGACATGTGTGTGCAAGGAGGAGAGTTGAGGAGGTCATTGAAGCCCTCAAAGTTGGAAAAGGAGCCAAAACCCTATAAACCCTTGAAATTAGGGGGTATGAGGACAATCCTATGTAAAGACACTTGTAGAACCTTAAACCTGGTAAATCTTGAAGCCTGGGGTACTACTAGAAATAATATCCAAAGATATTTTGGGTTTGTTAAGGCTGTTTTTGAGAAAAGCCAAGAAAACGGGTTCTAGGAGGCCTAAAAGGGGCAAAAAGGCTACAAGGCCTAGAAACTAGAAATTATTGAAAGCGAAGGGAAAAAGGTGAAAGTATCCAATGAAATGGATCAGTGAAGATTAAAAACACCTAAATAACAACAAGACCACCTTACGCTATCTCTGGAGTGGTTAGGACACATTTGGGTCAGTGTGGAGCTCAAGGAAGCCCAGTGGTGGAATGGGAGTGTTGGTGAAGATTTTGAAATTGGTGGAGAGACCTATAAGGAGTTAGGGGTTTAGGAGAGATCCCTAAGTAGGGTAGAGTGGAATACCCTAAGAAGACAAAAGAATAGGTCTTGGGAAGAGCAAGAGTGGTCTTGAGGTATAGGGCTCCCCATCAAATTGGTATCAGAGCCAATAAAGGCTTGGAAATTGAAATTAGTGAATGTTAGAAAGAAGGGAATCCATAGGAGAAAGCACCATGGTGACCAATGTAGAGCTAGCTAGAGACTTGATAGAGCAGCAAGAGAAGAATAGGCATCTTGAAGAGGCTATGGAAGAGATGAAGAAAAAATTGGAAGAAGTTGTTGAATCGGCAAGCAAGATGAAAGCGCAGTTGTCAGAGGACAAAGACAAGGGTAAATATCAAGTGGAGGAGGACATAGAACCAGAACCTGATCCTCCAATAGTAGAAGAACCCTTCCTCAAAGCATTAAAGTCATTAAGTGGCAAGGCACTTGAAGGTTTCCATGTGTTCACTGGAAGAATGGATGCAGAGCTAGTTATGGAATGGATAGAGGGAATGGAGAATCACTTTGAATCTAATGGAGTTACTGAGGCACAAAAGGTGAAGATAGCCAAATCAAGGTTAAGAGGACAAGCATTAACTTGGTGGAAGTTCTTGCAAGAAGAAAGAGAGATGGAAGGTAAGAAACCCATAGGAAATTGGAAGACAATGGTGGCTAAAGTGAAGGAGAACTATCTACCCGAGGACTATGACATTCAATTGCACAAGAAGAGACAAAATCTCAGACAAAGAGACCCAGATGTAGCTGCATATACAAAGGAGTTCCAAAAACTAAGCCTTAGATCTAGAGTGCAAGAAGTTGAAAGCATCGGTTGCTAGGTATCTAAATGGTCTTAGATGGAGCATCCAAGAGGAGTTGAGTCTTTTCACACTTACTACCCTCCATAGATGCTATCAAATGGCTATTAAGGTGGAAGAGAAACTGAAAAAGAAACAAGATTCCAATACTAGAGGTAAAGGAAGAGGTAGAGACTCTAGAGGGGGACAAAGAGGTAGTTTTGGTGGAAGAAGCAATATGCATAGGAACCAAGGTGATGCTAAGGTTGGTGCACAATCCCATGAGTCAAATAGTAGAGGGGGTTACAGAGGTAGAAGCTCAAACAATGGAGGAAGAGGTAGATCAGGAGGCTTTGGGAGAAGCTCTCATTTTGCTTCCATGAAATGCTACAATTGTGGACAGTTGGGTCATTCGGCTTATAGGTGTCCTAACAAGCCAACATCTTCACAAGGTGAGAGGAAGGTCAACTATGTTCAAGAAGAGGACTGCTCCAAACAATCAGAGGTGAGTCTAGATTCAGAGAAAGGTGAGAATCTCATGTTAAGAAGAATTTTGATCAAAGCACCTACCGAGGATGAACACAAACAAAGGAGAGCTCTTTTTAGAGTCAAGTGCAAGATATTAGGTAAGATTTGCAAGGTCATCATAGATTTGGGGTCTACTGATAATGTCATCTCAGAGGAGGCAGTACAAAAGTTGAAACTCATCAAGATACCCCATGTGTGTCCTTACAAGGTTACTTGGTTGAACAAAGGGCAGAATATATTGGTCAATGAACAAGTGTGGGTTGAGTTTGCTATAGGAAAGTATCAAGACAAGATACTATGTGATGTGTTACCAATGGATGCATGCCACTTTCTACTTGGCAGACCATGGCAATATGACAGGGAGGCAGTGCACCATGGCAAGGAGAATAAGTACTCATTCAAGAAGGATGGAGTGACTTACAAAATACAGTCTTTGTTAGAAGAAAACATAGTGGAAAAGGCAGAAACTAGTGTCCTTTTGATGAGTGGAAAGGAATTCCTAAAAGACATCAAGGAGGAAGAAGGAGTTGTCTATGCAATCATGTTGAAGCCAAAGGAAGAGGAGTTACCTAATCCGCTACCTATGACAGCAGAAGTGAAACAAATGTTGGATCAGTTCAGGGATATAATTTGTGAAGGTACACCAATTACACTACCACCTAAGAGAGCAATCAGTCATCAAATAGACTTTATACCAGGAGCAACACTACCTAACAAGGCTGCATACAAGATGACACCGAAGCAAAACAAAGAGATAGCAAGACAAGTTCAAGAACTTTTGGACCAAGGGCTGATCAAAAAGAGCATAAGTCCATGTGTTGTTCCAGTGGTGTTGGCACCTAAAAAAGGAGATAAGTGGAGAATGTGTACTAATTCTAGGGCAATAAATAAGATAACTATTAGATATAGGTTTCCTATTCCTAGGATAGAAGATCTAATGGACTGTTTAGGGGGTGCTAAGTACTACTCCAAAATTGATTTGAAAAGTGGCTATTATCAGATTAGGATGAAAGAAGGTGATGAATGGAAGTCAAATTTTAAAACTACAGAGGGATTATATGAGTGGTTAGTAATGCCATTTGGGCTTACAAATGCACCTAGCACTTTTATGAGGGTGATGAATGAGGTCTTGAAGGACTTTATAGGAGTCTTTGTGGTTGTCTACCTATATGATATCCTCATCTTTAGCAGAACAAAAGAATAACATATGAAGCACCTAGAACTTGTGTTGAAGAAACTTCAAGAGGAGAAGCTCACCATAAATCTTGAGAAAAGTGAGTTCATGAAGCAAGAGTTAGTTTACCTAGGATTTTTAGTGTCTCAAGGGAACTTGAAGATGGAAAAGAGCAAGGTTGAATCCATTCTTAGTTGGCCTACTCCCAAGACAGGGACAAAATTTAGGAGTTTCCATGGATTAGCTCAATTCTATAGGAAGTTTGTGTGAAGGTTTAGTGAAATTTGTGCACCGGTTCTTGACACCATCAAAGGAGGACTGAAAACTAAGTTTGTGTGGACCAAAGAAGCCAATGAAGGATTTGAAAGGTTGAAGAGGGAGATAGCTACCCAACCTATCCTAGCTCTACCAAGCTTTGACAAACCATTCATAGTGGAATGTGATGCAAGTAACATAGTAGTTGGGGCTGTTCTAAGCCAAGAAGGTAGGCTGGTGGCATTCTTTAGTGAAAGGCTGAATGAAGCAAAGTCTAGGTACTCATCCTATGACTTAGAGCTATATGCTTTGGTGTAGGATCTTAAGAAGTGGAGTCACTATCTATTGCCAAAGGAATTTTTGGTATACACTGATAATCAGGCCTTAAGTTACATCCACACCCAAGAGAAGCTCAGTTTGAGGCACATCAAGTGGATGGAGTTTCTGTAGTCATACACCTTTACCATCAAGCATAAGAAGGGGGTTAACAACAAGGTTGCTAATGATCTTAGTAGGAGGTTGCTTAGTGTCCAAGAGATACAATTACAAAGCATAGGGGTTGAAGGATTCAAAGATCTATATGAAGGAGATTCTGATTTCTCAGAAATATACAAGGTATGTACTGATTTTGAGAACCATTTTCATAGTGAATATGCTGATTACACCTTGAAAAATGGTTTATTGTTTAGGGGGAAGCAATTGTGTGTTCCTAAAGTTTCCATGAGGGAGAATCTAATCCAAGAAAAGCATAATGGCAGTTTGAGTGGTCACTTTGGTTTGAACAAGACACTAGACTTAGTGGAGAGGTTCTATTGGTGGGCTAAAATGCAAAGAGATGTAAGAGGGTATGTTGAACAATGTGGAGTATGTAAAAAGGAAAAGGGAACATCAAGCAATGCAGGTCTTTATTAGCCATTACCCATCCCAAGTAGACCATGGGAATGCATAAGCATGGACTTCATAGTAGGGCTACCTAGGACACCAACTGGTTTTGATAGTGTGTTTGTGGTAGTGGATAGATTCAACAAGATGAGCCATTTTATCCCATGCAAGACAACACATGATACAAGTCAGATTGGACACCTATTCTTCAAGGAGATAGTGAGGATACATGGGTTGCCAAAGAGCATAGTTGCAGACAGAGATGTAAAGTTTATGGAACATTTTTGGAAAACTCTTTGGAAGAGGCTAGGAACCAACTTGTCATAGCTCAGCATATCATCCACAAACAGATGGACATATAGAGGTGATCAATAGGGTACTTGGAAACTTGTTGAGATGCTTAACTAAGGAGTATGGACAAGGATGGGAGCAAGCAATTCCACAAGCATAATTTTCTTACAATGATAGCAAAAATAGGACTATGGGTAAGAGTCCATTTGAGATAGTCTATTTTTTACATCCAAGGGGTGTACTTGAGCTTAGAGATCTAAAAGGTTATGAAGGAATCAGTGGTCATGTTGATGATTTTGTTTAGTCAATGAGAGAGGTTCATGAGCAGGTAAGGAAGACATTGATAGAGGCTAATCAAAAGTTGAAGGAAAAAAGAGATGAAGGGAGAAGATAATTAAAATTTGAGATAGGTGATTTGGTGATGGTATACTTGAAAAAAGCAAGGTTACAGAAAGGCATACCATGTAAGTTGAAGATGAAGAGGATAGGGCCATGTAAAGTGTTGGCTAAATATGGATCCAATGCTTACAAGGTGGAGTTACCCAAGGAGATGTCTATTTCTCCTATCTTCAATGTGAAAGTCTTGGTGAAGTATAAATAGTACAATGCTGAGATAAACAAGGATGTGGAAGCACTCAAGGTACCTGATCAGATCAGACCACAAGTGGATAGGATTTTAGACTCAAGGGTGAAGAAGACTAGGCACAAGACATACAAGGATCACCTAGTGAATTGGAAACAACAACCAGAGTCAGAAGCTACTTGGATAGAAGAGAGTGACTTTCAAAAGCATGGAATTAGTGAGGAGCTCCTGACACCATAGGTTCCTTAACTTTTTTGTTGTAGGGGGAGAATGGTGCAGGAGCACCTTAAGGTCTTTTGGAAGATCTTAGTGATTTTTGGCTTGTAGGTGGTTCTAGCCAACCACCAAGGGAATAATGAATATGTTATAAAGTCCCTAGGTTTTTTTTGAGAGTTTTTTAGAGTAGGTTTTGCTTAGAGTCTGGAACTTTATGAGTTTCTAGGCAAATCTTGACAATTTGAGCATTTTGGCAATTTGTCCTAAAACTTGGAAAATAACATTAATGTTGTTCTAAGTCCGTCCCAAGGGTCCTATCACATGGGATGAAGGTATATAAGGTCATCCAAACCCTAATACCTAGATTGGAAGTTCATTTTCATGAATTGAGACTTGGAGAGCATATTGTGTGATTGGAATTCAACAACTTTTGAGTGAATTTTTATGTTTGAGCCTTCATCCAATCAATGATGGATTGAAATATCTTGTTTAATGGTTTGAGGCTTTCCATTGTGTCACTTATTTACTGTGTGAAGCATTAGATTAGCCATTTAGTTCAATTGTTTTTTGTTTTGCAAGTTTTTGGAGTTTTGGCCTTATAGCCAATTTAGGCCAGTTTTTGGAAATCATGATCCCCACTTGAATTCCCATGGAAAGGCTACAATGGACACTTGGAATCAAGTAGGGGACTATTTTTACAGTGTAAATAGTGTGTGTGGAGTTTTGGTTTGTAGGGGAAGAGTTGAATTCATCAAACACTAGGCGAGTGCAAGTGCATTTTGGGTAGTGGCTTGGAGAGGATAGTAGTAAAGAAAGCTACTAAATGGATTGGCTCATGCCAATAAAGAGCATGGGAGTGTGGACGCATGTATTCTAGACATGTGTGTGCAAGGAGGAGAGTTGAGGAGGTCATTGAAGCCCTCAAAGTTGGAAAAGGAGCCAAAACCCTATAAACCCTTGAAATTAGGGGGTATGAGGACAATCCTATGTAAAGACACTTGTAGAACCTTAAACCTGGTAAATCTTGAAGCCTGGGGTACTACTAGAAATAATATCCAAAGATATTTTGGGTTTGTTAAGGCTGTTTTTGAGAAAAGCCAAGAAAACGGGTTCTAGGAGGCCTAAAAGGGGCAAAAAGGCTACAAGGCCTAGAAACTAGAAATTATTGAAAGCGAAGGGAAAAAGGTGAAAGTATCCAATGAAATGGATCAGTGAAGATTAAAAACACCTAAATAACAACAAGACCACCTTACGCTATCTCTGGAGTGGTTAGGACACATTTGGGTCAGTGTGGAGCTCAAGGAAGCCCAGTGGTGGAATGGGAGTGTTGGTGAAGATTTTAAAATTGGTGGAGAGACCTATAAGGAGTTAGGGGTTTAGGAGAGATCCCTGAGTAGGGTAGAGTGGAATAATCTAAGAAGACCAAAGAATAGGTCTTGGGAAGAGCAAGAGTGCTCTTGAGGTATAGGGCTCCCCATCACCCATGACTCAGATCGTGAGGAAAAATAGGCTTCCTAGAATTCTCCAAGACGCGGTGACCAAAATCAAGATCCACCAGGGATCGAGGGTGCTCAGTTGCATCAATTGTTAGAGGATACTCTTGCTAACCTTGGACCGAGGCAAGATAGAGATCAGATAGATATTGGTGAGGGAGAGAGATCCCCTAGATGGAGAGAGGTTCTAGCACAGCAGGAGGCGATCATAGCCGTTCATATGAGAGACCTACTTAGAGCTCGTTCGCCCACTTTAGATGGTTTTGGTAGTGGACTAGAGGCTAGGACATGGTTGATAGACCTGGACCATTTTTTTGTTATGCACCCTTATAGTAGCAACACGAAGGCCAGATGTGCTATCATGCAGTTACAAGACTTTACATCTACCTAGTGGAGATTGGAGGAGCACAAGCTCTGTATTGACATTAATTTGGTTTCTTGGGATATGTTCATCGAGAGGTTTAGAGTTAGATTCCGATATAACCATTGGCGACAATGTCATGGAGATGAGTTTCATGCTCTATGACAGCTGGCCATGTCATTGGAACTATATGAGCATAGATTCTATGAGCTCAAACAGTACGTTGGTATTGGTGACGATGAGAGCATGCTTGTTCAACACTTCATTAGGGGCTTAAATGCAAGATCAGTGGTGGTGTTCAGGTTTTTGAACCCAAGACCATGGATACATTAGTAGAGAAGGCTAGACTAGTGGAGGATAATTTAGTGATGGTGTTGGGTGGACATATTGGAGTACAGATAGGTAGTGCTTCAGCTATAGGACCTAGTTCACTTAGTGGAAAGGTTTAAGGAGCTAGAACACCTAGAACACAACATGTGTCTGTACAGAGTGGTCAACATCATAATTCACAGAGGAAATAAAATAATTTCCAGCCTAGACAGGGTGACAGATATCAGTGAGGGGGTGACATAAATTGGAGGAAAAACAAACGCCCCAATTATGAGCAGTCAACATAGAGTACATAGTCTACCTATAATAGGGGTAGCATTTAGTATTTGAGTGTGCCTCCTGGAGGTAGAGGATTCGGCAGGGGTACATGATGTTTTTCTTGTGGCCAACAGGGTCACATAGCATGATATTGTCCCAATATGGGCACATAAGGTTATACTCAGAGGCCAATGGCATGAAAGCCAACTATTGGAGATGTGAGTAGAGGTCATCGGGTATTTGTTATAGTTGACAACTGCCAGGATAATCATCAGAGCACAGTGGTAGAGACTTTGAGTATGTTACAGGGTAACAAGGTTACCATTTTATTTGATTCAAGAGCATCAAATACTTTTATTTCATCATCTATCATGGTGTGTTGTAGACTAAGGGAAGTTAAGAAGGAAATTAAGTGGCAGGTCGAATTGGCCTCTAGTGCTAAAGTTGTAACACATTCCCTAGTACATGATTGTCGATTGGAGATTGAATCCTTTCACACTACATTAGACCTCCGCATTATACCACTGGGGTCATATGACATCATCTTAGGGATGGATTGGTTAGAGGCTCATAGAGCCGTTATTGACTGTCGATGCAAGTTGATTGGATGCATTGCTGTATTTGGCAGGGAGGTTGAGATAGTGGGAGTTTAGAGACCCATATCATTGAGGATGATCTCAGCTATGCAGCTAAGGAGGTGTGTACGTCAAGGTTGTCAGTTGTTTGTAGTGATAGTAGATGACTTGGAGTTGGGTGATAGTGAGGAGAAGGTTTCACTTGATAGCCACCCCATACTTCAACAATATGTTGATGTATTTCATAGTGAGATTCTAGGGATGCCACCTTAGTGTTACATCAATTTCAAGATTGATCTTATACCTAGATTTGAGCCTATTTCACGAGCTCCATACCATATAACTACACATGAGCTTAAGGAGCTTCGCTTGTAGCTAGAGGAGTTGTTAGCAAAGGGTTTCATTCTCCCTAGTGTTTCACCTTGGGGAGCACTAGTAATTTTTGTGAAGAAGAAGGATGGTTCTCTTTGATTGTGCATAGATGACCATCAGCTGAATAAAGTGAAAATCAAGAACCATTATCCCTTACCTAGGATCAATGATTTATTTGATCAGATCAAGGGTGCTATGGTCTTTTCAAAAATCAATCTTAAGTCAGGGTACCATCAACTACGTACTTTGATTCCAAAATTCATAAGATGACATTTCACACTCGTTATGGTCACTACAAGTTTATAGTGGTACTATTCACATTGATGAATGCACCATCTATATTCATGAGCTTGATGAACGGAGTCTTTCATACATATTTTGATATCTTTGTATTGGTATTCCTTGATGACATATTGATCTATTCCAGGACAGTAGAGGAGCATGAGGAGCATCTGAGGCAAGTTTTGTAGTGTTTGAGAGACAATCAGTTGTATGCTAACCTGTCCAAATGCAAGCTCTTTAAGACCGAGGTTAAGTACCTTGAACATGTGATATCAGGAGAGGGTATTTCAATGGATCCTGTGAAGATCCAAGTGAGCATTGATTGGCCTATGCCCACTAATGTGGAAGAGATACACAGTGTCATGGGGTTGGCAATTTATTATAGATGCGTTGTTCAAGATTTCTCGAGGATAGGACATCTTATCACTTCTCTTCAGAGGAAAGGGAAGAGATTCATCTAGTCAAAGTAGTGTGAGACAACATTTTAAACTCTGAAGGAGAGGTTTACCAATGCACCAATTCTTGCAATACCTAATCCTACTGGAGGTTTTGTTGTCTATATAGACACATCTTTGGAGGGATTAGGAGTAGTCTTGATGTAGGATGGTCAAGTCATTGTGTATGAATCTTGCAAAATCAAGGATCATGAGTTGAACTACCCCACACATGATCTTGATTTAGCACTGGTAGTACATGCTTTCACGAGATGGAGATACTTCCTTTTGGGTCACAAATTTGAGCTGCATAGTGACCATCATATCCTACAGTACATCTTTATGTAGCCCAATCTTAATGCTAGGTAGAGGCGGTGGATGGATTTCCTTTGTAAGTATGACTTCGAGGTGAAGTTCATCCAGGGGAAGGAGAACGTAGTTTCCAATGCTCTCAGCAAATCAAGACATGATTTTTCAGTGGTGACTCTTGGTGTGGATTTGAGCAGTTTGATTCTTTCTACACTTCCTACAAACTGTTGGTATCAGGAGGTGAGATGAGAGATAAAGACAGGCAAGACTCTTGAGGGAAGATTCTCAGGTTATTCTCTAGAGTTGTATGGTTTTTTGAGGAAAATGGGATGCTTTTATATTCCATATTCTAGAGATCTTCATACCTTGGTTATGATAGAGGCACATCAGGCACCTTATTCAGCTCATCTTGGAGTGAAGAGATGCATGCCAATTTGTGATATCTATACTTCTGGGCAGGTATGAAGTGAGACATCGCTGAATTTGTGTCAAGGTGTTTAGAGTGTCACTGAGTGAAGGTTGAGCAACATCATCTGACAAGACTTCTGCAACCACATTTGGTGTGAGAGTGGAAATGAGATATAATCTTGATGGGCTACCCAACTCTTCACGATGACACGATGCTATTATGGTGACAGTGGATAGGTTGACGAAGGTATCACACTTCTTGATTGTTTTTTCATCCTATAATTCTTCGTTCGTTGCTAGAGTGTTCATGGGAGATATTGTTAGGTTGCATGGTATTCCTCATTGGATCATTTCTAACAGGGATCCTGTGTTCACCTCAACTCTTTGGACGTCATTATAGCATGCCATTGGGAAGTAGTTAAACTTTAGTTTGGCGTATCACCTTGAGACAGATGGACAGACCAAGAGGGTCAACTAGATTTTTGAAGATATGTTACACATATATGTGATGGACCAGCTGACATGATGGGAGGAATATCTCCATTTAGTGGAGTTTTATTATAATAACAGTTATCAGAGTTCGATTGGTACGCCTCCTTTCCAAGAATTGTATGGATGACCGTGTCAGACTCCTTTGAGTTTGGATTGGTTAGAGGATAGAGTTATTTTGGTTCCTAAGATGCTTCAGGACATGGAACAGTAGGTGATCTAGATCAGGGAACATTTGGTTGCTGCACAAGATAGGTAGAAAAATTATGCAGATGCGCATCAGGTGGACTGTCAGTTTTCAGGAGGTGACCGAGTATTTTTGTGAGTACGTGTATGAAAGAGTCCAATCTAGTATGGAAAGGGCTCTAAGCTCGCACCTTGCTTCATCAAGCCATTCAATATTCTTGTGAAGATTGGACTAGTAGCTTATCGTCTTGCTATGCCGCCCAGTCTCTCTCACATACATGACGTATTCCATGTTTCAGTACTCAGTCCTTACCACCTTGATATATCTCACATCCTTGATTAGAATACCTTATAGGTAGAGGATGAGAAGCTGGATTTGGAGCCCGTGGATGTCACGTAGTATAGGAGACTCTCCCTCAAGGGTAGAGATATTGAGTAGGTTAGGGTCTAGTGGGATCCGAGAGATGATAAATCGGCTACCTGGGAGGATGCGACCAAGATGAGGGAGCTCTATCCCTATGTGTTTGTAGGCTTCTAGGAGTAAGCCTAATCCTAGGGGGAGGATGTAGCACCCCTCTAATTTGCTAATGCTTTTAGACAGTGATTTTATTATGATAGACTATGATACTATGTTGTTATTTGATCACGAAAATTATAGCGATGATGGTTTTTATTTTGGGATGTGATGGTACACTATATTGATGATTATTATTTATGACATGCTTTCTGGTTAGCATAGTTGTTTATGTGATTTGACATTAATATATGTTCATTTGTAGTTATTTGATGTTTAATTTTCATCAATTTTGATGTGACACTATATTGGTGAAGGGAATGTGATTGCATCACTCGCTTGCGAGTGCCTTGCGATTCCACGATTTTCTCTTCATGGTGTGATTGTTCTTGATCTATATACATGTACAACATATGTTTTTATTGCAAGATTGTAGGTACAAGACATTGAATCCACTTGGATTCATAGGTTTGAGCATGTCCATTGCCCAACAAAATAGTTGATTGGGAGGTAGTAATTGGGTTTCCTTTTCAAACCATAATCCTAGTCATAGTGTGTCATCAGTTCTTGTTTTGGTCCTGCTTTGTTGTCATGTTATCCCCATTTTCCTTGTCATTTAATTATTTTGCAAGGTATGCTCTGTGGGAAATTAATGTTAACTAATTTTATAATGTTTTTAATTGATTATTTTTTTAATCATGATTAATGTTGTAAGAAGCTTTAAATTTGATTTAATTAATTAGAATTAATTTATTGTATAAAGTAATTTAATTATTAGATTAAATCTATTTTACATAGTGATTAAAATTAATTAGATTAAATTTGATATTTAAGTTGTTAGATTATAAAAGCTTTGTTTAATTAATTATTTAAATTAATTAAATGAAGTTGTGAATTTGATTGAATGTATAATTAAAATTAATTTTTGTTTTTAAATTATTAAATAAAAAAATATCATATAAATATCTTGGAGGAAATATCTTTGATTTGTTTTGGGAAGATATTTTGGGATTGTGACATGCGTTAGAAATTAATAATCTGTTGTTGGGAAATAATTCACAGAGATAATTATTTCATTAACTAAAAGAAAGAAAAAGGTTATTTCATGGGAATGAAAAAGATCTTTTGGGGTTGTTGAAAATTGGGGAAGAAGTTCTCGGATATTGGCTCTGGTTTTATTTTTAAACTTTTTGGAAAAGAGGATTTTACTAGAAGAGGCTTTGATAATTTTGGAATCTAAAGGTGAGGCTCTACTTCAAACTTTGATTCTTCAAGCTTCTGAAACATGTTCTTTGTTGTTTTTATTTATATTCAAATTGGAAAAGACTATTAGAATTAGTTATTGTCCCAGAAAAGATTGCATGTACAAAGAAGAAGATTTTATTTGTTTTTTTACAGCTTCAATATGTTTTGAAAATTAGAAAGATTGTTGTGAAAGCTTTAGAGCCTTTGTAGGAATTGATTTAAAACAATAGAATTCCCAGAAGGATTATATAGAAAATTTGGGAAACCTCTGTAAGAAATGATTTCAATCTTCTTGTAGAAAACCTTTGATTGAATTGGAAAAGATCTTCCTATAGAAGATTATTGTTTTTCTTCCAATTAGTTTTATTTGGCTTGAGAAATTGAAACCTCTGGTAAAATTTGAAAATATCCTCCTGTAGGAAATCTTTGTGAAAATTTTCTCTTCTCAAAACAATCATTTTGATATACTCATATATATATATGTTAATATATACATATACATATATAAATATATATATGAATATTTTTATAAAAGTTTTGTAGAAATTTATTTTGAAAAAAAAAAGGGAATTGTACTCCATATGATGAAATGGAAATTGCAGGTTCTTATCTTGAATTTTTTTTATAAGTATTTAAGTTTGTACGGGGGGCTGGGGATACCCCACAGCCGCCACACCCCCTTAGGGGAGCCAACTATGTTAACATCCTGGCCATCAATAATGGTTGTCGAGTATTTTTGTCCACCATTTGATTTAGACTCTATTTTATATGGTTTTTCTTAATATTTGGCTTTATATATATATATATACATAATAAATTATGCATACATATACATTTGCATAAATATATACATATTTTAATATATATTAATATATATTTTTGTATATATATGTATATATAAATATATATTTATTTTATTATTGTTTGGAAATTGTAAATTGATTTTTAATTATTAAAATAATATATTAATTTCTATATATATGATTATATATAAAAACATATGTAATTGTATATATATTTGAATATATATATTTAAATGATTTTTTTATATTAGGTGCATGCAAATGCACGAAATTGGATGTATTAAATGAAATGATTTAAAAAGGGAAATTGAATTAAATTTTTAGATGTAATTTCTTAATTGACTTTAAATGAAATGGTATTAAGTTAGATTATTTGAGCAATGAATTATTGTTTCTTGGAACGAAAATTGGATTAAGGAAATCCTAATGATAGTTTTTATTACTTTCCTGAATTTCTTATTTAATTATGATGTTTTATGTCCATGTTAGTTGGGTAATATGTTATTGTGAAAGTGTAAGCCTTCTAGATATAGTAATATTGTGAGGGGGTTGTTGTGATATTTTGTACAACCCTTTGGTTTCCTTGGGTAGTGCACTTGGTTGTGATCCAATTTAAACACCCGGTTACTACGAACAGGATGTGTTTCCTTTGCATTTTGGTTGGGATTTAATATCTATTTTGTGCACTTTGTCTACCCTCGATTTATGGATTAGATCCTTGTGTTGTTAGTAGGGGAGTGGCTCTCAATGGGGTCCATCACACAAATTGGTGCCAGGTTAACTCATGTGAGATTTAGATAATTTAGTGGAAATTAAATAAAAGTATTAGGGGAAAGGGTAGTTTTAAACACATAACTTGTTAATTTTGCATCACTCATTTGCTCAAGGGCTTGTATAGACTTGAGATGAAATGAGAAGGCCTAAAATGAAATGATCATTATCTTGTCCCTTTGAAAGATATTTGATTCTACATCAGTTTGCATGTGGGGTCGGGGATTGTGTGAGGCTACCAGGGTAACCCAAGATGGGGACTAAGGCCTAGGAAGATTTTCCAAGGTAACCCATGATACTTTTTGATGACACTCCTCCTATGATAACAATTTGTATTGTTTAGTTGATTTACTTGATTCTTTTACTCTGGAAGCAATGTAACCTTCATGTATTGTATTATACTTGTATAGTTTGGTCTTTTGGTTCCATGTGTCTTGAGGTTATTAGTTATGCCTAGGAAGCCCTTTTACTATCTCCTAGCATGGGGGGTGGGCCTTTGGGTACCACTTGGTTGGGTGGAACATGCACCTTACACCATTGGGTTTCCACTTCATGTTCATGATGGCAGGATATTCTAGATTGGAGAGCTCGCGTGTTCCAATTGATTTGAACCTTATCTCTTATGTTCTATTGGATCAGTTGGATGCTATTGTATTTGTACTACTCCTCATTTGTATTCGAGGATAATCCTTGTAGCATTGTAATTGTAATATTTTTTGTATAGTCTACCTCATTTTGGAAATGAGCTTTGTAACTGCTATATTGAATTAATGCAATCTATGAATGATTTTAATATGTACTTTGTATCTTATAAAATGAGTTTAATGTTATTGGATCTATGTTCTTTATCAAATGAGTATAATTTATATGCTATGACTGAGTTTACTTTTGTATGTTATGGGTTTCAAATGTAAGCATTGTCACATACCTTAGAGGATGTATGTGTTAAGTGTAGTTCACTTTACTTATTGTTGATTGCACTTTCAAAAAAAATTTGTTATGCTTCCATTGTATTTGCGTCTTCCTCTAGGGTTATGTGGCAGGGTGTTATAGTCTTCTTTTATTATTGTGATGCACATTCACAACTCATGATGTCATATCCTCCTCTTTAATGATTCATCACTTTCACCTAGTGTATTTGTCACAATTAACCATATCCTTAGTTTCATTTCACTTACTTTCAAATTATGTACCCTAGCAAATATCATGGTTTTCTTGAGCTTCTAATATAATTTCACCAATTATTTTAATATTTTTATATGATAGCCTTTATTATAGAAATGTGGCTTTGTGATCATATTATTCATGATTTTTATTTCAAACTCTATATTTATTCAAGTTGATCTATTACATTTTTTATCCTATAATTTATAGAGTTTCCCTTCTATTATTATGGGAATGCATTTCTCCTATATTTAGTAGAAAATTTTGTAATGAACTTTGTTGGAATTTTGGAGATGTTGGAAGCTTGAGTTGTTTGTGAGTTGCTTAGGTGTTGTCATTGATGCTAACCCCTTGTATGAATAGAGTGTTGGAATGTTGTTGGTGTTGATGATGTCAACCCTTAGCATTGGATTTGTTGGTATTAATGTAAACACAATGTTGTTCGTGTTGTCATTGATGTCCTACTTCGGTATAGTTGCAGACGTTGTTGGTTTGCTTTATGTTTGGGGAAAATATTGTTGTAGTTGGAAAGTTTTTCATGTTTCAAATGATGTAGATATGTTGCATAGATGTTAGTAATGTTGCTGATGAAGTTAGTTAACTTGATCTCCAAGTGATTTTTAGAAAATTTGAATGAAAGAGAGTTTAGTGTAATAGAGTGGTGTTTAGTAATCTGCTTCACATTTCTTCATGCTTGAAGATATGCTCATGCGGTTTGGACATGATGATCACAAGTGTTTAGAGGTGCCATATCTAGAGTTTTAGGAATAATAGAGAAGTTTAGCCTATCTCAACAAGCTGTAGGAAATTGTGGTAGAGTGCAAAGCCATTGATGATACAACCACAGTGAGACTAAATGTGTTAGTTGATATTCCTACATAGGTCCTTATTAAAGAGTAAATTCTTATTGTAAAATATTTTGATAAACCTAGGTTATGGCTAGAAGCATTCAAGTTCAAAAGGGAGATTATGGACAAATCTTTAGAAGAATGCATGATGATTGAGATGGATTTGGGTGGTATTTCTACAAGATGTATTTTATTTCTAGAAGCTATGAAAGGTAAGTCCCTCACAAAGGACTTTATTAGGTTGGATCAATTGAAATAGTGGTGGAAGGACTACTTCACCCATGTTGGTGACAGAGGTGTCACTAAAGATTACTTGGAGAATGTTTCTTTGTATATTAGTATGATGCAAAAATTCTAGGAGTCTAAGCTAGATTGGGATAAGATATTGAAAAATATGGAGGTGAAATAACTTCAACAACCCACAAAATTAAAATTATCCCAATCCCTAGCCAAGAAGAGTTCAATAATGTTTTACATAAATCCCAATTTTAATAAAAGGAAACAAATGGGAAATGGGGAATAATAGCGCATACCTACCTTGAAGTTAGTACAAATCATTTTTGGAGATCACAAGATAGTCTGGGTGACCTAAGAATTAGTGAAAATATGCTTTATTTAAAATTTAAAATGAGTATTTAATGTAAAAATAGGATTTTATGTTTTAAATATAAATTGAATTAAAGTTATATGAGGTTGACCTAATTAGGGTTCCCATCTTGATTTAATACTATCCCTTGATTTAGAAGCCCTAAATTGTAATGAAATCTATAAATGTGAGGTTTTCCCTCATTTTGTAGTTGGCTCTAGAATTGTTGTAAAGACTTTTGGAGCTAAAAATAAGAAGAAGACATTAATTTTGGGTGTTCTTTTCTTTGTTGCTTGATATCATTGCATGGTTCCTATTTTCTAAATTGTTTCAAATTATTTAGTTTCACATTCATTCATATTTATGGAAAAGTTTTTAAGAATATTGAATGAGTTTGTTGCTCATACCATGTGTGATTTGTTGCTTGTAAGTTACAATGCATTGTTAGTGTGAGTCATTTTAATGCAATAGTTCAACTATGAATGTTTACTCATATTATTCCAAAATCTAGGTATGTGTTTAAATGCTTTGCAATCTAAAAATAATTTAAATTCCTTTCATGATTACACCATCTCTGTGGAGTTTTAAGGTTTTCCTTCATTAAGCAGAGATAGGTTTATTGGGGATTCTTCCATCTGAAACATTTTCCATTCACATGATTGTCCTTAGGTTTTAGATTAGATCTCTTTGAAACCCTTTCAATCTTTTGCATTTTATTTAAATATAGGTTGTTTTTAAGGAAAAGGCATCACTCATGCTATTGTATTTGATGCAATATAGAATTTACAAACTTTAGATCTAGAAATTTTAGTTAGGGTTTGTATCCATTCTTTAGATTTCATAAATCCCTTGTTTGGGTCTTATATATTTCAGTCTTATTACCATAAATGCCCCTTGTGATTACCAGAAAATTAAATCAACTACTGAGTTGTTTTTCATAGTTAAAAATTGACAATCCTGAACCTTAGTGTCATTTTCTAAAGTTTTCCTAAAGAAATTTTCCTTTTAAGAGAGATAAAACACTTATGTTTTATCTATGTTGTGTAGTGCCAAAACACTCATCAAAAAAATTAGCACTAGAAAGAGGGCTACTTAAAACAAAGCTAGAGCATATAGGAACATTTTCTGCTAGCAGATTCCACATAATACTAAGGTCCACACCAAATACAAGAGAATTTCAGGAGCTTAAAACCCCTACATGAGCTAGGAGAGCTAGGAAAGGGGAAGGTTCATCTTCAACACCACTTGCCACATCTTTATCACCTCCATCTTCTAGTTCTACATCTTTTGCTTCCCCACCTTCACCTCAACCTAGAGTTAAGGTTTAGGTTGTTGTACCACGACCATTACCACCCCACCTCCACCAATGGCTTGGATAGCTAACAACACATCACCTCTCACCTTTAAAGACTACCATGAGATGCCCAAGAATCCAAATTTGTTTTGCTCCAAGTTCTTTACTAATGATCCCAATAGAACCAAAGAAGAACATATTAAGATATTTCAAAAAACTCTTAAAGACAAAGTGATTATCCATGAGGATGTGGATTGCATGATCCTTCCATATTCTTTGGGGGAAGAATCTTTCTATTGGTTTATTCATTTACCATATGGGTCAATACAGGATTGTGAAGGTATGAAGAATAATTTTTTGTAAAATTTCAAGGTTCCCATTAGCCCAACTAATTTGTATAAGCAGTCCATCTCAATCAAGAGGCAAGAAAATTAACGCATAAGTTCCTTTAATAACAAATTTCATAGAGCCTACACTAGGCTAAGAGATCCTTATACTGTGAATGGCACATCAGCTAGATCGATTTATTATGAAGCCTTGGATAGTCTTACCTCAACCTTTTAAAAAGGGGAAAACTATACCCCACAAAGCTTAGTGGTTGCATATGTTGAGGCAATTATTGCAAGTGCTGATTTGGGATATAATATAATAGGTCCACTCCCTTCATTAGGCATAACAACGAATCCAAATAAAATCTAAGGCTTGACCCAAGCATTAACTAACCATACTTCAATGTTGAATGAAATTCCAAAAATGTAGATGGTACCTCATCCAAGTCCTCCATTAAATAATACTCCTTCCAAAGTCTCTACCTACTTGTAGAATTCAAATACACTAGCCTATCTACAAAATTCTAATGTACCTATCTATTTACAAAATTTTATAGCAATCCATCTTGTATATCTTTAAAATTATGTCCCTAATCAAACCTCATCTAAAAATAATCAAATTGATGAGTTGATGTAACAAGTAAAGAAGATTTCTAATGAGATAACTTACCCTAGAAATTAAAAAAACCAGCTACAAAATTCTTAGAGAAATTTTTAGGCTAATTATAACAATGATCAAGGAAAAAGTTCATGCTAGAACCATAACTATGATTTTAAGAAAAATAAAAATTTTAAAGGTAAAAAAAAACTTGGAACATAGAAACCAAAAATGGAGGAGTTACCACTCCACTTGACCCACCAAATAATTCTAAGAAGTTTCCTAGAGGATTATATTTAGATGAAGCAACATTATTAGGCTGGTGTAGGCTACACAACACAAATTAGCATTTGGAACTTAATTTTCCAGAAGTCCGAGTTGCATCTAGAATAATTCAATTGGAGGTGCAGAACACTAAGAATATGGATAATTTTTATGGATGCGAGATAGTTCCTTCCAATCCATATGATTTTGTGATGGTGGTAAATCAGGCCCCATTCCATAGAGTGAAGGACAATAAACCTAAGACTGAAAATCCCACAATGACCGATGCTAAATTAGAGGATGTATGTAATGAATATTCTCTTTCTTAGTTTTTCAATGTAAATGTTGATCACTCTAAAGGAGATGATGTTAAGATGTTGAATCAAAGAAAGACACCATATGAACTACAAAATAGGAAAGTGGACAGTTCATTCACCACCTCTACTCTACCAAATAATTTCAATATTATTCCAGACCCTAATGCAAGCAACAATCCTTCATTTCTAAAGGTACCAACATAGTATTTTGTAAAATAAAACCAATCTAAGTCCAAAATTTCCCAAATGGGGGAGTATTTAGTAGAGGAGTTGAAGAAAATAAAGGTAGGTCTCTTAGCTTTTGAATTGTTAAAAGTTCCTGAAATTAGGAATACATTGTTTAGATCAATGCATGGGATTTCTCAACTAGAAGCCTCACAAGACACAACAACAAAAAGGGTCCATCTAGCATAATTGATAATGAGCTAGTGATCTAAAAAATATTGGAAAAAGGAAAAGAAAAGGAAAAGGCTCAAGTATCTTAGGCAGATACTTCGGCAAGTTTGTTTTGAGAAAGGCGTGAAGCCCCCCTTTCTTGTTAGCTTTGTGTATATTTGGGAAAAATCTGCATAATTGTTTACATGATTTGGGTGCTTCCATGAATGCTATGCCTCTTGCAATATGTAAGGCTCTTGGTCTTACTCCCACCCCATCTCATTGAAAAGTGACATAGCTAGATAAAATAAAGGTGAATGTTGTTTGAGAATTAAACAAGATTTTTATGCAAGTGGCATTAGACCCTAGATTTCAACCAGTGATTGGCATACATGTAGTTGATATTCTAGATGCCTATGATTTAATTTTGAGCAAAGACTAGGCCAAGACACTCAATGGGTATATATACACTAATCATTCACACATGTGGCTCCCTTGGAAATGAAATCAAACTAGATTCGTATTGAATAAGATCCTAGAATGAAGCATATGATCACATAATACAACAAGACCAATGAAGTATTATTCTCTGAAAAAACTTTGGGAGCCTATATTCTTGTTGTTGTAGAAGAGGAGGAGGAAATACTTATGTTCCATGATGTTTCCAGGGATTTGAACTAGATTCCTAGTAGCATAGAGGTATGTGTTGAGACAAATGATGATGAGTCTCAAACTGCTAGGTAAATTAGGCTATTTGAAGGATTTTAGGAATTTATGAAAAGGTGTGTACACGATCAGTTCAACCTAGGAAATAAAGTAGAATTTAAGGATCTTTTTCTACCCTATTGGTGTAGGATCCATGATGTGTCTCATTTAAATTTTGAGTGTTTCCTATGCCATAGTGTAGTAGAGGAAATTAAAAAGTAGATTAATCCTTTTGGCATTGCTACAAAAAATAATAAAATTCAAGAGGAGCATCCAACTATGCAGTAAAGTCATCTTGAGAAAATATCTTAGTAAAATATTAAAACACATTCCAACAATAAAGGGGAAATACATCAGACTAAGTTTTGGACTTCAAGATTTGATAGTTCCAAATCCAAGCAAGGAGTTGGAGTGGGATTCAAATTGATTAGCCCTACTGGTAAGACATCTTTTGTAGCTCATATATTATAATTCTATTGTACCAATAATGTCATAGAAAACAAAGAATTGGTACGTGGTCTCTTAATGGCATTGTGTAAGAAGGTCAAATCCATTCAAGTGTTTGGATATTTTGAGTTAGTGGTAGAGCAAGTTAGGATATAATACTCTTTTCATGATAGGAGGATGACCAACTATTGACATCACATCTGGAACCTGATACAAGGTTTTGATGCCTCCAATAATCATCTGATCCCTCATAGAAAGAATAAAAATACTGATGTATTTCCTCAAGAAACAAGTACCTTGCAGCCCCTATCATTTTCACATTTAAACAAATTCACTATTGAACAAACTCTTATGCTATCAATACCATAAAATGTTACTAAATTCCAATTCTTTGAAGATGATAAGTACATACCCAACTTCATCGCTACCTACGATGTATTTTCTACATAAATCATTGATGAAGAAGAACTCAAGGAAGTAGAGTCGGACCTAGAAGGAGTGATCAACTTGAAGAAAAACACTATTTTGAGGGGTATGGTCCAGCTAGAAAGAACCTTTGATTTTGATCAATTAAGAGAGTAGGGTCAACAAGTGAAAAAAAAGTCTATAGAAATTTAGTGTGATGCCTACAACATGGGCACCTCAAAAAATGTGAAGAACGTCATTATTGGTAAGGTGTGTACTCATAAAAAAAGAGGGGATAATCAAAGCATTGCATATATACCAAGATGTGATCACATGGAGCTATGAGGATTTGAATACATATGACACATCCATCATCACATATATGATACCACTTAAGGCTAATGTAAATTCATTTAGGTAGAGGAAGTGACCTATTAATGCCTTATTGGAGCCAATTATCCATAAAGAAGTACAAAAACTACTGTCAAGTTGAATTA
Source organism: Sequoiadendron giganteum (assembly GCA_007115665.2). Taxonomy (NCBI): domain Eukaryota; kingdom Viridiplantae; phylum Streptophyta; class Pinopsida; order Cupressales; family Cupressaceae; genus Sequoiadendron; species Sequoiadendron giganteum. Next base: position 564,160,988 of record CM021103.1, on the reverse strand, counting down.
TTTTTTTGTGAGGTATTTGACATGGGTCACCAACTTGGTACCACTTAGAAAGAAGAATGGGGATATTTTCCTATGTGTGGAATTTCAAAATCTCAATCGAGCATTATAGAAAAACAATTACCCTATGCCTCCTTTGGATGAAGTTATACAAGTCATAAATGACTCTCAAATAATGTCCTTCTTGGAAAGGTATTTTGAATACAATCAAGTAATGATTCAACAAGAAGATAGGATGAAGACCATATTCACCACTAAGTGGGGAACCTTTTCTTATAGATGTATGTTGTTTGGATTTATCAATGTTGGAGCCACATTTTAGCATGCAATGGATATAGCCTTCAAGGAGTTGATTGGTAAGTGCATCATAATATATATGGATGATCTAACAATGTTTTCCAAGAGGAGGGAGGATCACATTTCAAAACTATGCAAAATATTCCAAAGATGTCGAGAGTTTGGCATCTCACTCAATTCGAAGAAGTCCATATTTGGTGTAACTAAAGGAAAGATACTTGGTCAAGTGATCTCAAAAAATGGTATATTAATTTATCCAAATTGAATTCAGGCAATATTAAAAATTTAGCCACCTACAAGCAAGAAGGAAATGAAGTCTTTCTTTGGCAAGATCAACTTTGTAAGGAAATTCATCATAGGCTTCACTACGATTATGAAACCTCTAAATCCCATGCTGAAACAAGATGCTAAGATTGATTGGACATTAGAATAAAAACGTGCATTTGAAGATATAAAAAAAGGAATTACTGATTCCCCTATTTTAGTAAGTCTTGAATACACAAAGTCCTATATTTATTCCTTCATTTTAGATCATTCATGTGTTGGTATGCTTATGCAAAAGAAGGAATAAGGTGACAAGCATCCTATCACCTTCATGAGTGCCCCACTCAAATATGTTGAACTATGTTATCTGAGTGTGGAGAAATAGGATTATGCATTGGTACACAAAATCAAGAAATTTATACATTATATTCTAAGAAATAAGGTGTTTTCCATTATACCAAATCCAACGGTAAAGATTATTTTAATGCAAAATGAGCTGGGTGAACACAAATCCAAGTAGGAAACCATGCTCTATAAATATGACATGGAGATACAACCCATGAAGTTGGTTAGGGAGAAATATTTGACACATATGATGACTGAGGTTAATCCAAATTTAGCAACATAATAGTACAACCTTGAGGATGTGTCTCTAGATGAATGGTATGATGAGATTGTCTAATATCTACTTATCTAGAGCTTCCTACCACATTTAAATGTTGTCCAAAGGTGCACCTTCTGATTGAAGAGTGGTGGTTACATGATGAAAGGGGAAATATTGTACAAGAAGAATCATGGAGTCTACCTTCAGTGTTTGGGAAAGGAAGCAGTAGTGACGGTGATAAAAAAATTTCACAATAGATTTGGGATTGGTCATGGTTTGGGCCTTCAAATAAAAATCAAACCTTGAGGGAAAGATATTACTAGCCCAAACTATTTAAGGATGTGCAGGCACATTTTGGACTTGTCATACTTTCAAAACTATTTCCATCAGAGAGAATCATGATGCTACCCCTGGGTCACTGAAGTACACCCATTCACACAATGGGGGCTTGAATTTATTGGTATGATTAATCCACCATCCTCCACCAGTCGCAGGTGTATTCTGACTACTACAAAATAGTGCACTAGATGGATAGAATCTATCTCATGTAAGAAATGCATGACTAAGGTAGTAATTAAATTTCTAGAAGAACATGATGTCACTCATTTTGGATGTCTTTTTTCCTTTGGTATGTGATAACGATCTTGTATTTTCTTCACTGAAATTCTTGGAGTGGGCATTCGATTATGACATTCCATTAAAGTTTTCCTCTAATTACTATCTGTATGGGAATGGGTTAGCTGATTCCACTAATAAAAATCTCTTGAGTGGCATTCGTAAGTTGCTAGATAAGAACTCCAAGGATTGGCATACTCAATTATGGTTTTATTTGTGGGTAGATCATAATCGACATAAGGCTATCCTAGGAACCTCTTTGTACCACCTAGTTTATGGTCAAGAACTTGTCTTTCCCATCCACTTTAGAATCCCCATGTTACAGTTTATCAATGAATATTATGATGAGGGATAGAAACTAGAATCCTATCTTACCCAAATCCTCCACTTGGAGGAAAAACATGATGAAGCTATTGAAATTTTTATCAAACATCATGGCATTGTAAAAAATTGGTTCGATCAAAAAGCTAAGGTCAAGGCCTTCAAATTTTTTGATCTAGTCTTATGCCAGGACAAAGCATATGAGAGAAAGGGGGAACATGGAAAATTAAACAAGATTTGGCTTGACCCCTTCCAAATTTTTGAGATACTTGGGGACAATTCTTATCACTTGAAGACCCTCATGGGTGAAGATGTCTCATTGCCCATCAATGGACAATATTTGAAACATTATTTCCTTGCTTGAGATATTTTAGCTCAAACCTGTTTTACATAGTTATTTTGGGAGGTTTTTTGTAGGGTAGGTTGCTTTAGGTTAGTTTTCTTTTGCTCTAATTTTTTTGTGCTTTTTCTTCGGAGGTGGGTTGGTTTTCCTATTTGATAATTGGGTCGTAATGTATTGAACAATCAGAGGGTGTTTTGTTGAATTTTCATGTCTATTTGTTTCATAAATTTTCACAACTCATCTAGGGATAGCTGGTCATTTGCAGTAATTGAGTTTCATAGATTGAATTCTCACTTGAATTAGAAGGGAATCATTATTTGAATATTCTTACACTTGTTGTGGTCATCCCAATATATACATATTTTAATGTTTCTTGGGAAGTTTTATGGTAGTTATTTAGATGTTGTGACAGGTGAAAAATATAAAGCCCACTTTAGTGACCACTACAATTTCCAAGCCCAAACTAAGCTTCATTCATTATCAACCAATAAGAGAAAATATGTTAATAAAATTTATGGCTTGATAGGTGTGTGAATAACTCTATTAGGGCTATAGATTCCCAAATGACAATAGAGAAATGTTTGTGGGGATTGTAGTTATAACCTCACCGGGGCTATGGACACCTAACTAACAACAAGGAAATGTCCAAGTTACTTTTGGAGTTGGAATATCTACATAGCTTGTCTTAGTTAACTGATTGATTACTTGAGATCTTCTAAGGAAAGGAATGAAATCACAAAGCACACACCATTTATGATCTAAGAGGGGAGGCAATTTGATTCAATTAATGATTTCATTTCTCTATCAGGTAGGTTTTCCTTTTATGAAGATTTGATTTAGGGGACTAGTCAAGAGTTTTGGGTTTTAGATGAATTTTTATCCTTGCAATGTTCAAGAACATTTCCCAACAAAGTCACCATTTATTGTATATTTTGCACACATGCCCCATCCAAAATGGGGACCCACTTTTCTTTTTCAGTCCTACTTTAGGTTGCTATATTTTCCCCTTAAGAGATGGGTCCTCAAAATTTCAATGGTATCATTTTATCATGCTTGCAAAAGATAACTTAAGTTGGAAAATGAGTCTAGTTTACAACAGGTCCTTATGATCCATTTGGCTAGGAATCATCACTTCAAGTCCCTTAAATTTCAACTAATTAAATATTAGAGATTTCTCATTGTCCTTAAATTCTCAACAGTCTTTACCTTGTGGATTAATTATCCCATTGGAAATCCCCAGATCCTAATATGTTAAAGATTTCCTACTCTCACAAAATCCTCAATGGATTTTTATGTCACGAATTTCTCATCTACTTGAAATCCCTAGTGGAGCATGTTGTCATAGATTTCTTGTTGGTTTGAGATCTATGGAGTTGATCCCATCACATATTTCTTGTTGGTTTGAAATCTGTAGAGTTTCTTTGTGTTCAGGATTTCCTAGGTGTGTGAAATCCTCGATGCTTCAGAATAACATCATTGTGAAAAGACATTTTGTATCAATGATTTTATTGTGTTCTGAAGTATGAAGAGGGAGTTTGATGAACATTAATGGTGATAGAATTAAGAGTTTAAAAGCATTTTAATTAATTATTTTACCATTTTCATTGTTGTAAACTTTTGGTTAAGCATTTGGGTGATTTTAAAACTAGGACATCTAGGTGGTCATGTGAGTGAATTATCGAGGGTTTGTTCTATAGATTTAGAGGTATTGGTGACTAGTTTGGCTTTCGTCTACTTTATCTTTCAAATCCAAAGGTTAGTTGCATTCTCCCATTCAATTGAAATATTGGTTATGGTGCAATAGTGTTTTATCATTAGTATTTATGTGCATCTCAAATAGCTTCCTTGGTTTACAACATATCATCTTCAAATCTCTTCATCTATTGAAAACCAACCTAGGTCTAGGACATCCCATTTTGCATGAACCATCCATTTTTGTGGGTTTATGCCTACTCTGAGTGGTTCCATATTATGCATGATGGTTATAAATGTGTATATGGTGATTTAGGTGGGAAAATTTCGAAAGTTGAATCAAAACATGGGGGCTCTATGATTAGGGTTCAACTTTGTACATTTTGGCAACTTGTGGTTTTCTATTTTAGGGCTAGGATTTAAAATCTTAGTGATGATAATGGCTATGGTGAGCCTACGTGGGTTGATTTTGAGCTTGTATTCTGAGGACTGTTTAACTAGGTTTTTCTCGAGGTAGAATTCTTGGATCATGTGAGTGAGGAAAAACTAGTACAAAATTGTTGAAACATGCATTTCAAAGGGAAACATCCATATGAGATTTTTTAATAGTCTCCAATTAAAATCATACATATTTTTCTTGAAAATTTTTACCATTGTGGTAGAATCTTTCTAAAATTTTGTTAGTCACAAAATTATTGGTCGAATGAAGCATTTCAAGTACTCCAAGAATTATTAATGAACCCATGAATTCAAAATGAAATAATACTTAGTCATTTTGAGAGATAAAGTTTCAACATCAAGGACTTATCACATGTTGGAAATCCCCAAGCCCTCCCATAGCCACAAAATTCATAACCCTTGGAAATTATTGGCGAACACACTATTGTGGAATTCACATCCTCATGAAAACTCAGATAGCCTCATCGTCGTGGATTTCACATCCACACAAAATTGTTGATACACTTTGCCATCATGGATTTGTTGTCTGGTTTAAATTTATGGACCCCTAATCCTTGAAGATTTCTAGTCCTTTAGAAATATCTAACAAGGTCATCATCGTGGATTTTACATCTACATAAAACCTCCAATAGATTATTCCCTCCATGATTTTGAACCCACTAGGAAATATTTCTTGAAGAATTGGCTTTTTTGATGTTCCTTAAACATTAAATTTGATTACACTTTGACCATGCATGATGGGATGAGGTATTCTAAGAATGATATTTAAAGTCTAAGTACCAAAAAGGATGAGGTTTAGGCATGACTCAGCTAGGCCTCACAAATTTCCTGAACTTGGTAAATCATTGAGACCTTTGTTATTGTGGATTTATCATCTAGAAATCCTTGATGTGGGCCATCACTGATTTCTCAAGCACCCAAAATCCTTGGATTTCTTAAAGAGGCTAAATAATTGAATTTCCTATATGAATGAAAAACCAGAGGTTGATCTCTTGGAGTGAATGTAATGATTGTGTAGGGGGGATTTTAGGAATGTTATTCATGATATTTGTGTTATGCATAATATGGATGTGGGTGTTTTCTTCATGATTTATTTATGATTACAATCCTATTGGATATATTTTCATTCTTTCCATAATTTTCCTTATTTTTTCAAGTGATTATGTTATTTACTAATAGATGCAAGTTGAGTCAAGAAAATAAAAATAAAATAAAAGGAAAGAAAACTTAGCTGAGAAGGAGGAACTATCCAAAATGGAGAGAATGAAGTATGATTTCAAGGATGTGTTATTAGACTCAAAGATTTCCTCTTACTAGGGATAGGTTGGGGACACCAACCTTGGGAATATAGATTTAGAGGATTTCAAGAAAATGATGACTTGTCTAGCCCCTACTGATTTAGGTTGGGGGCACCAACCTTGAATTTAGAGGGAAAGGGGGCATAATAGGGCATCCCTATCTTGAAGTTAGTACAAATGATTTTTGGAGATCATAAGATAGTTTGGGAAACCTAGGACTTAGTGACAACATGTTTTATTTCAAATATAAAATGGGCATTTAATGTAAAAAAATGATTTTATGTTTTAAATGTAAAAGGGAATTAAAGCTATATGAGGCTGGCCTAACTAGGGTTCCTATCTTGATTTAATCCTAGACCTTGATTTAGAAGCACTAAATTGTAATGAAATCCATAAATATGAGGTTTTTCCTCATTTTGCAGTTTGATTTGGATTTTTGTAAACACTTTTGGAGCTAAAATAAGAAGAAGACAATGATTTTGGGTGTTTTCATTCTTTGTTGCTTCATATTATTGCATGGTTCGTATTTTACAAGTTGTTTAAAATTATTTATTTTTATGTTCATTCCTATTTATGTCAAAGTGTTGAAGAATATTGGATGAGTATGTTGCTTGCAAGTTACAATGCATGGTTAGTTTGAGTCATTTTAACATAATAGTTCAACTATGAATGTTTACTCATATTATGCCAAAATTTGGGTATGTGTTTAAATGATTTATAGTCCAAAAATATTTTAAATTCCTCTGATGATTCCACCATCTCTATGGATTTTTCGGGTTTTCCTTGATTAAGAAGAGATAGGTTTTATTGGGGATTTTTCATTTTGAAATTTTTTCAATTCACATGATTGTCCTTATGTTTTAGATTAGATCTCTTTGAAAACATTTTAGTATTTTATATTTTCTTTAAATATAGGTTATTATAATGGAAAATGAATCACTCAAGCTATTATATTTGATGCAATATAGAATTTTTAGACTTTAGATCTAGAAATTTCAGTTACGATTTGTATCCATGTTGGGATTATGGAGCCTTGCAACATGGGCATGAAGTATGGATGGTTTGTGTTAGCTGTTCCTATGTTGTCATTGATGTCAACATAGTGATAACTATATGGGAAGTCTACTTGGTTTACCAGAAGTTGTTCTCTGGCGATAATACTCTTTTGTGATGGATTAGTGTACTGGTATTTGAGTCCAAAATTCACCGCAAGATTTGATATGAATCTAATCTCTTAACCATGTTATCATGAATCATTCAGAAAATTGTATCCTGGATCTTGAGATATTTTTGGTTGTGAGTAGAAAGTTATCTTTGAAAGAGTTCAAATCTATATTCTATTGTTGTTTCTTTCTTGGCATATTGTGTGGGAGACTCTGCATTTTATTAAGGTGAAAATTCTTATGCTATGGTTTTGTTGATAGTCTCTATGTTGGTACGGTGATTGGAAATTAATGTGTTCTCAAATCTAGAAGGTTTTTGCTTTGAGGTTTATTTTTTGGTTTGGAGAATTGTGTTCTAGTCTTGTCCAACTTAGCTTATGCAATGCATTATGGATACTAGTTATATTTTATGGATGTTACCTAACTTGGTATAATGCATTACATGGATTAAATATTTAAATCATGTATGACATCGACAAAGAAAGTTTTGATTATTTTGTTTTCATCTAATTAGGCCAACCTAATTGATGAATAAGATATACTTGTATATATATAATGAGAGGATGATGAGTGTGTGGAGTGTGGGGAAGAAGAGGTATGAAAAGGATTAAGGGGTGTGAGAAGATCTGAGCCTATATGCTTTATCAATTGAGGATCATTGCAGATTAGTTGAGTGATTACTGTGTGAGGTATTACTTTATATTTTGAGCTTCATTGGAACTGAACTCTGCATATTGAAGGTGTATCCTATTAGTTCATTCTTTTGGAAATGAGAAACTATCTTTGTATCTTGGTGGTTGGCCATCTTTTGTACTCAAGTAGTGAGCCTTTTTAAGGATAGTGAGTCCTAGCAGTGAGCCCTGTAATATTTTTTATCCAAATATAATATATTGTGAGTTAACCCTCACCATTTTTTTCCCCTTTTTGGGTTTTCCACGCAAAAATCTTGGTGTTCATGTGTATGGTTGCATTGATTTGTTTTTATGTTCCTTGTTTTTGATTCATTCATAATTGTGATAATGATAAGATAGATTTTATCGTGGTTTTATGGAATACTGATTCATCCCCACTCTCAGTATTCTAGATTTTCAACAATTGGTATTAAAACTTGGTTCCTCGGAAGAAGCCTAACAATTTGAGGAAGGTCCTAGACTTTGAGTATAAGAAATTTTTTCCTCTAGAATTGGTCTTTGTTGGATATTCAAAAGAAATAGAAGATTTGAAGGACAAGTTGATGAAAGTGAATGAGTATATTGAAAAAATACAAAGTAAAAGTATTGAAGCATGTGATCTATTGGTTAAGGCAGATGAAATTGTTTCTGGCCTACTGCAATAATTAGATGAGAAGAAATGAACTGAAGAGTTCCAAGAAATTGAAATTCAAAGGAAGATGGATGAATGCATAAATATTGAGGAAGAAGAAAAAATCTTGATATCTAATTTTGAAAAGGCAAGAATTTTTGAGAAGTTTTGAAGACAAATTTGAGATAAGCTCGACAATTCTTGATGATTTGGTTACTTATCAGAGATTGGAAATGGATAAGAGTGGTTTAGGGTTTGAGAAAAGTCAAATTTCTAAAGTGAATCAATCTACTAAGAAGACTCGGTGCAAATATGGTCAAATAAAGGATCTAAGAAGGAACTCTAGAAGAACTCTTGTAAAACAACTTGATGCTAAAAGGTATTTACCTTTAAATGGTGTTTGTTATTCCTGCAAGAAATTTGGTCATAAGGCAAAGGATTGCAAAAGTAAAATGAACGTTTCTTTATCAGTCTTCAAGAAATGTCTTAAGCACAAGAAGATTGGATATAAAGTTCATCTGTGTGAAGATAAGTTTAATAAAAGGAAAAATGGAAAGAAGAATGCTATTTTCTCTAAGTGCAACAAACCAAAACACCTTGGTAATAACTATAGAAGAAGAAAAAATAATTATCCGAAAAATAAAAATGATCAAATCATTGATCCGAAAGAAGAAAGAAAGGAAATGAAAATAATTTGGAGAAAGGAAGGAAAGCAAGTTGAATTGGAATCATTAGTGTTATCTATTCCGACCTCCGATGCATATACTCCCATCAATATTTAAGTAAAGTAGTGGCTAAGGGGGAGAAATTATCATAAAATCTAATAAACCCCCTCATCGATACTTGTATCACATCATGATAGAAGTATATTTAATGTGGTAACAAAATTAAGGAATTTTCTCAATCGCATGTGTGAAGGGTGAAGTCTACAAAATTTGAAAGAATGGAGGTGTACACAATTTTTGAGGTAATCTACCTGCAAGTTGAAGCATTTATTGTCAAATCATTTAGATTGAAAGGAATAAATTTAGATAATTAAAAATGCTTCTGTATTTTCAGAGAAGTGTGCAAAGGAAGCCTAGAGAGAAATTTAGAGTTTCAGGGTTTGAAGAATATATCAAGTGGATTCGATGTGAGAATCAAAAGCAGGATATCTATGCATTTCTTGTTGGAATTTACAAAGGTATTCTTATTTTTACAATCTTTCATTTTTATTGCTATGGATAATTCAAAGGTTGTAAATAGTGTGGATAAAGTGCAAGTCAATTTGAAGAGATATTTGAAGAATGTTTTAGAAGAGTCTATTGGTGCATTCTCTTGCATCCCTTCGAGAGTGTTTCCCATAGAAGATATTGTTGTGCCCATAGCACACACGCCTCGTTCTGAATGGGGACCCTCTCTTTCATTGTTCGTCAGGTATCTTTTTCCCCAACCTTATTTTGTATGCCCCTATTTTTGAGTCTTAAGTGGTCAATGAGTCCTAAGGTTGTCACCTTAAGCTAGCCAAGTTTCACCACCCTTGAAATATTTAGGTCTTTGACCTTCGTGGAGTCCCTTTGGTTGTTTCCCTTGAGTCCTTAAGATTGCCGCCTTTTTCTCCTTGTGGGTCTACCATTGCAACCCGCACTTGGCGGAATTCCATTCTCTTTGTTGTTTACGTAGCAGTCAAGTCAACCCATCCACCCGCCCTATGGGTCCCATGTCCACCTTGTCTATTCCTTTCACCGCTGCCAAATGACTAACTCTTGGCTGCGAATTGCCCCGCAGGCTCTGTCGTTCCCATCACTGACTGTTTCAAAATCTGTGCCCACCAACTACACCTACCATCATATAGGAATTTAATGATGACATTTAATACAAAAATTTATATAAATTGGCAAAAATGAGATGTCATTTTCCTCGACATTCTCTCTGCATTTTTCAGTGCGCCACCTACTTTTTCCACTTTCGCACCTATGTGATCCCATCATTGTTTGATCATTGTTTCCATTGGATTCATCAGGATTTCTCATGGGTTGTTTAGGTAGGGTTTCCATCGCCACCTAGTTATATGTTTCTCATTGAAATTCTACAAAATCTTAAGATCTTAAAAGGGAAAACTATGAAATTCACTAAAACAATGAGTTCCGCACAAACCTACATTGGAAAAACTAAAGAAATCATTAAATTTTGGCCTTTTAGGGCTAGTCGAAACACTACGTCACGACCACCATTCTTGGTTAGGGTTTTCAAGCCCTTGTGGCCTGCAACTCCTTCGCCACCATTACATCAATTCTTTAGTTGGAAAACCTTGAACAATGACCACCACCTACATCGGACCCACTGATGCTGGTGGATGCCACCCTCTTGTCATCTTGCCTTTGAACTTAGTGAAAATCTTACCTTTTAGGCATTCCAATGACCTCTACGGGTCTCGCTTTGGAGGATTCCACCTGTGGATGGATGATTCCCTTCATCATTTCTTAACAGCCATTTCACCTTGCCCTTCTACTTGGTGGCATCTGTGGCCACCCTTTTTCATTGCCTTCGAGATTAAAGTCAACTCTTAGTTAAAATCACCTAGGGGGGTTGTTAACCCTTGCGGTTCCGTTTTTGTGGATTGCTTAGTGCCATTGTCCCTTTACCTTGCTGCCATTAAATGACCACCATATGCCATAGACCCTGTTGAACCCTTCACCACTAGGGAAACCTTAACATTGTTGGGCCTCCTACGGGCCATCTCCCATGGACCACTATTCGTTGTTTTCCATCGTTAGCAATGTCCAATCCTAAATTGTGAACCTTGCTCCATCATCCACTTTGTGGGTCTTGTGTCCACCCTTGTCGTCCAAGTTGAACCTTCTAAAATTGGCTAAGTTTTGACCCCTTGTGGGCCATCATCTACAGACCACCCCATGTTGATCATCATTTGAAAATGCCCAACCCCTTTCACCCGTCTGCTTCATGGAATCTGCATTGTCCATCTCCCTGATCCCTTCATGTAAGATCATTAAGTTAAAATAGGGAGTAGGCCCCTCTTGCAGACCTAGTGGTGTAGGTCAATGTCCCGTCCCAACCGTTACATGATCACCATTTCAAACGACTCTACTTAGGTTGTCTCTCGCTTTGTGAGGTTCGACCCTCCTATAGTTATTCGGCCTTCCCTAAGTAAATGATGTTACATGTCAATGAATCCTGTGGGCTCGATGGTGTGGACCGCTTCCTATGGGCCTTCATCCCATCTCCACCATTTCCAAATGGTCACCGCCTAGCCGCTTCCCGTACCTTCCTGCCCGCACCCATTTTGACGAACATAAACCTTTGAAGATGTTTTAAAGACATCCTCCCTGCTTGTAGATCTCACTATGTGAGACTCTATCTACATGTTTCCTTCACACTGGTGTCATTTCCAAACAACGGACCTCCAAATAGCTGAGACACTGCCTGCCTCCGTGGCTCCCTGACCCACATGCCAAAATGATCAAGTTGTCATGCCAAGGACCTCAAAAATGACTAGATCCCTATATTTAAGTGACTTAACATCTGGTAGGTCCCACTCTTTTTGTGGAAATACTGATTTGGGCGGTCAATTGCAGGTTGTCATGCCCTCTTCATTGTCTGCCCACTGCCGCCAACCCAAGGAAACCTACATTTATCTATTTACCTCAAACAAAAGGAAAACAAGGATTTTTAAGAGATGTTATGATTATTGAAGGATGAATTTATCAATCTAACAATTTTTTTGTAGGATTTTAATAACGTTCCTCTCATTTTATGTATGAATATGCTTAGTATGTCTTTGCCGGGGGCATCCGTTGAGCAAGAAAAGGGGAAGAAATTTGCTAAGGCCCCAAGAGGGAAAGAAGAAAAATACCAAATGAAATATCAATTTTAGGGAGTGGAGGTTACCTCTAGGGTCACCACAGAATGGGACAAGATCACAGACACTAACCTTGGCCACATAAATATAGATGAGTTCAGATAGAGGGTCATAATTAACCCAACCACAAAGAACACAAAGATAATAACAAAGAGCAATCTAGATAAGGAAATCGGCTTCTCACCAACACTTGTAGCACCTAAATTGGTAATGGCTTCCAAGGAAGCCTACCAAGAGAAAAGAGGAAAAATTGTAGATCGGGATGGTCGGGTGTTAGCTGATCTCTCCGCCAAGTCTATAGCATGGACATTCCACATCTCCACTCATGACCCTGCAGAACAAGCATCAATAGAATATGCAGAGAACATGTGGAAGGTGGACCCCTTGAAGTGAAAGAAATTGATCAACCAATATTGGTTAAAATACAAAAGGGGGAGTGCAAACAAGGTGCCCCAAGAATTTTTTAGGAGTGAATTCTATGAATATTATCATGACTTGGTGAATTTGCTAAGCAGAGTCATGGGAATCCTGACTACAACTTAGTTCTTTGATTGGATGTTTTATTTTACAGAGGAAATTATCAGAGGCACAACCAAGTTTGATTGGGCCTAGATGATTAGCAAGAATTTATATGAGCAGTTTTTGGTTGTAAAGAAGTCCCACCAATTCTATATGACCTCTTATTTGGTCTACCTTCTGGTTGATGCCAATCCATATAGAGGCCTATTTGTGGCACAAAAAACAACTGTAGGGTTAGAACTGAAAGTGTATGACCGGTATCCATAGCTCCAATACCAAAAATTCAAGAGAGACTATTGCAAGGTGAATGATGCATTCATCAGGAACATTATTAGACTTCTCATAGGCGACTTTGAGAGAAGAGTCACTCACAATGCTTGTGTGTTCATCCAAAGGTTCAAATTCTATTTCATCCAATTTCCCAAATTTACTTATATCCGAATTGAGGGCTTCAGTGACAAACCATACAAGCTACCTTGGTATCCAAATGACCGGATGATATTGTTGGAGGTATCAAGGAAACTACAAAATGCCCATAATATCCTTGTTGGCAAGCATTGGCTAGTGGTGCCTTATCCTCTCACCTTCAGGTAGGGAATATACGCTCTCCCAATTGCCCAAAGTTCTGAGCATTCTAAAAGGTAGCTTGTTGAGTACAATCTAAGCCAATACACTCCTCGGTCGAGAATGGACCCCTATGAAAAATTGAAGAATCTTGCTAGAAAGGAATATGCCCATCTACATAATGTTGAATATTTTTGGGCCAACTTCCGAGATGATAAGGAAGTGTGCATAAGATATTACATGTATACGAAGAAATAATTTTTCAAGACAATCAAGCTATTATCAGTACCAGATTAGATTGTTGAAGATGAAAGAATAGTTATAGATCCAAGGTTCGATGTTGTCACTAATATGCCATTTCCCCTCATAGACTAGAATGAGGAAGAGGTCAATGAACTTGACATTCTGACGAAACCAATTGAGCACAAAATGAGGCAATGGATTGATGCACAAATTACTCAAATTAATTAAGAGCGAAACAGATAGAAGAACTACCGCTACCCCAATTGAGGAAGCTCCCAAGTATCCTCTAGCCACCAGGTCCCAAAAAAGAAAGGAGGTACCAGAGCGTTAGTCAAATCATAAAGTATATTCAAGGAAGCCAACAGAGGTTGATACCTCAAATAAAGCTAAGAAATTGGGCAGGTTCTTTGAGATTCCCACAATTCAAGAAGATCCAATGCATGAAGGAGGATAAGAAGAAGAGGCCAAGCAACCCAAATCACCACCTACCACCTCTACTCTTGCTACCACCACTGTTGTTTTTGCTATTACTCCTCCTCTAGTATCTCAAGTGTTAGCCATCTCCTCCCCACCTATAGTGGACATCTTGGTGCACCTTGCCTCCACCTCCCCTACTACACCTATTATGGTGAGAGATTCCTCCTCTTCAAAAACTTCCCCACTTTCTTCCTCTGCAATGTCCCCATCATCCATGGTTCCCCTGGCCACCACAACAACTATTCCATCCCTTTCTCTCCAAGAAGCATTTTCCTGCCATATGCAAAACATTCCCATGGAGCTTTCTGGGATATTAATGAATCCCATAGTGCAAGATTCTTTAGCTCAATCCATTGGTGGTCTCCCTATCCCTCCTCCAATAGAATCACCTAAAATAGAGATTACAATGTGGATTTTAGAAGAGCTTGAAAGGAAAATGATGTCAAGCTTGAGGATCCCTTCAAGGATGACTACCATGCACATCCAAAGTATGAACACCTAGTCATTGATGAGGTAGTATACAAAGAGGAAGAGAAGTCTTAGTCCTTAGAGGAATATGTCGAGGACAACAGTTCCAAGTATGTGATAGAGTCCTCTAATCAAGAGCTTGAAGAGGAGTTGTCCAAGCAACTCAAAGATGTTGATGGGGAAGTTCATAGGCGATCCTCAAAAGAAAAGAAGGGAATGGAGGAAGATATAGAAATATCTACCGAGCCCTCGCCCAAAGAAAAAAATGAAGGCAACCAACAAGAAGAAGCACCTCCCAATGGAGAAGAAGAAAATAAAGAAGAAGAAGAAAAGGATGAAGATAAAATTGAAGAAAAAGCTAAAACAAGGAAACATCCTGAGGTAGAACACCATGTAGAGATCAGGAAAGATGAAGAAAAGATGCCTAAAGGGGAGGACAACCCTAAATAAAATATTTCTTCTAATGAGGAAAAATATATCTTTATCAAAGATTTAGAAAAAGAAGAAGAGGAGAAAATGGAGAAAGATGCTTCGGGCCATGAAGACCAAACTATTGAATATGTTCAAAGAGAAGAGGGTGGTCATGAATCACCAAAGAAGGGATCTAAAATGCCTGAATGGCTGGAGAAACAACTACAAAAGAAGACCCCTACTCCTATGGATCCCAAGGAAATACTGGAGGCAATCCTAGCATGAACTCAAATAGGAGCGAAGAAAGATAAGAAGCTGAAAGTTAGGTCACACATCACAATGGATACATCGAGATCTCAGAAGGTGCAAGTTTCCACCCCAGTATTAGATAAAGAAGAGGGGGTAACGTATAATATCTCCACCATTAACCTGGGTAAAGCTACAAGGGAGAAAAATATTGATCAGCTCCAGGGGTCCATGGCTACAATTGTACATGAAATGAATAAGGATCAATCCTCCAAGGATGAACTAAAAGCATAGGTAGCAAACCTAACTACCTACATACACCAGTGGTCCTCTGTTGAGGAAATACCAACAATGCCATTGGCCCCACCGTTGTTGCTATCAAAGGATTAATTGAACAACATGGAGAAAAGGAAGAACTGGTCTAAGGCCACTGATGATTGGTTCTAGAGAGTTATCTACAATGGAGATAGGGGCATTTTCCATGACATCTGAACAACCAACAAGTTTTGAGATTTGCAAAAGAAGCTAGAGGAAATGGAGAAAATTTTTGAACACTTCATTGAGCTCTATAGGATTACCTATCCTAAGCTTGAAGCTATTCTCAAGATGCTTGAAAAATCATGGGAGAAGGAGCTTGGTCTAGCAAAGAAGGATCAATGGCTAGTAAAGACCTATAAAATGGGCCTGGACCACTGGAAAGAGGTATTGGAGCAGGTACTATGTGAAGTGGAGCTTGACCTAGAATGGGTCAAAGAGAATAAGGTAGATTGCGAGGAGTATCTAAAGCTGCTATTAGATTATGATATGCCTCCCACAGAGCTGGATCCATAAAAAGTAAGGCCATATTTTCACAAAAAGATGGAGAGCGAGGTTGAAGATTGGTTAATGCCATATTTTATGGACTTTTCTAGGGCATTCAACCAATTTGAATAGATGGAAAAATCTACACCTAAGTGCCTGAAGAATTGGGAGCTAATTATGGGCAGATCAAAGAAACTATCATTTCAAGTGCTTTAATCAGATATAATGGAATGGGATAAGCTCCAGGTATTGATAGGAAAATTATTGGAGTATGCCACTGCAAAGAAAAATGAAGGAAATCCTATCATTGATTATGTGTTCCTCACTGTATAATATATAGCAAAGAGCAACTAGCTATAGGAAAAAAGTACTATAGTAGCAAGCAATAAAAGACAAAATAGGCTAAAAGACAAGGAATGTATTTTAAATTATAAAATATTGGGGGTAGGTGAAACCCTAGTTTGTAGTGGATCATGTCTACACAATGAGATTAAATCTTGGCCACTCATTTTTATTTTTGAGCACTATAAATAGGGGGTCTCCTCTCATTTTCAAGAGAGAATTGAGTTGTAGAGACATGCTGCTGAAATTCTAATAGAAATTCATTGATTTTTGTGGATTCTTGAGTTTCATCCATGTTTCATGATTCTTCTCCTTATAGTTAGTAAATTTGAGTAGATTTACTTTGTTGTCCTATGTGTTTTACATGCTTTAGTAGATTAGTTAATGTTGTTCATTGATGCTAAAGAATTATGTTGTGTTGATGCCCTTCCTTGTTCATGCCTTTTGTTGTTTGTTGATGATAAATAGAAGTGTAAAGCTAGTTTGAACGTATATTGATTGTTGCACTTAAAATTCATCTTTTATTCATGTTCATGGTGAATGAATGGTTGAAAATATATAGACCTTAGAAGATAGAACTAGTTTCATGATACTATAAGTTGATTTGGTTAAGTGGAACTTAGTTTTAGGAAGGTTGTCCACTGTAGTGTTCTCCATTATCATTATTCATTGGTAGTTCCAGGTCTATGAACTTCCTCTTCTCCCTTCCCTTTTGACCTTTCTTTTAAGTAGTAATTTAAGAAAATTTTGTGCATCATTTTAAAGCTAGATTTGGTGATAAAAGATGGAGTTTAAACTATTGTTTTGAACTTGCAACAATTGCATTTCCACTCCAACACCTTAAGAACTCCATCCAAAGGAATGATTCCCCTCCAACTTAGCATACGTAAGGCTGCCATGTGATTACCAATAGATCACATAAACCAATTGAGAGATTCCAAGAATTTTCATGACTTGACACCCAAGAGACCTTGGGGTAGTGATTTGTAACTTGTTTGTAGATTGCTTCCTTTCAAGAGAGGTGATGCATCAATGCATTACGTGTGCTAAGAAGTGAAAAAACACCCATCAATAGATATCTATGTATTTATTTACTATAAAATAGAATAAATATCATCAATTTAGTTGAGCATGCTATGTAAGAATGAATTGGAAGAGAATCATGATGCCTATAGAGTGTTAGTTGAGAAAAACTTGGATGTTTGGAGGAAAGTCCCTTTGTTTGAATTTGAGAAGAGGTATATTTGAATACTATTGAGAAAAATTCATGATGAATCTTTGTGGATTGATGAGGAAAATTTGATTACCAGAGAAGCTATCAGAGATGTAACTAGTTTGTGTTCCTCTACGCCAGTTTCAAAATAGAAGACTATGGATGAGCAAGAGATAATTGAGGTTACCTGTGCAAATATTGAAGGGAAAGAGGTTTATTTGAGATCAATTATGGATTCAATAATAAGGTATGCTACTATGGTCATCGATCACAAAGTTTGTATTCCTAGCAATGAACTTATAGTTTCTAATGCTGTTGTACACACTTTTGTTGATATGGTTAAAATAGGTATGGATTATGACTTGTGTGAATTAATTCATATACATCTTTTGAATAATTCAAAGGAAATCAAGAAGATTATTTTTCGATATGACGATTTGGTTGTCTATTTACCCCTTTACTTTTTGAGAGAATTCCCAGTAATAGGAAGGATAGAATGGTCAAATATAGAGCCTATTTCCCATCAAATTAGGAACTTCATGACAATTCTTGGTATCTCAGATGCACAAGAGACTGCCCTTGCTACATTATTTGGAGAATTTTAGATGGGGATGAGTAGAAGGTTTAGAATTCTAGTAAGTATTGTTGAAAGGTACTCTAGAAGCATCAATTTTCTTGTATCTACAGATTTCTGTCACATGAAAGCAATTGAATCAAGGTTGGTTTGGATATCATAATTAGATTATGAAGTGTCAAAGGCTAAAGTTGATAATTATATTAAAACTCTTTTGGAAAGCCCTAAGAATCTCAGTGTATAAGGTACCTGTAGAGGCAAACTAATATGTTATAAAATTGGTAAATTTTATACAATTTAGGGGTATGTCAAGCTAAGAAATCCTCTTGAAATTGCAAGCCTTCATTAAATTATCAACAAAGGAGTGTAAAATTATGATGGTACTCCACTAGATGTGTCTTCATGAGCTTGTGTTAACCTAAGTTACTCCACACAAATTTATTCAAACTATTCAACCTTGTTGGAATTTGATAGAATTGCAGAAATAGTGAAAATGGTTACAAAACCTAGTGGCTATGGGTACCTGTAGCATAAGCTATAGGTGACTACTAAAGATTTGTAAGTGAAAAATCAATCTGAAACTACTTATAACAAAAAAATAACTGCTCCTAATCTCTAGAGAACTATGATTTATCTTTTTTCATGAACAACTACATTTTTAAATAACCATAAACCATTCTACTTGCATTGTGCATGTAAAATAATGAAAACATAATTACTATAAATGCATAAATGAATAAATAGATAATTAAAGTGAAGAAAACTACCTGAGTGGCCAGCTCAAAAGACTAACAAACTTAAATAAAAACAAAATCTAACTTATATTATCAAAAATCCATAAATTATACAACTCCATTCATCATATAACACCGGATATCAAACATAATCCTTCTTGCATATATTATTCCATAATATCATTGTAACAACAAGTCTTTGAATAAGTGGAAAACTAACAACTGATAGTAATTTGTAAAAAAATCAACTAACTGAACTATGAACTCATCCCTTGAATTTATACAAAATAGGGAGAGTTTTATTTGAACTACCAACTAACTAACTAACTACAATCATGAATCCCTTTCCTAGATACAAGGAGATGGAATAATGATTGACTTATTCATCTAACTGAGAAAGGAAAAAAAGACCTATCCAAATAAGGACAACTTGCATGTGAAACACATAGGAAATCATCCAAAATTCAAGAACATATATCTTTTAACATTTATTCCTTCCATAATGACCATACTCAGTTCCACAACTTCTTGCACTTTGAATGACTTGAACTTCATTAATCCCCTATTCCACTACTTTGGTGCTTGCTACAAATACTCCTTCCTTGTTACCACATGCTGAGTTGCAAAGAGATTAATACATATACATACGTATGCAACTAACCACCATAATTAAATCATATCATTTAATTGATACACACACACACACACACACACACACACACACACACACACATATATATATATCCATATTTAAATCATGCAATTCTATGAATATTTCCACCATATTTCATTTCCACAAAATGGGTTCAAGGTTGCAATGTATGTATGAAAGGATAACATATTATGGAAGTATTGTCCAAAGGATAATTTAAAAACATAGGTAGAGTGTCTTTAAATTATATAAAAAGAAACAAAAAGATATTAATAACCAGACCCATCAGTACCTTCGATAGCATAACTAGAATAGGGAAGAAAAGGAAGAGTTTATTTAAGCAAGAAGTTACAAAAGGAAGTAAGTTTGAGAGAGCTCAACATAAGCATGAAATAATAAATACTTAAAGATATTTGGAAGACCTATAGAAGGTTATTCCTAGTGCTAATTTCAATTCATCTATTTCTATTGTGGAGAATCTTTGTGGCATGATTGATTCTTTGAAGGTCTACATATCTGGACTTGAAGTGCATGCTAGAATTAGGTCTGATGAAGGAAAATTGGAAGATATCAAGGGAAAATGTGAAAATGCACAAAATCGAGTGATGAAGGAATTGGAGATTGTACAATTTTGTGAAGAAGAGGCACATAAACTTCTTTCTTTTTGCCTAGGTTGTTCTGGTAGTACACTGAACATAAGAAATGGGATAAGGATGAGTGAATCCCGGATGAGCACTCGAGTAGATACACACATGTTAGAAGAAGATAGAGATAATTAGAGGTGGTCCTACATTGTGCAACTTCATGGAAATTTATTTTCTCTGCAAGATCAAATGAAGGAAGTTATTAGGAAGTTTGTGTCACTTAAAGACATGATTAAACTCAGGCATACTTTTGTTTCTAGTGCTCTTTGTTGTATTAGTGAATTATCAGAGATTGGTCTTAGTCCCAATAATTTATTAGATGGTGTAGATTCCTTAACTAAGTTTGGTCTATTACACAAGAATCTTATAAGTGCAAAAGGTTCATGGGAAGAAGGAAAAGTGTCATGGAAGGTCATCTTGGAGAGTCTCAAAGGTTCTTCTTTAGGTTAATTCAATTTTGTGTTCATATATTTTTGGTTACATTCTGATGCATATATACATATATATCAGACCCCATCCTTTTTCATTGATATCAAAATGGGAGAGAAAGAGAGATGGAGAGATAGAGGTTAACAAAGAATTTTTTTTTATAGGGGGAGTATTTAGTTGTAGTATATTGGAAAAAAAAAATTATCATGCATGTTGCCATCAATGCCAAAGGGGGAGATTGTTGGGATTATGGAGCCTTGCAACATGAGCATGAAGTATGAATGGTTTGTGTTGGTTTTTCTTATGTTGTAATTGATTTCAACATGGTGATAGCTATATGAGAGTTCTACTTGGTTTACCAGAAGCTGTTCTCTGGTAGTAATACTCTTTTGTGATGGATCAATGTGTTAGTATTTGAGTCCAAAATTCATCACAAGATCTGATATGACTCTAATGTCTTAAACATGTTATCATGATGCATTCAAACAACTATATCTTGGATCTTGAGATGTTTTTGGTTGTGATAAAAAAATTATCTCTAATAGTGTTCAAATTTGTATTCTACTGTTGTTCCTTTCTTGGCATACTGTGTGAGAGACTTTGCATTTTATTAAGGCAAACATTCTTATGCTGTGATTTTTTTGATAGTCTCTATGTTGGTAGTATGATGGGAAATTAATGTGTTCTCAATTCTGGAAGGTGTTTTCTTTGAGGTTTATTTGTTGGTTTGGAGAATTATGTTCTAGTCTTGGAAGACTTAGTGTATGCGATGAATTATGGAGACTAGTTATGTTTTATGGATGTTAGCCGACTTGGTATAATGCGCTACATGGATAAAATGTTTAAATAATATATGGTTCCAACAAAGAAAGTTTTGATTATTTTGTTTTCATCTAATTAGGCCGAAGTAATTGATGAATGCAATTACTATGTGAGGAAGTACTTCATCTTTTGAGCTTCATTGGAACCAAATGCTACACATTGAAGGTGTATCCTATCAGTTCAATATTTTGGTAGTGAGTTGCTATCTTTGTATCTTGGTGGTTAGCCATATTTTGTACTCAGATAGTGAGCCTTTTTAAGGACATTGAGCCCTAGCAGTGAGCCCTATAATATTTTGTATCTGAATATAATATATTGTGAGTTAACCCTCACTATGGTTTTTCCCCTTTTTAGGTTTTCCACATAAAATCCTAGTGTTCCTGTGTATGGTTTCATTAATTTGCTTTTACGTTCCTTATTGTCGATTCAATTAGAATTGTGATAATGATAAGATGGATTTTGTTATGGTTTTATGGAATATTGATTCCCCCACTCTCAATATTCTGGATGTTCATCAATCCATTCTTCATATTTCATAAATCCCTTATTTTAGTCTTATAAATTTTAGTATTTGTTACCATAAATGCCCCTTGTGATTACCAGTGAATCACATCAACTACTGAGTTGTTTTGTATAGTAAGGATCTGACAATCCTGAACCTTGGGGTCATTTTTTGAAGTTTTCTTGAAGAAAATCACCTTTGAAGAGAGATAGAACACTTGTGTTTTATCTGTGTTGTGTAATACAAAAACACTCATCAATAGACTTTAACACAAGTATTTATCTAACATAATATCTTGATTCATATTATATGGAAAATGGATTATATCTCCACAATGCATCTTATATTTATTATTTACATTTAATGCTAATATATATATCATTTACTCTCTATTATACAATATCTAACTCATTACAATATCACAACATAAATACTACTAGGTTATTTTAGAATATGACAAAAAATGATTGTTAGTGATTCTAATTCTTCATTATTATTAGTAGATCTTGTCACAATGTCTCATTATTATGCCACACTATTGAATACACCTAGATACTAAGAGGGGGGTGAATTAGTATCTATGAAAACTTAAACCCTTCAGATCTTAAAACCTTCAACAACACGTAATTTTAGACTTTTAATAGGATCAACAACTTATAAACAAATTACCCGCACTTAATAAAATTTAAAATAATGAAAGATAGAACAATGAACACACATGTACAAGATAACACCAGATTTACATAGAAAACCCAAGAAGGATAAAACCATGGTGTATACATCTAAAAATGGTCATAGTTAATCAAACTTGTTAATTAATTAAATATGAATTATTTAATTAAAATTCTTCTAAAGTCATCTACATATAAATAAATTTAATTATTTATTTATATTGTTCATCTTTCTAGTTCTTCTAACTTAATTAAATAAAAAAGTTTATTTAATTATTACCATCTCCTTCTTAATTAAATTAAATAAATTTTATAATTTATTTATATTAATTATCATAATTTTGAATTTTTAAATTCAAATAATGGAATATTCCTCTAAATTCCTTTTCCACATTTAATTAAATATTTTGAATATTTAATTAAATATTTTCTAATTCTTCACTCTTCATATAATTAAATATTCTAAAATATTTAATTAGAAACTTTCCTCTCTTCATATAATTAAATATACTAAAATATTTAATTAGAAACTTTCTTCTCTTCATATAATTAAATATTCTAAAATATTTAATTAGAAACTTTCTTCTCTTCATATAATTAAATATTCTAAAATATTTAATTAGAAAATTTTTTCACTTCATATTTAATTAAGTATTTTATATATTTAATTAAACGCTTTTTTATCATCTCTAGAACATAATTAAATATTTATTATTTAATTATGGAAACTTCTAAATTCATTGTCACATGTAATTAAATAAATTTATTTATTTAATTAAGGATTTATCCTCAACTACCAACTAACTCCTCATAAATGAAGTGCACAAATGGCAACTTTCCTTCATTTTTGAATGGAGAAGGTTATGTAGGAGGAAACATTTCCCATTTTTCTCTCAACCTCCAGAATCTCTCACCGTTCATCTTGACAGGTTTGATTTCAACCATTGATCTTTGCCAACTAGTTTCTTGCCTCCAAAAATGTATAGATACAACCCTTTTGTGAGTTGAATATCAATCCTAGATTTTGTGAATTTAGCGTGAGCATTATAGTTGCATTTTATCTAGCATTTAGCATAGCATATCAAGTTCATAGCATTTTAGTTTTCATATCATAACTTCAATCATTTAGCAAATAAACATGCATGTTGCATAAATCTCATTCTCCTAAGTTTTCATTCCAACAAGTTGTTGCTTACACCAACTGAGAGCCAGTAACTTGCATCGAATCCTTGGAGATAGAGGACAATGGGATGCATTTGAAGGAGTTGTTATTTAGAGTTTGTTTTATCTTTTTAATTAGTTTCCTTTGATTTAATATTTCATTGGAGTTTTGGTTTATCATTTTAGTTAGTCCACGTATTCTCACACACATTTTTGGTGCCCACCATGGGGCCTTGCCCCGTTTTTAATATTTTTATTGCAGATTTTTTGACAGGTGATGGACTGGAGCAGCATTTTAGCACATACGGTTTGAGGATTAGCGCATAAGAGCTTTGTTTTAGCGCATACGAGGACTGTTTTAGCACATCTACTAAAAACTTTAGCGCATTTACTGATTGTTTTAGCGCATCCTTGCTTGTTATTTTAGCGCATTTACTAGTTCTTTTAGCGCATCTACCAGTTATTTTAGCACATACAGGGGGTGTAATAGAAAAAATCCTGATTCTGACGCCATCCACGGACAAAGATTTTTCAATTCAGTTTTAAAGTAAAATGAAGCAATCCTAGACTAGTCACTTAAATCTGGAATTAACCAATCCTAGGATAGTCACCAAACATTATTTTTTCTTGGTTAAAATGAATCCAATGTTTTTTGTGAAGCAACATCTTCACTTAGTGTAGAATATTGTCATTTGGATTTAAAATTGAACCATTTATTTGTTGTGATTGTTGGGTAATAGGTTTATGCTCTCCCCTTTACTAGGTGACCAAAACACCAGACTTACCTTTTTCATTTTATGCAATTCATGCTTTATTACATCCTGTAGAAGGCTTGTCGTAGTGGGAAAAATTACTCACCCTAAGTAGGAACAACCAAAGCCAAGTTTTCCAACCCACTCTAATCAAAAGTGAATTTTGGGGAAACCCATATCAACAGAAGTGAGAAAGATAACCATCCCCAAAATCTTTGTTCTAAAGATTGGGAGGTCTTCTGAGGGAGTTTGTCTATTGTCATGCTGAATGGATACCTTTACTACAAACCATAGTGTAGAAAGCCAACCGTGTTAGTATCCAAACATCATATTAATCACAGTGCAAGGAGAGGGAAGAATCTGCCCCCAAGATACTCACCATATAATTTCCATAGATTGTTTGCTCAGGGGATTGAGAAATCTAACCTTGAGTACGCACCTAGAAAAGACAAAAACAAGGGCGCCCTCTAGAGGGTGACATGGTTGTGTGAGTCGACGCAATTCTAAGATGTGGGCTATGATTGTTATGATGACCCTTTGACCATTAAGAGTGAGTCTGCTTGAAGTGTCTTCTTTTTCAAATAACAATAAAAATAAAAAAAGGGTCATGCTCAATCTTTGAACATACACTCATTGTTTAGATTCTATGTCTTTAAAAACAATTGTCTTCCTATTGCATGTTATGTTTTCAAAAAATTAATTCAGATAAGATCATCCAAAAAACACAAGAATTTGATAAATCAAACTGTGAAATTTATGTTAAGGGATTGGAAATCAACAATAGAGAAAAACTTGGAAACATTAGGCACCCACAAAAAAATCCTTATTTTCACAAACTACGATCAAAACATCACAAAGTGCAACATCACCTTTATTTTTGATTTCTAGTTTAATTCCCACAATGGGATCATCATCCTTCCAACCGAGGAATCACGAGCTAAAAATTAGAAATTTCTTTAGTCATATCAATAGAATTATCATTCTATTCTAACTAAGATATTCAACAAATTGCACTCTCCCATTTATGATCAAAGTTAGTTGAAATTTTGTGTAAGCATATGCCTGTTGTCACAAGGTCCCAAAAACACAAAGAAGAAGATGAAAGAAGAGACCCACTTTACAACATGGGTGATAGGGAAGAAAATCATTTTCATAGGCTTCATGGAAATAGTTCAAATGATGAAATAACTGATGAAATGCTTCAAGAAGCTGAACAAGATCCATAGTTTCTCTTATCTATGGAAAATAATTTAGAGCAAAATAAAGGATACTTTCTTTTATTGGCAAACCAAGGTGCCAAATTTCCCTTTGAATATGATATGGAGAAAATTAAAGAGGATCCTATAAAGAATGAAAGTCCCTTAAATGATCTTAGTACTCTTACCCAACAAATAAGAGCACTACAAGGGAAAATCAAGGAAATACAAGGGGGAACAACTAAAAATTCCTTTGATAGAAATATGAACATGACCTCTTCTCCTCTAAAAACAACATCATCCAAATTCAATGTTTTTGAATTTTTGCAAAGGTTAAATGGGAAGCCCAAATCTAAGCCATCAAATAACATTGACCAATCTTGTCATGTCATGCATTTATCTTCATCCCCCATAATCCAAAATAAACCTCATGGTTCTTCCACCCAAGTTAACGATTCCATTCAATCACCTTCTTCTATCATATCCTCTACATCTAATGATTCATTTCAATCTACACATATCGATCAAAATATTCTTTCCACTCCATCCCATGATACCAAAATTCTACAAACCCTTCCAATCTTTGATCAAGATCCCATCTCTTAAGAATCATATGATGATCCCCTCCTTTCATTATTCACCCATGATAATCCTCTTCCATCTCAAGAACAAAATATTCTTCCAAGTCCTCCCTCCACCCCATCTTATGAATCCATACCCTCTCATGACTCAATAACATCCCAAGAGCATGAAAATTCTTCCATCCTATCCAAATATTTTCTTCCATTTGATGATCAAGCTACTCCATCTCCTTCATCTAACTATTTTTTTCCTAGTCAAGATCAAAGTATCCCATCTTCCTCATGTCAAGAGCCTCTCACACCTCTTCAAGCTATCCATGAACCCCACACCTATAAATTGGGATCCTCCACCTTTATCCACTCTGGTTTACTTCCAATACCTATCCTTTCATCCATATCATATCCTCCTCAAAATGGACTTGCATCTTGTTTCACAAACAATGCATATCCCATGGGTAAATGAATGTGCAAAATTATGAATTACAAAGTCAAAGACTTAGGCCTTCATGAAAAAGGTATCCTAGAACCCCTTTCTATCCAAGCACATCCATATTCTCATAGCCTTGGTTATATACCTCATGTTCAACCTAGGTATCCTAGTTCATCAAACTCTCCATCTATCCTAGGTCCTTATTCTAGTCCACCAAACACTACCTCTATCCTAGGTCCTTATCCTAGTTCATCAAAACTTCCATCTATCCTTGGTCCTTATCATCCCAACCCTAGCTCATCAACCCTTCTATCCATATTAGGGTTCCACATTTCTCCATCTCCTATTCTTAAAGAACAAAAAAGGCACACATCCTTGACCCACTTTCAAAATTTTTCCTACATTAACTCATCCATAATACCTCCATATCATTCATCTCAATACACTCATCCCATTGCTCTTGGAAGCAATTTGGGTGCGAAATGTCAAAAGCTTCAATATAAAAATCCACATGTATCAAAGGATCAACATGTCTCCTCGAAGAGTCATGCAAAAATAAAATAAAATTTGATCCAAAAATCAAAAGAAAAATTCAAAAGGCCACAAAGGCCCATCAAGTCAAAAGAAAAATTCAAAAGGTCACAAAGGCCTATCAAGTCAAAAGAAAATTTTCAAAAACCGCAAAGGCCCATCAAGTCAAAAGAAAAATTCAAAAGGTCACAAAGGCCTATCAAGTCAAAAGAAAAATTTCAAAGACCATAAAGGTCCATAAATCAAAGAGAAAAATCTCAAAAGCCACAACAAATATCAAAATCAAAATTCATGTGGATTCCTAAAAGTATCATAGAAGAAATACAATCAAAATTGGCATCCAAATTTGCTAATCCGAAAGCTTCTCCCCATCTCCCATCCAAAAACATATCACCTTCCAAATCCACTTTTCCTCCATCACTCCATCACCCTTCAAGGTGTGTGTCAATGTTAATCTTTCCATCCTTTCCATCTATCCACCACCAAGCCTTCCAACCTCCTATCCATTATCCAACATCCATCCCCCATTCTCCTCCTTGAATTCAAAGCTTTGCATAAGGCCTTAGCTTCTACTATCATGCCAACATTTATAAGTCTTATTCCCATTCCCATGGTCTATTAGAGCGCATATTCAAGGGATATTAGTCATGAAACTTGATGCTTAAATCCTTGCTCCATCCCCCTATCATGCAAATATTATCTTTCATATCCATCTCCCTATCCATATACTATCTTCCATTTTCCTCTTATCATTCATGCTCATTATCCTCATTTTCACCTTTGATCTTGACAAGGTTAAGGATCTTCTTGAACATCATGCATCTTATTCTATTCACTTCATCCAAATCTTCCATACCATATCACCCATCATGCATCTTCTCTTATATTGTGGGGCATCTTGTTTCTTCAATTGGTCATCCTATTCCATCTTAAATGTCCTTGCAAAAATTTAAAAAAATTAGATACATCAAAATCCAAAAAAAAAAAAACATCAAAATCCCAAAACAAAAAAAAAAAAACTTCAAATCCAAAATTAAAAAACATCAAAATCCCAAAACATCAAAAAACATCAAAATCAGAAAAAATCAGAAAACATGCATAGATCCCAAAAAATCATAAAACATCAAAATCCCAAAAAAAAATCAAAATATTTCCAAAATCCAAAACAAAATCAATAAATTGTATGCTTTCATCACTAAATGGTCGTGTCTCACCCTAGACTAGGGGCAAAATCCTGAACTCACTAGGTGCAATCAAATTTTTGAGCAGACAAATGACAACATGTGTCAAGCATCAGAATATCATATCAACAGTCGAATATCCAATCAAGCTTGGTCAAAACAGCTTTGAGAAATTTCACACATTGAAACTAAAAAAAATTGGATGATCTTAATCAGAATACAATGAATGGAACACTTAAAGAATAAGTTGATTTTTTTATTTTTTATTTTTGATGATATCATATCTTTAGAGTGGCTCAATGATATACTGAACTAGAGTCACAAGGAAGGAGTACGATTTTTCTTTGTCTGCTATCTGTGATTTGATCAGTACTGTGCAAATTTTTCATGGGACATGCTCTACAACGTATCATTGATGACATTTTACGATTTGCATAAGAAAATGGTTAACTCTTGTCTGTTTATGCAAGCAATACTCAAGTCATCTTGGTTCAATTATACCTCGATGCTTGTATTAACTTGTTATATAAAACATCATGGAAGTAGTACTCAAGTCATCAATGGTGTGAATATCTCCTTTGATGCTTGTACTAAATTTCAACATTTCAAAAGGCTCAATGATGAAAATTAAGCACAAAATTGGCTCACAGAATGATAATGGTTTGTAGTTCATTTTGCATAGTTAGGATTGCATGATTCATATAGATTGCATCCATATTAGTTTGTGCATGAGAATTATCATATCCATTACATCTCATCTGCATTATCTAATCAATCTATCCAATCATTTCACCCAATCTCATCTAATTCAATCTATCCAATCATTTCTTCCAATCTCATTTAATCAATCCATTCAATCTAGCACAGATCATTTAATCATACCTTTGGACTTGTTCCTAGCCTTAGTGCAAGCCTTTATCATCATCATCATCGGGATGTATCCTTCCCTATCCTTGTGTTGTTTTGGGATGTATCCTTCCCTTATCAACATCATTATCATCAATCCATATTGGCTTGTAGTTTTCCTAGGGAAACATCATACTTTTTTTTAATCCACTTGTGTTTCTTTTTTCTCATTTTAGCTTACCAATCTCTTATTGCTTATAATCCTTTCTTGTCCCTCACATCAATGCATCCAATCATTTCTTTCAATTTCTTCTAATCAATCACATCGCTTCTTCTAATCAAATTGATTCTTTTAGTCAATAAAATCATTTCTTCTCCAATCAAATCAAATCAATCAATCAATCACATCAATCAATCTTACGATTTGTTTTTCAATCATGAAAGAAAATTTATCAATCTTACTATTTGTTTTTCATCAATCACGAAAACAAATTTATCAATCTATTCTATCAATGAGACTCATTCATCATGAGGTCACTTTATCAATAATCCTATCATTCTTATCAGTCATCATCAATCAATCATCACAAATTCACTATCACATGTTGAATCAATCAAAAAACATCATCAATCGGGGAAAAATCAAAGCTCTTCATCTTCATATCAATCTTTCAATAGAGGTTTTCATCAAATCATCTTTATCAGTCGATGAATCAAATAGCAAATCAGTAAAAATTTCCAAAAATCATCTTTATTTGATTCATCACCCGAGGGGGCATATAGCATCATCAATCAACTTTTCAAGGTCTGAGGCAAACTTTTTGTAATTCTTTGAAGCAATGTGTAAAACACATCACTTCAAAGAGGAGAAAAATGTATACATCTAAAAATGGTCACAGTTAATCAAACCTGTTAATTAATTAAATATGAATTATTTAATTAATATTCTTCTAAAGTCATCTACATATAAATAAATTTAATTATTTATTTATATTTTTCATCTTTATAATTCTTCTAGATTAATTAAATAAAGAAGTTTATTTAATTATTACCATCTCTTTCTTAATTAAATAAAATAAATTTTATAATTTATTTATATTAATTATCATAATTTTGAATTTTTAAATTCAAATAATGGAATATTCCTCTAAATTCCTTTTCCACATTTAATTAAAATATTTCGAATATTTAATTAAACACTTTCTAATT
Organism: Sequoiadendron giganteum; assembly: GCA_007115665.2. Taxonomy (NCBI): domain Eukaryota; kingdom Viridiplantae; phylum Streptophyta; class Pinopsida; order Cupressales; family Cupressaceae; genus Sequoiadendron; species Sequoiadendron giganteum. The sequence continues at coordinate 564,130,575 of CM021103.1, read as the reverse complement.
TTTCACTCTTCATATAATTAAATATTCTAAAATATTTAATTAGAAAATTTTCTCTCTTCATATAATTAAATATTCTAAAATATTTAATTAGAAACTTTCCTCACTTCATATTTAATTAAGTATTTTATATATTTAATTAAACGCTTTTTTATCATCTCTAGAACATAATTAAATATTTATTATTTAATTATGGAAACTTCTAAATTCATTGTCACATGTAATTAAATAAATTTATTTATTTAATTAAGGATTTATCCTCAACTACCAACTAACTCCTCATAAATGAAGTGCACAAATGGCAACTTTCCTTCATTTTTGAATGGAGAAGGTTATGTAGGAGGAAACATTTCCCATTTTTCTCTCAACCTCCAGAATCTCTCACCGTTCATCTTGACAGGTGTGATTTCAACTGTTGATCTTTGCCAACTGGTTTCTTTCCTCCAAAAATGTATAAATACAACCCTTTTGTGAGTTGAATATCAATCCTAGATTTTGTGAATTTAGCATGAGCATTATAGTTTTATTTTATCCAGCATTTAGCATAGCATATCAAGTTCATAGCATTTTAGTTTTTATATCATAGCTTCAATCATTTAGCAAATAAACATGCATGTTGCATAAATCTCATTCTCCTAAGTTGTCATTCCAACAAGCTACTGCTTACACCAACTGAGAGCTAGTAACTTGCATTGAATCCTTGGAGATAGAGGACAATGGGACACATTTGAAGGAGCTATTGTTATTTAGAGTTTGTTTTATCTTTTTAATTAGTTTCTTTTGATTTAATGTTTCATTGGTGTGTTGGTTTATCATTTTAGTTAGTCCACATATTCTCACACACACATGGTGCTAAATCTCATAATATAGGAAGCTCACTACTTACAAAATTATAATTTTTTTAAGGCTCACTACCTAAGGAAGCACACTACTCCTTGATGGACTTCCAAGATAAGGAACACAACCTTAGGGAAAGATACAAAGGACGTATAGTACTAAATAACACAATCCTAGGGAAAGATACAAAATACAAGGACCTGCTAAAGAGACTCATTGTTTGATAGAAGGATACATGAAGATTTAGAATAATGAAATATATCAACAATACACTTTGTTGATTGAGGCATTAAGCTCATATGATATTTATTTTCAAGAACTCACTACATGAATCCATACTCACACACCACCACTCACTCACTCAACCTACAACTGATTTTTTCTTCCATTTATATTCTCAGCAAGATCACAAGACACCAATTAGGCTGTCTAGGACATAAGATAAACAATAACCTCTACAAGTCAGCCACAAAACATAATGTGGTCCTATCCAAGAGATAAAGAGGACCCAAAAAAATATTATTACATCTTCCAATGTGATCCCAAAAATTAAACACACTGATACACAACATCCCAAGTCAACAACAAGGAAACATGTAGATGAATCATGTAGCACATTACCAGTCATCCCAAAAACATATTTTTAACTAAATTTACTCAATGCAATTCACAACAAGATAGGTCAGAGCCCAAATACAACTTAAAATATTGGCACATACCCCTGTTGTGCATATTTTGCACACACGCACCTTCGTAGGCAAGGACCCTATTTTTTCGCTCCTGACGGGTTGCTGTGCTCCTATGTCATTTTATGTGCCCCTTTTTTGGTGTCCTATTTGGTCAGCGTGCCCTTCAAAGTCTCATTTTTGGCTGACCATATTTTGCCCCTAAAATAAAAAATTGTTAAGTCTTGGGTTTTTTTGGGCTTCGCCTCCCCGCTCGCTCGATTCACTTTTTCCTTCATTTTTTGACTTTGGGGATAGTTTCCCTATGGATTTTGGATGTTTTTGTGGTGCCTAAGTGAACTGACAATGTTTCATAAAGTTTCAAGAAGTTTTGAAAATTCCAAAGCTGTATTTCTGCAGCAGCATTCCTGCAACAACATTTCCAGAATGGCATTCTGACCTCTCATGTCTGAAACATCCAAGCGCTCCTTCGATTTGAAAATGGACTTCAACCCAAATGGTAAAATTGGATCTTATCCTCCCTTGACCTTTTTAATTTCAAATTTGCAACTAGGAGATACCATCCGGAGTTCCATGCTCTGTCAGTCGTTTTCAAAACAACATTTCCAGAAAGGTATTCCAACCTCTTGTCTCTGGAACGTCCAAGCGCTCCTCTGATTTGAAAACGGACTTCGAACTAGATGGTAAAACTGGATCTTATGCTCCCTTGACCTTTCAAATTCTAAATTTTCAGCTAGGAGATACCATCTGGAATTCAATGCTCTGTTAGTCGTTTTCAAAACAGCATTTCCAGAACAACATTCCGGGCTCACGTCTCCGGAATGTCCAAGCGCTCCTCTAATTTTGAAAATGGACTTTGACCTAGATGGTAAAATTGGATCTTATCCTCCCTTGAATTTTCAAATTTCAAATTTGCATCCAGGAGATACCATCAGGAGTTCCATGCTCTGTCAACCGTTTTCAAAACAACATTTCCAAAATGGCATTCCGGGCTCACATCTATGGAACATCCAAGCGCTCCTCTGATTTGAAAATGGACTTCGACCCAGATGGTAAAATTGGAACTTATCCTCCCTTGACCTTTCAAATTTCAAATTTGTAGCTGAGAGATACCATCCGGAGTTCCATGCTCTGTTAGCCATTTTCAAAACAACATTTCCAGAAAAACATTCTGACCTCTTGTCTCCGGAACATCCAAGTGCTCCTCCAATTTGAAAATGGACTTCAACCCAGATGGTAAAATTGGATCTTATCCTCCCTTGACCTTTCAAATTCCAAATTTTCAGCTGGGTGGTACCATCCGGGTCGCCATGCTCTATTCGCCATTTTCAAAACAACATTCCTAAAATAGTATTTCGACCTCTCATTTTCGGTTTCAAGAAGCCTACCATGGTTCCATCGACAAAACCATTTGATCCAATGAGGAATGCTAAAATTCCATCATGAAGAAGGCAGCTTTCAGATAGTTTCAGCTACAATAAAAGAGAAATCAACTAGAAGACAAAACTGCTACAGTGATTGGCCACTACAAGACAGAATAGGGAAAGGACAACAAAGATGTATTTTAAATTGCTGAATATTGTGGGGTAGGTGAAGCCCTAATGTAATTTAATCTGAGCCACACAATGTAACTCAATCTTAGCTATTCATTTGGGCTTTGTAAAACTATAAATAGGGGTCTCCCCCTCATTTGTAGAGGGTTGGAGAGCTATTGTAAAAATATTCTGCAACAATAGAAAGCAGCACTGCATGATCTATGGGTGTTACTTTTGAGTTTTCTCATTATGTGTGCATGGTTCTACCTTCCAAGTTAGTTTTAGTTGTTAGTTTCTTGAATGGAAGTGATGATGGTGTTTGTTGTTATAGTATTTGATGAGCTTTCAACCCATACTTTTGGCACTTGATGACAAGCTGCTGTGCAAAGTTAGCCTGGGCTTCTTTATTTGATTGCTGCAACTTAGTTCACTTGCATGTTCATGATGTGTGTATGCAAACTAAAAATCTATAGTCCTTAGAAGATTGCATTGGTTTTGTGTAACTGTAGGATCCTCTTGGCCAAGCAAAACCTAGTTTAGGGATTTTGTCTACTGTAGCAGCCTCCATGATCACTGTTTATTCATAGTTTCATATCCAGGAACCTTCTCTCTTCCTTGCCCTTTTTCCTTTTTTTAAATAAGTAACCTTAGGTAAGGTTTATTGTACAATATAAAGCTAAATCTGATGTTGAAATGGAGTTCTAGACTACTGTTTGAACCTGTAGCAAATGCTCAACAACTTTCCCATCTTAAGAACTCCATTTGTAGATCCAACTTCCCTGCTTTGTGACTTATTCGTAAGTTCGCCTTGTGATTCTAGCAAATCACATGAAACAACTGAGATATTCTAAGCATTGTCAAGACCTGACATCTGAGAGACCTTGGGATAGTGTTTTGCAATCTGATTGTGGAAGATTGTCTTTCAAGAGAGGTGATGCACCTATGCATTACCTGTGTTGATCAGTGCATAAAAAAAACATTAACAACCCCCAAGGAACATAACACAAGAAAGATAACAAGCCTTGTCAGCTAGACATCCATAAATTTCCTAAAAACAAACTCAAAAAATACGCATCACTAAAGAGATCAACCATTGATGTTCAAACCACAAAGGGACATTCCATGAACATTCAATAATACTTCCATATACTTCTTTCACATTTTCATGCCACAAATAGCCACCACAAACCAAATAGAATCAAAACACTTCATCCCAAAAGAGAAAAATACGCAACCATGAGATAGAAATTGAATAGACCATCTTGCGGTAAATACCAACACATGAAAACTAAACAAAGATATTGCACAAACAATGAGAGAATGTCCACCTAGTTACATGAGAAAAAACATCAATGCAAAAAAATGCATAGAATTTTTCGAACCAATCTTGACAAGCAACAAAAATTGTCAGCCTATTGTAGTTACCAACAACCCCCTTGGCAACACAAGTGACCTAAAAAGATAGGAGTGCAACATCCATAGAGCATAAACGTTGAATCCCAAGCAACAAGACTGTATCTTCAAATGTGGAGGAATTTAGATCATTCTCCCAAAAAATCTTCAAAGCAACTTCTTGTAGCAAAAAATTTCACCAACATGCATAGACCAAAACATTCGTGTAAAAACACATACTTCTTTAAGAACAACATAAAAGAGCATATAACATAATAGAGACCATCAAAAACATCTCTCCAAATTCAAAATTACTTCTAATCCTCATTTTAATTCTTCTAATCCTCGTCTTGATACTTCTAATCCTCATCGTAATGCTTCTAATCCTCTTCTTCATGCTTGTGATCCTCATATTAATATATCGTCATGAGATCAATATCTCTTCTACAACAAACATACTCAATACATCTTTACTTGTCATCAAATAAGACATGCCATCAACCATGAACATATCATCATAGAGTATTAAAAAATTATAAGCACCAATGACAAACCAAATTGAGTGATTACATCAATGAGAACCATAACAAGCATATGCACAACAATCTCACAAACATATGTGCACCAATATCCCCCTTTGGCATTGATGGAAAAACACACCTGCACATTCTCTCCATTTGACATCAAGGACAAAGGGCCAAGATCTTCATTTGAAACAACATCATATTCTCCTCTATATATGCACATTCTCCCCCTACCAACAAAACCCAACTACCTACTCCCCCTAAGATTTAGCAAACATCAATCTAGGAGAAAAATATATGACGTGAATTTCTCCCCTTAGATAGATGCACTATCTATGCATCTAGTTAGAAAAAAGAGGGGAAAAACCCCCTAACTTCTATCAAAGATACTCAAAAGTATCCTTTGAAAGTGACTTAGGAAAATATCTACAATTTGATCCTTAGTAAGAACATACTCCAATTTGACTTCTTATTCTATGTCCCTTTTCATTAGAAAGTGATACCAGATAGAAATATGTTTGGTCCTTGAATGCATTACTAAATTATCAGAAATTTTAATTGCACTGGTATTAACACATAATATGGGAATGGGTTCATCATACACCACCTTTATATACTTCAAGGTATGCTTCATCTAAATAACTTGGGTGCAAGAAGATGCTACAAAAACGTACTCAACTTCTTCTATGGATAAGGATATTGAGTCCTACTTCTTATTTAACTAAGAGACCAATATGTCTCCTAAAAAAATACACTTCCATTGGTGATTCTCAAATCATCCAAATATATTGCACAATCAACATCAGTATAAGTACTCAAAGAAAAGTTATGATCCTTCTTATAACATAAGCCCTTATCCAGAGTTCCCTTCAAATATCTAAATATTATTTTTATTTTTTTCTCATGAGTTTGATTAGGATTAGCTTGATATTTGACAACCAAACATATTACATGCATAATATCAAGTCTAGAAGCAGTCAACTACAATAATCCTCCAATCATAGACCTATAAAGAGTTTGATCAACCTTAGGTGATTCATCAGTATTTCTCAAGTGACAACCAGTTACCATAGGAGTACATAGTGGTTTGGAATCCTCCATGTCAAACTTACTCAATATCTCTTTAACATGATTAGCTTGAGAAATAAAGATACCATCATCTAGTTGAATAATTTGAAGCCCAAGGAAGACAGAGAACTCACCAATCATATACATCTCTAAATTTTTTTGCATCTCCTTTTCAAACTTCTTACAAATATTACCATCTCCACCAAAGATTATGTCATCAATATATACAACTATAAAAATCTTGTCTTCCTCTATCTTAATATAAATATTAATATTGGCGGTACCTTTCTTGAAACCTTACTGAAGTAAGTACTTATCTGACTGAGCATACCAAACTCTAGGAGCTTGGTCGAGTCCATAAAAATATTTCTTGATTCTACACACTATGTCCAGATCATCTAATAGTTGGAAACCATCTAGTTTCTCAATATAGACCTCTTCCTTTAAATCACCATTCAAGAAGGCTTATTTGACATCCATTTGATAGACTTTGAAATTCTTGTGAGTATCAAAGGAAAGAAACATTGTTATTGCCTCCATTTTGGCTACCAAAGAATATTTTTCCTCAAAATCAATACCTTCAAGTTGTGAATAACACTTACATACCAATCTTTCTTTGTTCCTCATAGCTTCACCATCTTCATTCAACTTGTTTTGGAATACCCACTTTGTTCCTACCACATTCTTATCAGATAGTCTAGGAACCAGATACCATGTTAGATTCTTTTCTATTTGGTTCAATTATTTTTCTATTTCCTTCATCCAACCTTCATCTTTGCTAGAATCAATAAATTTCTTGGGCTCTAACTTTGACAGTAAGAAAAAATTTACTTTCTCACTTACTTTTGAAATCCTTCTCCTAGATAGCACACCTTCATTCTTATCTCCAATGATCTGATCTCCATAATGGTTTTTTTGAACATACTTTGCTAGAGTATTAAGGGTCTTTTTTTATTCTCGCTTCTCTTACTTTTATTCTTCTTCTTATTCTTCAATGTAAGGAGACATGTCAAATCAACAAACCTCTAGTTCTTGTGAGATTTGACACAAATATTTATCTACTTTCATATTTGTTCTTCAATCATCTTTCCCAATCTCTTATTATAGAATCTATAGGCCTTGCTTTTGGTTGAGTAATCAAGAAAGATCCCTTCATCACACCTTGAATAAAACTTTCCAAGGTCTCCATCTCTTCTAATGTATAATTTTCTGCAAAGATCTTGAAGTATCTAATAGTAGGAGGCCTTCCATATCATAGCCCATAAGGGGTCTTAGTGCTATTGACCCTCGACTATACTTTGTTAAGCAAATAGATAGCATTGTGAACTGCTTCCTTCCAATACATGTTAGGAAGATCAACATATTTTAATATATGCCTAGTCATCTCTTACACAATCCTATTATTCCTTTCCACTACCCTATTTTGTTGAGAGGTTTTAGGAGTAGAAATATGTCTCATAATACCATGATCTTCACAAAACTTTTCAAATTCATTTGAAGTAAATTCACCTCCTCTATTTTATCTTATCATCCATTTCATTCTCAAATATTCCTTTGAAAATCTTAAACTTCTCAAAAGATTCTGATTTTTCTCTTAAAAATGTAACCCAAGTCATTCTAGAGTAATCATTGTTATCAACCAGGATTGCACCCAAGATGCTAAGCCTGAAACTTAGCAATCCTGTGAAACATTGAAACACCTTCGAGCCTGTGGGTTGCTCATATTGAAGGTGAGTCTCTATATTATGGGTTGGTTCCCCTTTTGATGTTTAAATGAAAAAAAATATGGATAGGAAAAGAGAGAAGGATTTCAATGAAAGGGTACAACTGAACTCTAAAAGTATGGTGATGCACCTATGATATTTGATCAAAAACTGTAGAAAATCTCCACAAGATTTCCAAAAACACTCTGTTTGCACAAATTAATTTGGACAACAAATCCACATAAATGATTCATTCAAAGGCTCTTTCATTTTTCTTTTTTGAAAGGAAAGCAGAGATTTCACAATTAAAAAAGATAAAATTTAATAATAAACACAATGAATAACCTATAGAGAAACTAAAATTTATGCATAAACAACCAAGTTTGAGATATAAATTTTAAAGGTTTAGCAATTAAAATGCAATAAAACTTCAATCAAATCAAGAACTTGAATGCAAGCAACTGAAATTATGAAGGCAATACTTGAATGAATTCTTGGAAAAGAAGGAAGAAACTCTGCAAAACTATAATGAAATAACCTGTAAAAGATGCTAAGTATATTAATCTCTATGAAAATGAGTTAAAAATATTTCTCTCTTCAAAAATGCATGAGGATAAAAGGCAAGAACTAATTGAAAAAATGACTGTCATTTTACTTTATACAAAAACCTCCTCAAAAGAGGAAAGGAGGTGGAATTGGTTGTCGATTGTAACTGTAAAAATATCTTCTCAAAATGCTCTCACAAGAAAAGGAGAAAATCCCTGAAAAAGAGGCCCAAAAGAGAAGTGAACTAACTTTCATGCGCATGATGATAAGGCATCAAAAACTGGTGTTGGAACTAAAAATGCAACTCATGATTCCAAAAAATGCTCCACTTCATCCTCACATGATCTACTCCATTTTACTTGTGTTCTCACATGTCTTGGGAAAGGTGATAGCATTATTAAATATTAAAGATAATCCATATGATTATCTTAATATTTAATATGTAATATTTTTTCCCTAAATATATTATATATTAAATACCAAGGTAACAAGATATTACCTTTAATATTTAATACATTGTACATTTGATAAATCATGTAATGGAAAAGTTTTAACTTTTAACTCCCACCAAACCCTTCCTAAGCCACAAGCTTTTAACAGTGATTAGGTCTCTTGACTTTAAGTCATAGACCATAAGTATTTTGAAAAATGATTTCATTCTAAATAAGTCAAAATGTGATAATTAGGGTATCGAGTAAAAGCACTCGAACCCTAATCATCACTCATTCCTCTCACTCACACTTAGCAAAAAAAAATCTCGCTACCACACTACCATGGTGAGAGCACTGGGGTTTTGATCTAGAAACTAAGAGTCTTCTGGTCTTGGAACTAGGGGCCAACATCTGGAGCTCGAATACTTGAAGGATTCATTGAGTGTAAATTGTTCTTTCTAACTGAAAGCTCGTGATTGTTAAAGCTTCTATCTTTGTTGTTTATTTTTTAAGCTTAAATCATTATTGTGGATTATAAAATGTATGCTCTGCGCATTGTAAATTTTTTTATCTTCTTTGTGAGAAACCATGAATGCACAACAAATATATCTATTCTTGTGGAATATTGAATGCATATCATCCTATCTTTATAGGTCATGGCCTCCATATCACTCTTGACACATTTCCCTCTATACTATGAAGTTTTAACAAAAACCCTAGATGGGTTACGGTATTTTTGGGGGAAAATAACTTCCAAGCCACAAATTCTCCATCTTACTGTGAAAAAATACATAATTTTCCTTTGTGCATTTGAGTTGATTTATGTGTAAAGCATGAAATGTTCCAGGCATTCTGTGCATTTTCATTTATTGTGTTTGTATGACTTTAAATGCAGCTTTTGTATGTGTTGTTTTTCACACTAGAGAAACACTCCAAATGAGTTTGAATTTGTTTCCAAAATTTGAGGGTTTCTTTTACTCTTGGAGGCCGAGACTTCATTTATTTGCACTTCTTTCTTATAAAGAAAATTTGTACCTTTGAATGGTGAATGATGTCGAGGGTTTCTTATTCTAGCTTTCTCATAAAAATGGTGTGAAATCTTCCTTCCTACAACCTTGCACACTCCAAAGCCTCGGCCTATGAAGGAAATATGTGTATATTTTTAGCATGAAACCCTTGCTATTATCTATACTCTGGTTTTTTCTTTTTTTTCTTAAAGAATTCTTCATGGCTGAAGGCTTCATTCTCTATTATGGTTTTTGATATTAAATGTCTCTCGCATGGTTTCTGATCTGCATTTGTCCACCTATTCCTTTGCACTGTATGATAGTCATTTGTTATCTTCAACTCATGAATATGTCCTTGATATGTTTATTCATATTGCCTATCTTTTCATGGATCTTTACTGCCTTCTGTGAAAACAATTTGATTATTTGGTTCTGACCTTGTTGTTGTCCTATTACAAACTATTATATGCAATCTGTTTATTCTCCATGAACCTGTAAATATTATATTAACCATTCATGTGCCAAAAAATACTGAGAAATTATTCCCTTGGTAACCTACAATTACCTGAACAGGAGCAACTATTTGTCCTATTAAGACAATCTATTATCATGAATTTTTAATTCAATGAATACTTGCTCTGTTCTGGTAATTGTATGCTATCATTGCATACATCTTTAGTCTTTTGATACATGAATGTTGTAATATCTCAATTCCTCTTCTAAATAGATGCAGTATGTTGGGCTCTACCCTTGTACGAGTCCATTTTCCTCCACATACTGAAATCCTAAACATAATGAATTAGCAATTAAACATGTACCTATACCTGTATAGTGAACAAACTTGTTAGAAAAAAAAAAAATTAAAGCTGAAAGCTTCCATTGATCTTTGTGCTCTATGAACATCTACTTCTTTGATAACTTAATCATCTGATGTATACTTTGAACGAATGTGGATTATATTTCTGGTGGTAATGTAGGTATGAGGAAAGATCTGATTTTTCATTTCTCTAACATCATTCTTCAACAATCTTCCAGGAAACAATTTTTTTTTGGAGCGGATCCTCCTAAAGATATGACAATTAGAAGACAACAATATTTCAACAATTCATCATTACAGGAAATGACGAATCGATTTATTTCCTATGCTTATATTATCTTCAAATGTATAGTTTTTAGTTCCTTATTGTATATATCTTTTGATTATAGAAATAAAAAAAAGCTATTCCCAGGACTTTCGTGGGACTTTGATTTTTACCATATGAATAAAACAACTTTTTAATGCAATTGCATAAGTTCCTTTGTTACAATTATTGCATAATAATACTGAATTCAAAAGTAATCAGTTTTTTCATGATCAATGAATACTTAGCAGAAAATTTGAGATTATTTGTGTACCTTTCGATGATGAATGCAATTCAGCTCTACCTGTTTTGAGTTGTAGCTAAAAATTGATAAAAATTTGGTGACCTCTGCAGAGTGTTTTCTTGCTAAACACCATGGACCAATTATGTAGCTTATCCATTGGGCTTAGAGTCATTGTTTGCTCACTTCTCATGTGAAAAACTTCCTATAAATCTATTGTTCATCATTATACAACAAAAAAGAAATTAAAAGAAACTACCATGACTCGATTTATGACGGAGGTGCAACATCTACACTTATTGAAAGAAAAAAAAATTAAAATGAAATGTTTCATGAGGCACTTATTGTAAATGAAATAAAAACATAAACTATTCTACTATGTACAACTACAAACTTTGATACTTAATAGCATTGCTTCGGGTAAATCCCAGTCACTGGGATTGGGAGTATCTCACCATCCAACCTTGAGAGATGGAATGTGTTATGTTGTTTGCATTCAGTGATAACATATGGGCCATCCCACATGGCATCAAACTTTTGTATGTTTTCCAGGTTTACTCTTCAATTCATCCCACTTAAAAACTAGATCTCCCTCTTTAAAAATTCTTGGAGTAGCCTTTCTCTCAAATGTCCTCTTCATCTGGGCCTGATGGATTTCTAGATTCCTTAAGGATTCTTTTCTAGTTTCCTCCAACTCCATTAACTATGCTAGCCTAATTTGCATAGGATCTTCTTCAAGCAGGTCCAATTCCTTAATCAAATTTAGAGTAGGTAGTTCAACTAAAATAGGGACCTTAGCTTCCTTTCCATATGCCAAAACATAAGGTGAATTACCAGTTGCCCTCTTTGGTGTAACCCTATTAGCCCAAAGGGGTAGCTTCAACTTCTCGTGCCAAGTCCTCTGATTGTCCTAAATTGTTTTCTTAATGATCTTTATCAAGTTTTTGTTTGTAGACTCTTCCTGTCCATTACTCTATAGGTAATAGTTTGAAGATGTGTTTAGATAAATGTTGTTCTTAACTGACTAGTTTGAAACTCTTAAGCCTATGAATGCCAAAGCATTATCAGAGGTTGATCGAATCTGGTGTTCCAAACCTAGAAACCAAGTCCTAATAAAAATTTAGAATAGATGTTTCATTAGCATCTTTTAATGCCACTGCTTCAATCCACTTTGTGAAGTAGTCTATGGAAGTCAAGATCCATTTGTTCCCAACACTCGAGGGTGGATTGATTGGACCTATGAAATCCAATCACCACTTGTCGAAAGGCTCCTCTACTTGAATCAGATGAAGTGGCAGGGTTGCAAGCTTCTACTTTTTGGAAAAAATTGCACATTTGTTGCACTTTCTAACCTAGGTGTGGGCATCCTTAAAAAAATCAGGTCAGTAGTAACTGACTCTCATTATCTTCAGGGTCATTGTTCTTAGTGCAAAGTGGCCTCCAGTTGGCCCATCATGAAACTCTTCTTGAACTTTTTGAATCTATTTTGGCTCCACACACCTAAGCAAGACACCATTATAATCTTTCTTGTACAAGATACCATCAATCACTGCATAGGGGATTGGTTGAAGTCTAAAATATATAAGTTTTGACCTATCTAAACCTTCTGGACAATCACCTGTATGCAGATAATGAATCATTTGGTGTATCCAGTTTGTTGAAATAGATGGAGCAACAACTTCATCTTCATTATTGAAGGTTGTTTCAACTTGTTCAATTGTGTGACATTTTTTGAATTTCCAACAAGCTTCTCGCAAAGAACCTTTCCTCTAACAAGCTTGGTAACCTTTATATTGATGTCATATTCCATAACTTTGGTTACCCAACCTGCTCTTTTATCACTTATATCTTTATTTAGCATAAACTCTTTAATTGTTCAATGAGCTACCAACAACTGTATCTTATTATTAGACAACATATGTCTAAATTTTTTGAGACTCCTAAATATAACAAGCACATGTTTTTCAATGAATGAATAATTTACTTTGTAATCATGCAAGACCTGACTAAAAGATGCAATGGGTTGTTCAAGTCCTTCATCATTTTGTTGACATAACATGGCATAAATTGTATCAAAACTACCAAATGCATACAATATAAAATCTTTATCAAATTTTGGATTAATGAGTGTTGGGGTTGCTACAAGTGCCTCTTTGATTTGCTCAAAACTATTCTTACCCTCTTTTGTTTAGCTGAAAACAATGTTCTTTAAACATGGTTGTAAGAGGCTGTAACAAAGCTACAATGTTAGGAATAAATATCCTAACAAATTTAATTCTTCCCAAAAAAACTCTATAAACCTTTTTTGTGAGAAGGAAGTGGCAATGCCATAATGGATGCAATACATTTTGGGTCAATAGAAATGCCATCTTTAGAAACAATGTAACCCAAAATTTTACCTTCGTGAACATAAAAAATTCTCTTTTTTGGATTCAAAGAAACTCCATACTCTTTGCATCTCTCAAAAATGTATCTAAGATGACCCAAGTGTTCATTAGCATTTTGTGAGAAAATAGTGATATCATCTAAATAAACAAGAACACACTTGTTTATCAAACCTTGGAGAGCCATATCCATTGCTCTCTAAAAGGTTGCTCCCACATTTGACAATCCAAATGGAATTTTCCTATAAGCCATAGTACCCCACTTGGTGGTAAAGGTTGTCTTATACTGGTCTTCTTCTTTAACCAATATCTGGTTATAACCTGAATATCCATCCAGTAATGAGAACCTTTTTGATCCTAAAAAAACCTGCAATAATTTCTCCATTGAAGGCAAGGGATAGTGATCCTTGAGCGAAGCTCTGTTTAGATCATGAAAATCAACGCACAACCTAATCTCGCAATTCTTTTTTCTGACAGGCACCAGGTTCAAAACCCAAGAGGTGTGCTTAATTTGAACGATGATACCATCCTTAACCAATTTTTTTAGCTCTATTTTCATAAGATTTTCCAACTTAGGATTCAATGGTCTTTGATTCTACCTCACTGGTTTTGCATTAGGTTCTAACTCAATGGTGTGTTGAGCCAACTTGGGGTTAAAACACTTGAGATCTCCATACTCCCAAGCAAAAACATCACTGAATTCCTAGAAAAGAAAGACAAAGGCTTGTTGTTCTGCTTTGGTACAGACGTTGCTGAGCTTAAGAAGCTTATCTCTGAAAATTTCTATCGGCTCATAATGCTCCTCCTTCATTATAATGTCGGATTTATCTCTTCTAAACTAATCATCAGTGTTGAAGATGGATTCAAGGGTAACTAGCCCCTTAGGTAGTTTATTAGACTTCAACTAGAGAATCTGGTCACCATATTATTGTTCAAGTTTTTAATGATTATTAACAGAAAACTCTGCTTCTTCGATCAAAAAATTGATGATTTGATGATCGATGTCAAAAAAATTCCAACTGATAGTATTATCAGGTATAGATGGTCTTACTACCACCTTGACATATTTTTGTACCTTAATATTATGAATGTTGATAGGAATATCAAACTGTAAGCCTATAGTAGCTAATTTATTTGCCTCCTTATTCATATTTATGGGAATTGACAACAGATTAAAAGCACTAAAATCTTCAATTAAGTCCCAAGTTCTATGATTATATAACTTTAGCAAATCATTATTGGTTACACTGATTTCTTACCTGAGTTGTAATCAATTCTGAGTCACCATAAGCCTACAAACACTTAATACCTCTTTTCCTGACCCATTCCAAGCCATGAATCAATGCTTCGTACTCATCCATGTTGTCTGTGCAGCTGAAAGAAAAATGGAGTGCTCAATAATATTTATCTCCTTTAGGTGAAACAAGCACTGCTCCTCCACCAAAACATATCTTACTCCTCGAACCACCAAAAATAGCTTCCAAAGCTAGTTATCCTGCTGATTAGGTTACACCCCATTTTTAACCAGGTTTGGAATCATGACATCAGGCTCTTGAATCATATAAACACCTAAACCTACCTCATCCATGCGACTAAAAGGATTAGTCTCATGATCTTCGGCTGCCTACTCATCAAGATTCATGATGGGTATCTGTCCAATTGGTGTACCAGATTCTAAGGTCATGGTTTGATCCTCCTTACCATGGACAACAAGGTTAGCATTTATTGCACTACATGCATACGAATTTATATGGTCCTTAGCCTAGATTTCTAACTTAATGGTCACCTTTGTACCATATCTAGTTCTAAAAAACATGTGAGACTAGTTAGAAGACAAATACCCCCTAACTTAGCAGTGAAATCTTTAGATAGGCACATGCCAAAAACAGGCTTTAAGTCTATAACATATATGTCCTGTGAAACTGAGAAATTCGGGCAAGCATGTAGGGTAAGAGGTAGGTTCTTAATCATTCCTATAGACTGAATGGTTATACCATCTAGTTGTATGACCCCTTTTGAAAGGGGCTCATACACTAGACCTAACTTATTTGCTAAACTCTTTGGCATTACAAAACTTCTTGCGCTAGAATCAATCATGCAATTATGGAATAGGCTATTACCTATTATTAAAGTGATGTAGAAGGGTGGTGGTTTTACCTCCTAAATGAACTGCTCCTTCCTAACCTCTGAAATATTGGCTAGAACCCTAGGTTGCTCCTACGTAGGTTCATCAAAACCTGAGATTTTGGCTAAAGCCTCCTGCAAGCTTTCTTTTTGGCCAGGAAGATGCAAAGCATCTAACATGGTCATGCTAATAGTTGTCTTCTTCATATGATCAATGATATTGAAAGTTGGGGTACTAACCTTATGTTGTACTTTTAGAACAATGGGCTCTGCTTGTGTTGTTTGAGGCTGAGGTTGTGCTTTTTTTTGCTCCTTTACTGCTACAGTCTATTGTGTTGGTAGAATTTGCACATTTTGAGCTATATTTTGCTTATTTTTCCCATGTTGGGTTGTAGGAATCTGGTCTTTTTTCTAAACAGCTTGTTGCTTGTCCTTTTATGGTTGTTGTACATTAGGAACAACTTGTTGTCTCAGATCCACAAGTCTTTTTTTTTACTTCGTATTGGCTGATATCAAGGTATCTAGCTGTTTTTTCCCTTGTTCATGATTAACTCCACAAAATTTGTTACCCTGCCAGTTCATCATGGCAATGCCAAGATCATTTTGCTATGTTTGATCATCTTTCTAATCATTGGCCTCCTTAACCATCTTCTTAGAAGCAACATAATTGATTTGCACCATAAGGGCCCGATTAACCACCCCATTCATACAAGTAGCCTGGTTATGAGGCTGATTATAGGGATAACACCATATGTAATCCTGCACCAATTTGTTTTAGAAAGGTACAAGCTCCTTAGAAGAGTTGGCAACATTCTGATTGAAAGGCTGATTAGGCCTGGCATTATAATTTCTCTATTCTTCTTGGTAGTCAGCCTGATAAGGTAGTCTATTTGGCTGAAAGGGTGGTTGGTAAGGTCTGTAATTCTAGCCTTGCTGATTTTTAAGGCTCACTAAGTCATTGCTGATAGTTTGCAATAGCTTAGCCATCTATTGTTGGGTTCCTCTAAGCTCCTGCAACTCAAAATTTTTTGGAACAACATTATTTTGAATAGGTAATTGAATACCTAAAGCTAGAACAATAGGTAATGGGGCTATAAGAGGTACTTGAATTAGCATTAATGGATGGATATCAAGGAAAATTTGCATAGGGGGCCTAGGTATGATTTAAATCACCTGTATTAAGTTATTTTCAGCTCTAATAGCTATGTCAAAAGCTAGTGGTAAGGTTACTCCTCCCATAGATTAAATCATTACAACAATATCACTATTTAAGGCTCTGAGATAATAAAGAAAAGAATGATTAGGTGTAGGCCTTACCATTGCTAGAACTCTATTCCAGGTCTTTTGAAACCTGAAATTAAATTCATACATTTGTTCTTGTGGGGCCCTCTTTATTGTTGTCATCTACTCAACGAGAGAAAGATGATTTGATTTTTCTAAAAATTTGCTTGTTTAACTTATCTCCCATATCATCCCATATTGCAATAGAATTTACTAGTAAGCCTCAGAACCACTGAAGTGCTTTACCTTTGAATGAGGTTGCTAATAGCCTCAATTCCACATTCTCTTGAGTCACATGATGAACTCCACAAAGTGAAGCTACGTCTATAATATGCTCTATTGGCATAGTCTGCTCCTCACCAATAAAGATAGGTAGACTTTTGAGTGCAACAACTGGTATATCTTCATCCTAAGCCAAATTCAATTGGCTTCCCCTTAAATGGTACAAATGCATGCGCTTTGGCCATCAGAGCTGATCTAGGAGGTGGTACTTGTAAAACTGGTACTGTATGTGTAACTAGAAAAATAGGTATAGAACCTGAAGGCCTAAGACTAGGTGGTGTTGAATGAGACCTTGGTGTTGACTTTGATCTTGATCTTCTCAACCTTCTTATTTTTCTGCCTCTCCTCTTGGGTGATGATAGCTACAGGTATTCAAATGGATCAACACTTTTCCTTGTCTGAATTTTACTCATGCTACTCGAACAGATTTGCATAAAACAAGATTTTAATGGAGTGGCCAAATATATATTGTAAACCTATAATAGGTAGAAAGCAGATGTAAAAATGAAAACAACAGCTTGAAATATTTGAATTGTTTCTCTAAAGTGAATCTTCAGAGTCCCACCAGACATGCCAAAAATTGTTATCAACTAGGATTGCACTTGAGATGCTAAGCTTGAAACTCAACAATCCTAGGAAACATTCAAACACCTTCGAGCTTGTGGGTTGCTCATATTGAAGGTGAGTCTCTAGATTATGGGTTGGTTCCCCTTTTTATGTTTAAATGAAAATACAAATGGGTAGGAAAAGGGAGAAGGATTGGAATGAAAGGGTACAACTGAACTCTAAAATTATGGTGATGCACCTATGATATTTGATCAAAAACTGTGAAAAATATCCACAAGATTCCCAAAAACACTCTATTTTCACAACTTTATTTGGACAAAAAATCCACATAAATGATTCATTCAAAGGCTCTTTCATTTCACTTTTTTGAAAGAAAAGCAAATCTTTCGCAATCAAAATAGATAAAATTTAATAATAAACATAATGAATAACTAGTAGGGAAACTGAAATTTATGCATAAACAACCAAGCTTGACACAAATTTTTTAAAGGTTTAGCAATTAAAACACAATAAAACTTTGATTAGATCAAGAACTTGAATGCAAGCAACTGAAATTATGAAGGCAATACTTGAATGAATTCTTGGAAAAGAAGGAATAAACTCTACAAAACTATAATGAAATAACTTGTAAAAGTTACTAAGAAAATGAGTTACAAATTTTTCTCTCTGCAAAAATGCATGAGGATAAAAGGAAAGAACTAAATGAAAAATGACTAAGTCATTTTACTTTATGCAAAAACCTCCTCAAAAGAGGAAAGGAGGCAGAACTGATTGTTGACTCCAAGTGTAAAAATATCTCCTCAAAATGCTCTCATGAGCAAAGGAGAAAATTCTTGAAGAATAGGCCCAAAAGCGAAGTGAACTAAATTCCATGCCTTGGAAACCCCTCTCATCCATGCGCATGATGATAAGGCATCAAAAATTGGTGTTGGAATTAAAAATGCAACTCATGATTCCACAAAATGCTCCACTTCATCCTCACATGATCTACTCCATTTTACTTGTGTTCTCACATGTCTTGGGAAAGGTGATAGCATTATTAAATAATAAAGATAATCCAGATGATTATCTTAATATTTAATATGTAATAGTTTTGCCCTAAATATATTATATATTAAATACTAAGGTAACAAGATATTACCTTTAATATTTCATAAATCATGCAATGAAAAAGTTTTAACTCCCACTGAACCCTTCTAAGCCATAGTATTTTAACAATGATTAGGTCTCTTGACTTTAAGTAATAGACCATAAGTATTTTGAAAAAATGATTTCATTCTAAATAAGTAAAAAAACAAACCCATGTGATAAGTAGGGTATCAAGTAAAAGCACTTGAACCCTAATCATCACTCATTCTTCTCACTCACACTTAGCAAAAAAATTTCTCGCTACTGTGCCACCATGGTGAGAGCACTGGGGTTTTGATCTAGAAACTGAGAGTCTTTTGGTCTTGGAACTAGGGGCCGACATCTAGAGCTCGAATACTTGAAGGATTCATTAAGTGTAAGTTGTTCTTTCTGACTTAAAGCTCATGGTTGTTAAAGCTTCTATCTCTATTGTTTAATTTTGAAGCTTAAATAATTATTTATGAAGCATAAAATGTATGCTTTGCACATTGTAAATTTGTTTATCTTCTCTATGAGCCACCATGAATGTGCAATAGATACATCTTTTCCTGTGGAATATTGAATGCATATCATCTTGTCTTTATAGGTCTCAGCCTCCATATCACTTCTAACACATTTCCCTCTATACTTTGAAGTTTTGACAAAAACCCTAGATGGGTTACGGTATTTGTGGGGGGGAAAAGAACTTCCAAGCCACGACCTCTCCATATTACTGTGAAAAAATACATAATTTTCCTTTGTGCATTTAAGTTAATTTATGTGCAAAACATGAAACATTCTGGGCATTATGTACATTTTTTTTTATTGTCTTTGTATGACTCTAAATGTGGCTTTTGTATGTGTTTTTTTTCACACTAGAGCAACACTCCAAATGGGTTTAAATTTTTTTCCAAAATTCGAGGGTTTCTTTTACTCTTGGAGGTCAAGACTTCATATATTTTCACTTATTTCTTATAAAGAAACTTTGTACCTCTCAATGGTGAATGATGTTGAGGGTTTCTTATTATAGCTTTCTCATAAAACTGGTGTGAAATATTCCTTCCTGCAACCTTGCACACTCTAGAGCCTTGGCCTATGAAGGAAATCTGTGTATATGTTTAGCATGAAACCCTTGCTATTATCTATACTTCTCTATTTTTTTTAAAGAATTCTTCATGGTTGAGGGCTTCATTCTCTGTTATGGTTGTTGATACTAAATGTCTCTAGCATGGTTGTTGATCTGCATCTGTCCACCTATTCCTTTGCACTGTATGATATTCATTTGTGATCTTTAACTCATGAGTTTGTCCCTGATATGCTTATTCATATTTTCTATATGTGCATGGATCTTTACTGCCTTCTGTTAAAACCATTTGATTATTTGGTTCTGACTTTGTTGTTGTCCTATTACAAACTATTATATGCAATCTTTTTATTCTCCATGAACTTGTAAATCTGATATTAACCATTCATGTGCCAAAAGAACACTGATAAAGTATTCCCTTGGTAACCTACAATTACTGAAACATGAGTAACTATTTGTTCTATTAAGACAATCTATTATCATGAATTTTTAATTCAATGAATACTTGCTCTGTTCTAGTAATTGTATGCTATTATTGCATACATATTTAGTATTTTGATATATGAATGTTGTAATATCTTCATTCCTCTTCTGAATAGATGCAGTATGTTGGGATCTACCCTTGTGGGAGCCCATTTTCCTCCACATACTGAAATCTTGAACATAATGAATCAGCAATTAAACATGTACTTGTACTTGCACAAAGAACAAACTTGTTAGCAAAAAAAAAATTGAAGTTGAAAGCTTCCATCGATCTTTGTGATCTTTGAACATCTACTTCTTTGATAAATTAATCATCTAATGTATACTTTGAATAAATGTGGATTATATTTCTATTGGTAATATAGGTATGAGGAAAGATCTGATTTTTCATTTGTCTAACATTATTCTTCAGTAGTCTTGCAGAAAATGAAAAAGTTTGGAGCGGATCCTTCTAGAGATATGAAAACTAGAATACAAAAATCTTTTAATGATTTTTCATTACACGCAATGACGAATCACTTTATTTCCTATGCTTATATTATCTTCAGTTGTATATTTTTTAGTTCTTTATTGTATATATCTTTTGATTATATAAATCAAAAAAAGCTACTCCCACGACTTGTGTGGGGCTTTGATTTTTTCCATATGAATAAAACAACATTTTTATGCAATTGCATAAGTTCCTTTGTTACAATTATTGCATAATAATACTGAATTCAAAAGTAATCAATTTTTCATGATCAATGAATACTTAGCAGAAAATTTGAGATTATTTGTGTACGTTTCAATGATGAATGCAATTCAGCTCTACCTGTTTTGAGTTGTAGCTAAAAATAGGTAACAATAATCAATCAGTAATATGAAATGCCTTTCACCTTGATGATTCATTGTTCTTGTAGGTATGTATAGGTCAGTTTGAGTTAGCTCTAGTGACATTATAATAGAGCACTCCTTGCTCTTGAAACTTATATATATGTTTTCTTCCCCATTTGACACTCCTTGCATAGTTTGTTTGCAAGCTTAGTTATCTTAGACATACTCTCACTACATGAGTATAACCGATCTTTACCATATTATCAAAGTTTTCATGTCCCATTCTATTTTTCCACAACCAAAACTGAACATATTGAGCCAATAAGTAGATTCTTCCATTTTCCCCCTTTAGATGATAGACATTTCCATTTTTCTTAGTTCCTTTTGTAACTAATCATCTGGGCTCTACCTTCCTAATCTCACAAACTTTGGCATGATGAGAGACTTCAAGATCAAGGAATATATATATAGGAATTAATGCTTTATGATGGTAAAACATTGGATCAACTTTATGAAATTTACAGGATTAGCACAAGGACACTAGATCCCATCAATTGGATGGAGAAGGAAGATTGCTCCATTGATTAGATTTATGTAGGAGTTGTGGAGAGGATAATCTCATGGGTAGAGCTCTAAATTAAAAACTACAAAGGAAAATGAACTAATTCTAAGAAATGGAAGGGAACTAATACCAGAACTTCCTCATGGACAACCACCAAAGAATATAAGAGGATAAAGAAGAAAGAAAATACATTGCCTCAAGAGGATGAAGAGGGTGAGCCTAGAATGGAAAAGGTACAAGAGGAATTTTAAAAGGCCTCAACTACATACATGGATTTATCTACGAGGATATTTTATAGGCTTGGTATTCATCCATAGAGTAGGCTCACCCCAGTAATAAATACATAGAGGAGACTACCATAGAGGAGCCTACTACCATTACTTCCCAAGCAACAGGATTGACAATAGAGGTGGAGGAAGAAAATCTAGCAATAAGCCTAACTCAATATCCCCCTATCACTAATATAAAGGAGGTCCCTTTGAAAGAAGAAGAGGAGCAAGATAGGGTGGATGAGTCACCAAAGTATCCCAAGGGTACACATTTAGAGGAAAAAAGGATACTTGAAGAATTAGTCTTCCAGGAACAAGAACATAAAGAAGAAGATACTAAGCATGTAGTCACTAAGGAGGAGTAGTGAGAGATCATTGAAAGTGTGGAGAGGAAAGCTCAAAAAGTAAAAGTGGAGCAATAAATAGTTGAACAAGAGAAATATTGGGAGGAGGATACTAAGAAAGAGAAATCTAAGCAAGAAAGAATGGAACAAGAAAAGGCCTCTTCTTTGGAGAATATTGAAATAGAAAATTCAATAGAGGATCAATAACAAAAGACTCCAAGAGATGAGCAACATGTATCTTCATCCACTAGATCTCAAAATTGGTTGAAAATGAATTTTGAGAAGGGACAAAAATTAGTTATGCAACCCTTGAGCTAGAAATATATGGTGGTAGAGGTGGATAAAACCAAGTTGAAGAAGTCAAGAACACTGCACTCTACCAAGATGAAAGAGGCAAGAGAGATGATTGTAAATATTGCCACACTTGTAGCAGATAAAGATGACAGGGAGCTCCAAGTATTTTATTATCAATTTTCAACTATCAATCTGGGTAAGCAAACTTGAGGTGAGCAAATTTCATCACTAGAATTAGTGCTCACAAGAAGAAAAAATATGAGCTAAAGAATCAAGTAGAGAAAATGAAGAGATTCTTGAGAGGCTTTGCCTCTCCAACTTCAAAACAACCATTTTTCATTAGAGGCCCTAGTCTTGATGAGAAGAATAGAGGTTGATGAACTCAATGAGATGAAAAAGAAGGCTCATATTTTTGATAGATGGATCAAGAAGTTTCAGAGAAAAATGGATGAACTTTTGGTTTTAGGTTATAAGAAATATGAGGAAGCTTTCTCTTTAGAAGAACAATTGAAGCAATATATGGATAAGATGAGGGAAGAGGAAGAATAGTATAGAGTATATTTAAAATAGCTAAAGGAGTTGAATAAAATGAGTGTGGAAGAACTCAACTAATCTTGGATTTTAGGAGAAGAGGACATAATTTTTTGTGGATAAATGTATTAAGGTAATATTATTCTGGATCATGTAGTTAATAGTAGAACATAGAATAATATTTCTTAAGTTGAAAAAGGACTTGTATGAGGAATATTCAATATTTGAAAGTCTCATTACTACTATCATCCATCTAATCTTATATTGCCAAGCACACAAAGATTTGATACATTGCAGGTAGTTAACGATTCTTGGAGGAACAAATTGCAAGCAAAGATAAACTCTAAAAATAGTGATGAGGAGACCATTTTAGATAAGTTGATGAATATAAAATTCAATGCAAAATGGGTTAAAAATGATATTCATCAACTCAGGAATACTGTTGCAACATTAGTCACCAGTTTGAAAAGAACAAGTTCAGGATAGATTGGGTCAATGTACTAGATATAGAAGTGCTAACACAAGTGTTAGCTGATTTTGAAGAATACAAGCAACAAAAGATAGATTAAATTTTGAATTTTAAAAAGAGACAAATATGTTGTTTTGACTAAGTCAAACATCAAAGATGTTGTTTTGAAGGCTTTCCTACATAATAGGTGACACAATAGTTGAGGTGAAGTAGTGGGTAACTAAAGTAGGAAATCGGTACTCACTTTTGGAAAAATCGGTTTTGAAATGAGTAATTATTACTTTATGTCCTCGTCCCTATTTTTGTGGATTTGCATGCTAGGAACCCTGATTTTTGGTTGCATGTCTCTCATTTTTGGAGGGAAAATTAATTGTGATATTCTATATATTATAAAAACTTCCTCATTGTAAAGGTTGGAAAATTGAAGTATGATTTGCAGTCCATAGGCTAGACATAATTTCTAGTTTCTACACTTATTTTATTTTCTGCATTCTTATTTTTAGAGAGTGAATTTAGAGACAATGGTTTTTCCTACACCAGTGAAGTTGTTGGAAATGTAAATCCTACTTATTTGTTTAAAATCACTAGAAGTAGCCAGATTCCAAACCACCTTTGCATGTCACGTGAATGGTATTTTTCATTTACTATTGATCTACAATTGTTTGAGGTAATAATACAAATTTATTATGTGATGAGTTTGAATATTGTTAAAGGAAATAAAATATGCTAATTAATTTTGCACTGTGAATGAATATTATTGTGTGAATATTACAAGTTAGTTCATTTATTATTTTACTTTAAAATATTTCTTTAAGGGATTACATGTTTGGAAAATTGGATAAATATTCATTCTTCTTTTACTTGCACACCATGTATGATCTTTTTATTTTATTTCAATTTGTTGTTGATTTAGTTTGATTTCCATAATACCTCTATTTGAACTATAGAGACTAGTAGGCCCCTTGAACATTACATCCATTTAGAACACTTAATGAAAAAAAAAATTATGACCCAACCCCCAAGGCCTTGGGAGGTGATCAATCTCATGATCAGTTGTCTTTTCCAAGAGAGGTAAGGTGATCTAATCTTGCCTATGTTGCATGTGTCAATTTTTTGATTGTTTGGATAAAACTATGGATCAATATTGGGGATAAAATATCCTTATAATTATATTGAATTGGTTGAATCAATCCTTGGTAATTTTGTGTTGACTTCCTTAGTTTGTTTCTAGATGTCAACCTAAGGATCATAAGCTCCTAAAAGGTGTTGTGGCTATGTACCAAAGGGGTGAGATTAGCAAGTTAAGTGGGGATGAAATACAAAATAATCAGATCTAAATAATTTGAAAGAATAACAAGAAAAACACTCTTAGATTGTACTCCTAAAGAAAACATTTGAAACTATCAAATGATGTAAATTAACAACTCAAGTAAAATCCTTTAACGTAGTTAAGTTCTGGTTATATTTAATTTAGCCTTGATTAAACACTACTAATTTTGTTTGAGATTAAAGGACTCTTGAATTTGTAACAGTTTGCATTGACAAAATTTTGGTAACACGACCTATTAATTATGGTGACAGGACCTGTGGAACCTGATGATAGGAACTGTGCAATAGACGGGTAAACGCGCAAAGCTATGTCACACTTTTGGCCAACTTATCGAAACAATTGAATTTAAGTATTTCTAACTAAAATTCAATTTTGGTCAAATATATGATCTAGTTAGATTAATTCTAGCTAAGTTAGATATTTCCATAATCTTTCCAACTAAAATTGTTAGATAAATGCATATGTAGCACCACTTTAAAGCTAATTTATTGAAAAAATAAAATTATTTGAAAAACTTGATGTTTCAAGAACTCCTAGTCATTTAAATATCATTTTTTAAAATATAAACATACCCTTTTGTAGATCTATAAGTTTAGTTTCTAAAAATAATATTTATATTTTATATTTTATTTTTACTAAAAGTATGTTATTAACATAAAAATATTCGGTTGATTATCATGTCAAGAAAAATACTAAAATTTATTAATTTAAAAAAAAAAAAATATGATGCACTAGATAAAAGAATCTATATCAAAATGGTACATTTTTTAAAAAAATTTCGATAAATAGTCGATATGAAAGTTGACATCGAATGGAAACAAATATGTTTTAGTACATGCACATTTAAATATTTTTATAAATATATATTTATCAAAATTGAAAAAAAAAATCCATGCACTAAAGTTTCAAGTTTTCAATACACACAAAAATTTGAATGAAAAAAATTAAAATTTACTATATAAGGATTGATGTCTCATGTAACTTCATTGTGCAACATTTTATCAGCAACAAAATCATAGTGTAAATTTATAAAAAAACTATATTCAAATTATTTTCTTATTTTTTCAAAAAAATAAAAACATAAAATATACTAAAAAATACACATTTTATTAGTTTACACCTTTTTAAAATTAAAAACATATATGCCACTTTTTAGTGATTCAATTTTAAAATTTGGATCAACATTGGTTGTTTCCTTTATAAAGTGTGACATAGCTTTGTACTTTTACCCAGATACAAGTTCCAAAAAATAGCACTGTTAACTCCAAATGTTGTTCTATGACTAAATAGAATGTAGTAAACGAGTTAACATATAAAACACACTCACAAACAAATAATAATTACTGAATTATACATAAATCAAGCTCACAAGATAAATAGCAATCACTGAACATAAATCATACTCACAAAATAACCCAAAAGTAAATTCAATCGGTGGCTGAAGAGTGGGCCCTGCCTCCTAGTCGACTGATTGAAGAGAATAATAAAAAAGCTCTCATGTTTAACTCAAATAGTAATATTTTAGTATTATATTTCTTTGTTCAAAAAGGTTGGAAATGTTTGATACAAAAAGGAGACTTATATAGTCTTTTACTTGAAACCGAATCATCTAAATAATACATATGATTGTTGAAGTTCAACAAGATCCAAATCAGTTAAAGAAAGAATGAAGTGGCCTATGACCATTATTTCTAAAATCCGAAAACTGATTTACTAATTATACAAAAGACATTAACTACTCACTCCCTCTAAAGGCTATAAATCGATTGACTATTATTATGCAAAAGATATCAACGGTGCTGATTCATAGTTGGCAACAAAAAGGATGATGACAATATTTCCCACAAGAACCCTGTTTTCACACATAATCACTAAAATTAGTACTAAATTATCGGTTACTTCCTAAGGTATATTTATCCTCTAATCCATATTAATCACTTTTAATTCTATAAAATTATTATGGCAATTCAAGGAAAAAGATTAAAATTTAGGCTAAAATCAATGGAAAACAAGACAAACATTTAGCCCATCATTTCCCCCTAGCTAAAGACATTGCATGTCCTTATGCATGACTTAAAAACTTAGTTTGTTCATCAGTCAAATTCTTTGCTACTACCATTATCTTCTTTCCCCACCTATCTTTCAAACTTTGAGCTATTTTCTGGTGCTCTGTTCTTGGAATATAGTATGTGGAAATCATCTGGTCCATTGAGGCCTTCAATTCATTGAATTTTTCTTGATGGTATTCTATATTCATACTCTCTTCATAAATGGTTTCTTCCCATGAGGCTTTCAAGATGCTAACTATTTGTTGATGCTCTACTATAGTTATTTAACCATCCATGTTTTCCTTTTAAATAGTATCCCTTAAATTTTCCACAATCTGATGGTGTTCCTACAGGGATATATAGGATACCATGTCCAATCCTTGATGTTGAGATAATTTCCCCAATTGGTTCTTTAATCTATTCCTATTTTCTTCAATTCGTTGCACCCAACTCTAGAGGATCTAGACATGTCCTTCCAAATGTTTCGCCCTAGCCTATAAATCATGAATTTCCTTCTGTTGCTTGGCAAACATTTCATCCACACTAAATTCCTCTAAAATATGTGACTCCTCCTGTGATAGTTATTATGTGACCTTAATCATGGGATCACCTTCCTGATATTGGCCTAAGGTAGATGGAATATTGATTGTACCTTTAAAACTCATGTCTTCTTTTCCAGTAGGTTTCTTACCAAAAGAAACTTTGGGGAGTGGAGTACTAGTTTCTTGTACCATCAATTTTTTCCCTTCTTCCTATATAAAATCTTGTGCCACATGGGTTTCATTAGTCTTGAAGAGAGAATTATCTTGGTTGGGCATATCCTCATCTTTTGGGTCAGAGGTTGTATGTAGTTCATAATTAACTTGTTTAGACATGTTCTCTTCTTCATTTTCCAAATGTGGAGGAGTGAGGGTACCGATATCATGTTCTTCTTGAATATCATGTTCATATTATTCTTCAGAAGCCTCATTTTGCATTTTTTCCTTTTTATTTTTTCAATTTTTCCTTCTCTTCTCCTAGCTTTTCTTATCTCTACCTCTCAAAAGGTAAGTGGCCAACACTTCAACATTTGACTCTGGTTGTTCCTGACACATAGTACTAGCAACTTTGGCTAGTTTTTGCAGTCTAGAGGTTGAAAGGTCTTCTACTTTTCCCTTCCTCTTTATTGGGTATCATAGGAGGGTTTCATTTTAGTATGAGGGGTTTTGGTAGACTTCTGGGGTTTGGCCTTGTTAGCAGCTTGAACCCTACTCTCAGCTTGTTTCATTTGCATAGTCTTTCTTGAGTTCTTAGAATCATCATTTTTTGGCTACCCTCTTGATTCTCAAATTCAATATATTTTTGATTTGAATTAGGAGCATCTAATTTTGTGTCCTTACCCAAGGTTTCATTAGTAGTTTTAGGATCCTCATCTGGTATGTCATCACTTGAATTCTCATCCTCATTATCTTGATCTTTTGTTTCATTATAACTACTCTTGGCTTTATGAGCCCTTGGTTCAACTCTTAAAGTTGAGGCATTGGAAGGGTTTTCTTCTCCTACAAAGATAGGCCAACTAATTTGAGGAACAATCTATTTTAAACCCTCCATGACAATTAACTTGATCAAACCATGATGTGCTAAGTAATTTTGATGTCCTTTTTGAACCTCTGAACATATTCATTTTATGGAATGAAACAAATAGTGTGGTAATTCACTATGTCATAAATGACATAAAAATCTGAGATGTTGAGCAAAAATGTATGCATACCTTCCTTCTCTGGTGATATATTAAATTATGACCTTGTAAACATCAGACTAAAGTTTTGGAAATGAGCTATGCAATGTACCTTTTCCTAGAACTATTTTAATCTCTCCTTTCCTCATAGAAACTGTGTCATGAGGTGTTATAAATCGATCATTCTAGTTGCAACTATAGGGAAGTAAGCTTCACATTGAAGAGGTAGTATAGTGATTGTGGAGATGAGTTGAAAAATAATCGAAAAGGAATGAACCCATACCATTGCAGAACTATCACTTTCATTAAATTCCATGGCGAGATCAAAGGCTATATCTTCATCAAATCCACATAGTTTCTTGAAGAAAACATGTCAATTTTCTACTTTAAAAACATTGTAAACCCGTTTGTTAGCTCAAAAATTCTTCATGATGTTGGGTTCCTATCGAATGTGAGGGCCACCCATGGCAACAGATACACAACCGACAATAAGAAAAATGGTAACATGAGACAAGAAGTAGAATAACTAGAAAAGGAAATGACAATTTTGAATAGCAGTTTTGAGAACACGGTGATTGAAAAAAATATAGATATAGAAAATAAAATGTAATAATTTCAACATAGGGCAAATTCACAAGAGGTTGTAATAATAATTATCCTAATTAAATCCACATGAAGTGAATAACTTGGACATAATAACTGGGATTTTTGACATGATTGACTCCCCGAGTTGAATGTATGATGTCATCCTCAGAGTTGCCATAAATAATTTATAAAATAAAAGTGATGCATATGAATTCAAAGATAAACATGGTAGTGTTGGTCCACAGTTGTCATCGCACCAAAAGATTGACCTATTAATGCCCAATACAACTACTAGAGTTAACAGATCCATGGGAGGTAGTTAGTCCATGTCATGAATCCCGAGGGGAGTGCTAACCATCAGCCAACAAACTCCCCATCAGCTTTACCTGAGGGGATTCAAACCCGACACCTTTGATTCCTCTGATACCACTTGTTGGTCCACAATTGTCGCTGCACCAAAAGATTGACTTGTTAATGCTCGATACAATTATTGGAGTTAACAGATCCATGGGAGGTGATTAGTCCATGTCATGAATCTTAAGGGGAGCGTTGACCATCAGCCAACAGGTAGATGAAGTTGGTGGAAGAGAGGTGGAGGAAGTGAAAAGCGAGTGATTGGTGTGACGCATTGGTGACCAGGTTGGAGATGTGGCTGAGTTGACACAAGTAGGGAAATTGCCATGTGAGGTGTCATAGAAGTGAAGGAGTTGGATATCATGCAACATGACTATATAGGCAATGATGGAGCTCCCATACCGAAAGTGACGTCAAAAATATTGATATGATAGTGCAAAGTAGAAACTAGCCACCAATGCTAAGATGGAGAAAGGCTAATGTGGATGTTGAATGGAGAGGACTATAGACAAGGAAAAAAGTGGATAAAATAGTCAGAGTGAATAGAATAGAGAGGACACTAGCCTACCAATCAAAATAATGTAGTGGAGTTAACTAATCGGTGGTCTAATAGAAAGAGGCAACCAGATGGAACCACCCATTGTACGTGATATGACATGGCCAAAGAAACCAAAAATAGGGCCCACACATAGCCAAAAGGAAGTGATAGGAGAAACAGAGTTCTAGTATCATATCGACAAGGTGATAGGAGCACAATAGAGGCAATATCTTGTCGCTAGTGCAATAGGAGATTTATTTTTTCTTTATTTTTTTGTCTTTTGTTGTTTTTTTTCTATATATATATATATATATTTCAATTACAATATTAGATCGCTGATAGCTCGGTTTTAGACTGACACCATCCAAAGGTTCTGAAAAAACTAGTTTTCACCTGCCAAGTTATTATACGGTTAATATCTATCAGTCACTTAGTTTTCAAATATTAATCGGTCAACAATGCCCAAGGGTTTTCATTGTTGGATTGTTATTGCATTTTTATTTTTATTTTTTTATTTTTTTCATCTTTTCCCTATTTGATTTTATTATTTTGAAGAGGTGATAGGAACAAGAGTGAGTTCCTTCACCACATCAAAAATAAAAATTTCATTGGAAAGGGGCTATTTGTAGAGTTTTAAACTATTCCCATCAACAATGAGTATGAAATTTCCATTTGAATTCCTAGTCACCAAGATGGAATGTACGATGACGAATGAAGCAGTCATGCCACTCGGGTCACTATATTTGTACCTCTTCAGCATGAAAAAGGGCTTGCTGACACATTTCATCCAAGGATTGGAGTTGAGCTATTCATTCTCTCTGGGCATCGGTGAGACTCATCCCCAATTGAAGAGCAATGTGAATAATCTTCACCTCAAATTCAATGGGAAAAACAAAAAAAATTCCATATACAAGTTCGTATTGTATTAAGTGAGTGGTTGTTTTCCAAGTCATCTTGTAGGCCCAAACTACCTCAAGAATTCTATTTTCCCAATCCTTCTTATGTAGTGCCATAGTTTTTGTGAGGATATTCTCCAACTCTTGATTGGTCACCTCCACTTTCCCATCGGCTTATGGATGGTACAGAGAGGATTTTTGGTGCTTTATTTCATATTCCTACACTAGAGTTGTAATCATATTAGAGGTCAATTATGGTCCTTGGTTTGTAAAAATTTCCCTGGGTACAACATACCAGGTAAAAATCTTAGAATATAGGGAGTTAGAAACTTTTGTATCCCTAGCATGTTTTAAAGCTACTACTTCTACCCATTTAGTCACATAATTAGTACATACCATAATATGTTCTTTATCCCTAGGAGGAGGATTAATTGGTCTTACAAAATCCAAACCCCATTTTTCAAAGGGTTCAATTGATAACTGTGGGTGTAAGTGAATTTCATCGAAGTGTGTAGGGAATCCCATACACTAACACTTATCACAATGTTACACATATCATTTACAATCCTTATGGATTATTGGCCAATAATACCCTACAGTCAAAATTTTGTTAGTAGTTCTTTGTGCTGCAAAGTGTCCTCCATAAGGCTTAGAATGGCATATGTGAAGTATGCCAAAGACATCTCGTTCTACTACACAATGATGCATAATTCTATCAATTCTAGTATGAAAGAGTAAACCATCAATCCAACTATATTTCCCGCTAAGTCCTATAATATTTCATCGTTCTCTTGGAGAAAAGTGGGGTGGAAATATTCATGTGATAAGATAATTAACAATATTGGAAAACCATAGGATTTTATAGAAATAAAAAAAATATTTTCATCGAGAAAGGTTTCATCCATAGGAATTGGTTCATTATTGTTGCAACAATAGAGAAAGGAATGAAGGTGTTGTCATTGATGTCAACTAGTGAATTATTTATCTACTGGTTGTTGTTGTCGTTAGTGTCATAGTTACACATTTGGCTGCACATGTTGAGGATATTGAGAAAATTGTATTAAAGAAAGTTTACAGGTATTCGGTTGTTGCTCTAGGTGATGATCTGGTAATTTTCCCTAGGTTTGTGTGGTTTAGATATGTTGTTCATGATTGTTGAAGGTTGCTATATCCATACTTTTGGCTATTGGTTCGATGTGAAGTTTGAGTTGTGTTCACCAATTGTGAACTATGTTTTTTAATGTTCTGGTTGAGGTCCAAGAGAAAATATTTTGGTCCAAATTTCTCTTTGATGAAGTCTTTTGACTTGTAGCTATAGAGTTAAGATGTTTTGGTTGCATTGAAGATATTTTTGGTTTCTAGGAGTTTCAGACTTAATTATTATATGTGTTTTACACTAGTTTGGCTGACCTTGTGTTAAGCACTATCTTCGAAGTTGATGAAGTGTGTTGGATCTATTTTGGGCCCTAATGAAGCATGTGTTTTGGTTTCCCTCATTCTAATTCCACCCTAGGATGTTTAGTTCTGACCTAATTTGAATTTGAAATTGAATGGACGACTTTGGATCTTTTTTCAAGGTTGGAGATAGTATAAATATAGGATGAGCTAGTAATGAAAAATGTACAAGAGAAAAGAACGAAAATAAGTGAAAGAGTAGAAGTGATATTGATGCTATTTAGAAAGTGTGTGTGAGTTTTGTGTGGTAGATCAGTGCGAAGCTTAATGTTGATTTTTCAGATGTAGTGAGAAGAAGGAAAACTCTATCATTTATGCAAGTTGATCAAGTAATTATGGTGGAATTATTTGCTGCATTGGGATTGTAGTCTCTCTGTAACAAGTCCTCTTTGCCTTCTTTATATCTCTATGGAAGTGAGCCTTTCTGATTGTAGCCCTGTTGGACAGTGATTCCTCAATTCAAGCAATGAGCCTTATTTCAGGAAGTGAGCTTTATCTCAGGCAGTAAACCTTATTTCAAGTAGTGAGCCTTTTTTTAATCAATTTTGATATTCTCTATAGTGTGAGTTAATCCTTACCGTGGTTTTTCCCTCATTGATTTTTCCACATAATCTGTTGTTATTGTGCTTATGTGTTGGAATTGATTTTCTAGATTAGCATTTGATGATTAATCATTTAAGCAATTTTAAGTATTAGTTTTGGTGATTGAATTAAAGGTTAAAATATATGAAAATTTATTCACCCCCCTCTTAGTTGTCCTATTCAGCAATTGGTATCAGAGCTTGGTTCCTTGGTGAAGAGATTAACCGCTTGAGGATGGTCTAGGATGGCTAGAAATATGGTCTTTGATTATCCGAGGTTTGATGGAACTAATTATGGTATTTGGAAAGTTTTGATGGAAGAATCTTTAGAGTATTGCAGATATGATGTGGAGAAAGATTACAATAATCCTTACACTCCTCCTGCTAATGGTCTGAGTACACTTGAAAATATTAGAGCACATGAAGTGAATAATAAGGCGAAGTTCATCTTAGAGAATAGTCTGGTACATTTTAAGTTGATTAAGGTTCAGAATTTGAAGACAACTAAGGAAGTTTGGGATGCTTTAGAAAGAGCACATGATGGTGATGAAAGAGTTAAAGGGGTGAAATTATAGAATTTGGAAACATAGTTTGATCTTATACATATGTCTAAAGATGAAAATGTTAAAGCTTATGCACAAAGATTGGATGAGGTAGTGGTTGGAATGCAATCACTTATTGCTACTATAGATGAAACCGCGATTGTAAAGAAGATTCTTGGAACTCTTTTTGATGCTTATAGTGAGAAGGTGGGCGCTATTGAGAAAACTATAGATTATAAGAGTTGCATTGAGGATTTTCTCTTAGGATTTTTGACATCTTATGAAATGAGGAATCCTAGTCTAGGAAATGAAGGCAAATCAAAGATTGGTTTTAAAGCTACAAAAGCTAAAGATCCAGATGAAGAGAACTTTGATGAAACATAAGATAAATTTTTGAGAAGAATGAGAAAAAAGTTCTAATAAGTATGAAGGTAATTTTCCCTTCAAATGCTTTAGTTTAGGAAAAATAGTTCACTATGTTGTGAAGTGTCCAGAAAGAGCTAAAAGGAATAAACAAAGATATGAGAAAGAAAAGAAACAAAAGAAGATTAATAGTGCTTACTATGTGAATAAGAATACTAGTATTTTTGCTGAGGATTCAGGATATGAAAATCTAGATGACAATGAATGATTTTTCTTGGTGATTAAGGATGAATCTAATTCTACTAATTTAGAAAAATAGGCAAAGTAAATCCCTCTAGAGAAGGAGAAGGAGACAAATGAAGGTAAAATTATCTTTTCCCTGCATGCTAAATAAGAAAATAATTTTTGGGTAGTTGATAGTGGTTATTCACATCATATGAATGGTCATAAGAGTAAGTTTGTAAAACTTGATAAATATGATGGAGGCTTGGTTATGTTTGGAGATGATACTAGTGCTAAAATATATGGGATAGGTTCAGTAATTTTTGATGACAAGCATCATACTAACAATGTTTACTATGTGAAGGGTTTAAGGCATAATTTATTGAGTGTTGGTCAGATGTGCAAAAAAGGATATGATCTTGTGTTTAACGATGAGAAATATGAGATACAGAAAGGATCTGGAATATTGATTGCTACAAGAAATAAATCTGAAGGAAATATTTATCAACTTAAGGGTGTTGATGGACAATTCTTTATGACTCAGATAAATGATAGTTGGTTATGAAATAGGAGAATGTGTCACATGAATTTTAATAACTTGGCAAGGATTAGTTTTGTTCAGGCCATGAGATATTTACCAAGAATTACAAATCATGTTAATGTTATTTGCATGTATTGTTAGTTTGGGAACAATCTATTACCAAACTACTAGATCTAGTTCATATAGATATTTATGGTCTTATGAGAGTGAGAAGTCTACCTGGTGAAAGGTACTATATGCTTTTGATTGATGATTATTCTAGATATATATGGATTAATTTCTTAGAGAGAAATTAGATGCATTAAATAGATTCAAGGCATTCAAGGCTATGGTTGAAAATGAAGTGAATTTAAAGATAAAATGCTTGAGATCTAATAGTGGTGGAGAATTCACCTTGCATGAATTCAATATGTTTTTTGAAGTGCATGAAATAAAGAGATAGTTAGCTACCCTGAGAACTCCTCAGTAGAACAGAGTTGTTGAGAGGAAAAATATAATGGTTCAAGAGGTTGCTATATCAATGATTACTGGGGCTATTTTAGTATAATTTTAGTAGAAAGAAGCTATTCATACTACTGTTTATGTATTCAATTGAGCTCAAGCAAAAGAAAAAAATACAAAGACTCCCTATGAGATATGACATAGAAGAATTCATATCGTTAAATATTTCAAGGTATTCGGAAGCAAATGCTATATCAAAAGAGATGAGGAAACTTTGGGTAAGTTTGATGCAAGAAGTGATGAAGGAATATTTCTTAGATACTCTTCTAAAAGCAAGGCATACAAATATTTCAATAAAATATTGAGAAATATTGTAGAGAGATTGAATGTGAAGGTTGATGAGACAATGAATAATTCTATTGATATTGATGGATATATGCCTGATATGGTGGTACTTGTAAAATTCATGGCCATTTCCAATTTTTTTTGCCTCCTGAGCCCTTGATTTTTCCCATTTTATCTAATTAGGGTTCAAGAATTGCATGAAGGGCTAAAACCATTATATCCTAAAACCCTAAACCCTTGGTGTATTAGCAAAACAAGGATAGACAACTGAGAGGAGGGGGGTGAATCAGTTGTCACAGATTATTCAAACTTATTAACCTTTACTCAACTTATTCTTATATCTGATGAAAGAAAATTAAGCATAAAAAATCACCACATGAAAAACACAAAGAACACCAAGATTTAATACGTGGAAACCCTATTAGGGAAAAAACCATGGTGGATGTCAGTCCA
Organism: Sequoiadendron giganteum; assembly: GCA_007115665.2. NCBI lineage: Eukaryota > Viridiplantae > Streptophyta > Pinopsida > Cupressales > Cupressaceae > Sequoiadendron > Sequoiadendron giganteum. Next base: position 564,094,482 of record CM021103.1, on the reverse strand, counting down.
CAATATTATAACCTGTTAAAAGTATAGAGATGAATAATGAGAATGCACATACATTCAGGCACACTGCCTAGAGCTCACTGCTCAAAGAAGACACACTATCTTATAGAGACATTCAGATTAAAACCATCTGAAGGATTTGAACTGAGAAATTAGCTTCTACAAAAGCTTAATTATAGTTTTGATTAAGCACATAAACACTTCTTCACACTTCTCTCAAACTTCTTCACACTCTGCTCTACAATGAAATGATCTAATCTCTATTCGCACATAACACTCACACACTTCACATTACACACAATTCACACACTTCAAAATGAAGAAACAATCACTCTTATATATCTACTACATGGAATTACATCAACAACCTTGTCGGCCAAAAATGAAATGATAAATGAATACAAATTGTCAGCCCAATTCATGAACAAATCTCAATGTGCACCAACCAAAGTCGGTCACAACATAATGAAGAACTAAAAAAAAATCCTCAAACATACCAAACATTCAAAAATTAATCCACAAGGATCCACAACACCCTACAACCATCATGTCGGCCACGAACATGAAAACCCGAACATGCAAAAGAAAAAATCTCCAATCACGAGCACATGGATCAACATGAACATGCAAAAAAGATAGAGAATGATCTAGAAACATCATCGAACATCACAGGAGCATACAAAACAACTCAAATTACTAGAGTCACATTCTCTTCTTCTAGAAACACCAGCTACAGTAACAAAATAACTGTAGGAACACATAGACTCACAATTTTCTCAAATCTTGATGTGCACCTCTGATACTTCCAGAGGATAAACTAGATAGGCTCAGTAATAAACTCTTCAAAGTGCAACTTTTGAATACCAATATACTAAAATTTTCATCACACTGAACTTCACAGCTTCATAGACAACCTCCAACATATTTATTATAATTTTCTCAATATCCTCGATATATACATAATTCAAGACACCAATGCTAATAGTGTTGACATCAATGACAACCACATATCAACAACACAACCACAACATCCAACAATCTCCCCCTTTAGCATTGATGGAAACACATGATGTGAAAATACCATCAAAACAACTAAATTTTCTCCAATAGTCTCCCCCTTAGATATTGCACTATTCTTCTCCATTTTTCTTTTTAGCTCTTCCAATATTACTCTTCTCCCCAAAGTTTTTCACATTACTCTTCTCCCACTTTGACATCAATGGAAAAGTTACACATGCTCTGAACCACATATCTGAATCATCTCACTAATCCCCCTGAGTAGCAACCACCATAACATCAATCTAAAAAAAGATATGACTGTAAATGCATAGACTGATGCAAAGACTATGCATTTTAGTTCTGATTAGGAAGGGAAATCACCCCTAACTTCCCTCTAAGATACTCAAAATTATCCTTAGGCAATGACTTACTAAATATTTCTGCAATATGTTCCTTAGCAGGCACATACTCCAGTTTGACTTCTTTGTCACTCACCTTGTCTCTCAAAAAGTGATATTTGATAGATATATGTTTTGTCTTTGAATGCAACACTGGATTCTTGGAAATGATTATGGCACTAAAATTATCAAAAAATATAGCAATAGGGTCATCATACTCAATTCTAATATCTCTCAGCATCTACTTCATCCATATTACTTGAGTACAATTGTTAGTAGTAGCACTATATTCTTCCTCAACAGTAGATAAGGTAATGGAATTTTGATTTTTACTTAACCAAGAAACCAACTTCTTCCCCAAGAAGAAGGCACCACCACTATTACTTTTCCTATCATCAACATCTCATGCCCAATCTACATCAGTAAAGGCACTCAAAGTAAGATCATCATCTTTAGGATACCAAAGACCAATATCAACCGTCCCTTTCAAGTATCTAAAAATTCTCTTTACAATAGTCACATGAGATTCATTTGGATCAACTTGATATCTAGAAACCATGCATACAAAATTTATGATGTCAAGTTTGGTCTGAGTCAAATAAAGTAATCCATTGATCATTAACATATATCTTGTCTAATTTTATTTAGGAGAATCATCATTTTGTGTTAACTTGCATCTGGTTACCATGGGTGTACTAACAAGCTTTGAGTCTTCCATGCCAAAAAATTTCAGTAACTCTCTTAAATATTTGGACTGAGATATAAATATTCCATTATCTAACTAAGTAATTTTCAATCCCAAAAAGAATTTCAGCTCTCCAATCATTGAAATCTCAAACTCACTTTTCATTTCATCAGAAAACTACATACATAAGTCATTATTACCTTCAAAACTGATGTCATCAACAAAGACTTCAATAATCAGCTTTTTATCATGATCCATCTTAAAATATAGATTACTATCAACAATACCTTTATTGAATCCAAGCTTCAACAAGTATTTATCCAGTCTAGCATCCATTTGATAGAATTTGTAATTATTAAAAGAAACATAAGTAAGAAAATATCTTATAGCTTCAATTCTAGCAATAGGGGCAAAGGTTTCTTCAAAATCAATACCTTCCATCTATGAGTACCCTTTACATACAAGTCTTTCTTTATTCCTGACCACTTCACCTTGTTCATTCTGCTTATTCTAAAAGACCCATTTGGTTCCAATCACATTTTTATCTTGAGGTGTGGGGACAAGAATCCATGTATCATTTTTCTCTATCTGCATTATTTCTTCCTTCATTGCTTCCATCCAATGTTCATCTTTACATGCTTCACTAACATTGTTGGGCTTAGTCTTGGAAATCAAACAATACTCTTTTGTAATTCTTCTTCTAGTCTTCCCACCTTTGTTCTTATCTCCTATAATCTGATCTTCAAAATTATTTATCTTTACATACCTCAGAACTTTGGGATTATCTCAAACTTCTGGTTCTTTTGTTCTCTCTTCTACACTTCCACTAGCTTCTTCTTCTAGACTCTCTTGATTCACCAGAACAATTTGAACTTGATTCTATGTCTAAGCATTATTTCCTTTATCGATACTATCATGTTAGTCATCTAAATCATATCCATAGTATCTGGATGATCTAGCAGTGTCTTCATCAACTCTGACATTTGCACTTTTAACAATTTTCCTCAATCTTCTATTATAGCACTAGTAGGCCTTACTTTTAGTAGAATAACCCATAAAGATTCCTTCATCACTCCTAGCATCAAACTTGCCTTTATCTTCATCTCTCTTGATATAACATATACTTCCAAATATTTTGAAATATTTAACACCAGGCTTATAACCAAACCATAGCTCAAAAGGAGTCTTACCAGAATTACCATTGACATTTACCCAGTTGATAGTATACACAGCAGTGCTTAAAGCTTATCTCCAATAGATATGAGGAACATTACCTTCCAACATCATAGATCTAGCAACATCTATAATTGTTATGTTCTTTCTCTCTATAACTCTATTTTGTTGAGGAGTCTGGGGAGCAAATAACTATCTCTTGATTCCATGCTCTTCACAAAAAGAATTGAAATCTCAAGAAGTGAACTCACCACCTATGTCTGACCTTAAGCATTTAATCTTCAAACCTATCTCATTCTTTTCCATAGCTTTGAAACTTTTGAACTTATCTAATGCTTCATGATTTTCTCTCAAGAAAGCAACCCATATCATCCTAGAGTAATCATCAATAAGCAACATAAAGTACCTTTCTCCTTGTAGACTTTTGATTCTAGAGGGACCACATAGATCAGTATGCACTAGCTCTAGTACTCCATTAGAATGATGTTGTTTTCTCTAAAAATAAACTATAGTCTACTTTCCCATCTAGCATTCCTTGCATATGGTGTTAGTAGGATTCACTAGCTTAGGAAGATCTCTTACTTCTTGAGTGGACCTTACTTTGAAAATGTTATCAAAATTCACATGACACAACCTCCTATGCCATAACCAGCTCTCATTAACTTGAGAAAGTAAACAACTTTCACTAGCAGTACTGAGGTGGAAAATGTTACCTCTTGTCTTTGTACCTGAAGCAATTATATTTCTAGAACTTCCCAGTATCTTGCACTTTCCATCTTTGAATTGAAGATTGCACCCCTTGTCGACCATCTGTCCAACACTCAATAGATTATGCTTCAAGCCTTCTACATAAAGGAAATCGTCAGTATTATGTTTACCACCAAGAGAAATAGTGCCTCTGTCACAAATCACACCAACATTGTTATCTCCAAATATTACAACACCACTATTATACTTCTCCAAGCTTACAAAATTGGTTTTGTCACCAGTCATATGATGTGAGAATCCACTGTCAATCACCCACTCATCCTTTTCTTAAATTCTGGCTGCAAGATATTTCTCAACATTCTTATTACTAGAAGATTCAGTGGACACTAGACCATTTTCCTTGATATCAATGAATACCCATCCATCCTCATTTCCATTTTCTTTATCAGATTCTTCATTAGTAACACCTTCTTTAGCATAGTATTTATTTTTAAATCTAGGCTTGTCTGGTTTGAACCTAGGAACTCTTTCAGGACATCTTGATGCAAAATGACCTATCTTATTGCAAGAGAAACATTTAATAAGAAACTTTCCTTTGTACTTACCTTGTCCTTTGGCTTCTCTTTTCACAATCAGTGATTCCATCTCTTCTACCTCTCTTTCTTCATCTTCAATATGTTTCATCTCATCTTCATAATTGAATGTCTTTCTAGAACTTTCTCCTAGATCATATCTCTGTTTGTTTCTTCTGGATATAGTAGCTTTAAATGAAAATTATGTCTTAGGGATAGAGCCACCAAATTCACTCAACTCAAAAGTAGAAAGATTTTCAAACATATGTCTTGTCACATGTGTTACCATTATGAGCTCTTCAATAGCATGAGCTTTTGTTTTGTAAGAAGTAGGCAATGATCTGAGCACTTTAGCTACAATCTCTTCCTCATCCAAGATTCCACCTGTACATCTAATACCCATCACTAGTTCATTTACTTTTTGCATGAAAGAAATAATGTTTTCATCTTCACCCATTTTCAAGTTTTCCCACTTGCCTTTTAGAATTTGTAGCTTAGAAAATTTCAATTGTGCATCTCCTTCATACAATGTTTCCAGCTTCTTCTAGATCTCATGTGCTATTTTCAGATCCATCACATTTGTCATTTATGAATCTATCAAAGCACTCAACAATGATTCTATAGCCTTGATATTTGTTTTAGTTTCTTTGATCTCATCAAGAGTAGGGGGGCCATTATGAGGAATAACATATGTACTCTTTGTAATCTTCCAGAAGGTTTCACCAATGCACTTCAAATGACACTCCATTCTAGCCTTCCATAGAGAGTAGTTTGATCCATCAAATCTAGGACTATCCTTCTTGTGTGATGCCATCTCGGATCACCTCAAGCTATTAAAATTCTTCAGAGGAACCTAGCTCTGATACCAATTATTGGAAAAACAAGGATAGACAACTGAGAGGGGGGGTGGGTAAATCAGTTGTCATAGATTATTCAAACTTATTAACCTTTACTCAACTTATTCTTAGATATGATGAAAGAATATTAAGCATAAACAATCACCACATCATAAACACAAAGAACAACAAGATTTTATACGTGGAAACCCTGTTAAGTAAAAAACCACAGTGGATGTCAATCCATAATATTATACCCTGTTAAAAGTATAGAGATGAATAATGGGAATGCACATACATTCAAGCACACTGCCTAGAGCTCATTGTTCAAAGAAGACACACTATCTTATAGAGAAATTTAGATTAAAACCATTTGAAGGATTTGAATTGAGAAATTAGCTTCTCCAAAGCCTAATTATAGTTTTGGTTAAGCACACAGATCAATGTGGACATGCAAAAAAGATAGAGCACGATCTAGAAACATCAATGAACATCACAAGAGCATACACAAAAAATCAAATTACCAAAGTCACATTCTCTTCTTCCAGAAACACCAGTTACAGTAACAGAATCACTATAGGAACACAAAGACTCATAACTTTCTCAAATATTAATGTGCACCTCTAATACTTTTAGAGGATAAACTAGATAGGCTCAACAATAAACACTTTAAAGCACAACTTCTGAATACCAACATACTGAACTTTTCATCACACTGAACTTCATAGATTCATAGACAACCTCCTATAGACACATAAAAATGACCTAGGCTTGCAAACTCTATTTCTTCCTAGCATAATTAAGACATTTTAATTATGTCCTTGAATCACTTTAGACTATTAATCAAATAATTCATAATTATTTAATTAATTCATATATGTTTATTCTTCATGATTATTAAATAAATAAATGTTAATTATTCATTTAATGCGTCACTAATTGTCTAATCTTCCTATAATTAAATAAATTTCTTAATTTATTTAATTATTTTTGTACATTATGTCTTCTTGATTATTAAATAAATAATTTTATTTATTTATTTAATTATGTCACTAATTAAGTCCTCTTCTTTCTAAAATTAAATAAATTCTTATTTATTTAATTTTTGTCCACTTTCCACTATAATTAAATTATTATGTTTAATTATTAAAATTATTCATTAGCCTCTTCTCTCCTAAATTAAATAAATTTTATTTATTTAATTTGGTCCACTCTCCTGAATTTTGAATTAAATCATTTATATTTAATTTAAAAGGTTCCCTTTGTTACATTCTTCTATAATTAAATAATATCTTTATTATTTAATTTCCATCTAAATTAAATAACTTTTTCTTATTTAAAATAAGTCCCACCACCTAAATTAAATAATTTTATTATTTAATTTCTCCTCTTTTACTATGCTCAAAAGTCCCACTTTCTAATTTTCCCTCTTTTAGTAAATAATTAAAATTAAAATTATTTACTGTCACATGACCCCACCACTTTTGAATTAAAATAATTATTAATTCAAAAATTCAACATCTCCTCTTAAATCAAATAATTTTAAATTATTATTTGATTCTCCAACAACTTTGGTTTGTGTGCCCAGAATGTCTTGTCACATGCATTGTCAACCATTGATTTGATTTTCTAATAATCAATCTTGACCATTCATTTCGAATCTGACCTAATGTTTCCCTAACCCTAATTGTGGGTTGTCATATTGAATCTCATCCATTGATTCTAGGGCATTTGTTAACTTTTAATCTTGGCCATTCACACAAAATTGCATTTTCTATAAAATGACAATTTTGGTCTCATTTTGGCATATCTTGTAGCTTGAGGTTCTTGCAATTTCATACTTCTTGCATACTTCTTCATTTATCATAGGCATATTTAGTTTTCATTTGACATAGTTTAGACATTTTAGATGCTTACTAGTTGGAGTAGGGCATAGTATTGCATATAGTTGTTCAAATCCTTCAACATTTTCTTAGGGCTTTTCATTTCCATTGGCTTGCTAATCATAAATCTGAGGGCAACATCATATTTCAGCAAGTTGAGAAGGTATAATGGAGGTCAGCCATAGAGGATGAAGATATCTAGTGAGATTGTTTCATTTATTCGTTTGCACTTCATTATTAGTTTGGGTTTTTATGTTTTGCATGTGATATTGCTAACCCTAGAAAAATACCCATTGTTACATTGGTGAACTCAACATTTCCTTTTAACACGTTTTTGAAGGTTATAGTACAGATTTTTTGTCACTTTTTTTGTAGGTTAGGGTATGGATTTTTTGGCATTTTTTTTGCAGGTGTACGGAACGACGCATATGCTAGTTTCTGCAATGCAAGTGATATTCTGAGCCGCATCTACCTTCACAAGTGATACATCTGCTCTTTCAAGCCACATACGCTTCACCAAACGATGCATTTGCAAACCCAAGCTGCATCTGACAACCAGAAGGCCGCATTCATTCCTGTCATCCACAGTTGGTTGTCTGAAAGCCGTATCTGCCTTCCCGAGCCACATTTTCTCTTCCACGTTGCATTTGCAAAGTAAATTTTTTTTTTTTGGATTCTTCTTCTTTTTTCTTTTTTTGTTTAATAGCTTAGAGATTTCGAGTCTACTAATATTTGGTTTGTAGCTTGTGGCAAGGAGTCTAACATTCATTTACTTGTTTTTCTTAGACAAACTACAAATTTGCATTTTACATTCATGGGTTAAAATGAACATGCATGCATACTCATTGGGCTAAAAAGAACACAATCTTGCATTATAACTCATTGGTTTAAAATGAATTTTCATTTTCATAGCATTGGGTTAAAATGAACTCTTAGTTAACTCACACTACAAATGGTTAAAATGAACCCCATGTCCTTTTTTGTTCTTTTAAGTTTGTGAAACACATTTCGATTTGGGCTTAAAATGAGCACCATGCGAGTGTGAGTTAGGATATTCATGTGTTCACTCTTTGTTTTTAAACAAGGATTGACTGAACTATGAATATTTTGGCTTGCTTTTGTTAACTTTAGAAAATTGGGCCTAATTTGGTGGGAAAAAGTACTCACCCCAAAGCGACTCAAACCGGCAACGAAGCTCTTTAACTGATTTACTCCCAACCGGTATACAAATGTGAATCCTAAGGGAAAGCCTAGAATTACGAGTGCAGATATGTCATACGGACCAAGTAGTACTCCCCAAAACCCTCTTTAGGCTGGAGTGCCTCCTTAATGGAGCTTAATCTTGTGCCCCATGTATGACCACTCGAATGGGTGCTTGAATGAAAACCCTTTGTTTTAGAAAGCCAAAAACCTTCTATTCTTTGGTGTAGCAACAGTCGTTACGAAGGCATCCGCACCTGCACAGTTCTTAGTAGAAATGATCAATATGCCATGGGAGTTTCATGGAGGTTGGAAGCTTGGTTTCCCTGAGAAGTGAGTGCACTGTAAGGGGGAGCCCGTGGGGCCAAGATTCTGAATTCATTCACTAAGGATATATGGTTAGTGGGATCCAAAAGAATACTGTCCTTCCAACCATAAGATTTTGTAAAATGACTTCTATGTGTTTTATTTTCATTTTTTTTACAACACCATGTATTTGACAACTATTTTGAGACAAACAAACATCAAACTTGCTAAAATTTGAAACAACATTGTCAACTGAAACAAGTATTTGCAAATCGGCTTAAACATTTTTTTCACTCATCTTCTACAATGAATTTTCTAGATTGAACCGCAATTGCTTAGTAGTGAGCCGTATTTGCTTTGCTAAGCCACATTTGACTAAACCAAAGCCGCATTTTCTTTGGTGAGCCGCATTTGAAACTTCTTGAAACAAATTTTCTATCTTGCAACACATCTACTAAAGTTGAGACTGGTCCAAAAATGCTCCCTATGATGCAATCCCACTGTTAAACCGCATTTGCTTAACATCAAGCCACATTTGCTTAGATGTGAGTTTCATTTGATATTTTGAGCCGCATTTGCTTGCCTGCTGAAACATTCCCAGAATTGATTCCTGCAAACACATTGTCAGGCCGCATTCGCTATTTCTAGCCGCATTTTCTTTTTTGAACCGCATTCGCAGTTACAAGCCGCATGTGCTCTGTTGTACTGCATTTTCCAGATTTCAAAAAACAATAGCCCACTATCAAAATCAAAGTCCAAACCTGTCTTTTTCCAAATTCCATCAAGTCCTTCCTTTTTGTTTATGTCAAACCAGATATTGATTTGCTCAACTTCCCTCATCATAACATTATACATGACATTTTTAGAATCACCATAGGTTTCCAATTGCATTTGAATAGTTGAATTGTTAATTCTACCATCTCCTTAGACACTCATTTTGCAGATTTTAGGAGTACACTCCTTACCATCTATTGTCAAACTTCGCCTTCAAAAGTAGGTTATCATTGGACCCAATCACCCTTAGTCATTTAGTTAAAACTTTTGTGAATTATTTCCCACTCAATAGTCTAGTGTGGAAACTTCACTTTGTCCTCTTTTAGTCCTTTTATGGTCCATTGATTTTCCAAACCTGAAGCATTTCCAACACTTTGTTTGGTCAAGTAGTCATCTCCTTAGATTTCTCAATAGTGAGTGCATCTTAGGATCCTTTTAGTTTTCATATCATTAGTCTCCTCATTTCAGTGTCATACCATTTGCATCCACAAACCTTTAGTCTCCTTTTAATCTCATTTGCATTTCATAGCATTCCTTATTCTCAAAATCCAAAAAACATAGTGTCATATTTAGGTCATTATCCCTCATCATCCCAAAGTTGAGAAAAACTTTTTATGGTTGAAACTAGGTTACAAAGAAAGAAAAGACTCATGGATTCTTTTGGTCAAGAAACCAATTTTCCCAATTTCACCAATGACATGAATTCATTCTCTAGTAACATGAACAATCTTTCTAATGACATGGGAAATTTTATGATCAATCCTTTTAGTGAGATATTCATTCCACACAATCCTTTTGAACAATTTTTCCGTAGAGACCAAAATGGGGAAGTCTATGAAGAAGACATACAAGCTGCTGCCCAAAACCCAGAAGTGGCCTCTTTTATGGAAGAATTGGTCCTAAATGACTCATCTAGATATTTAGCCATGCTCCTTGACCAAGGGGCTAGGTTACCAAAAGGATTTGACCTCGACACTATTAGAGCAACATCTCCTAATCACCAATCACACAATCCTTCCATGGGAGTCTCTTCACAAAACACTATTTACACCATTAATACTACCTCCCTTGGTCATGCTACCACCACAACCAATGGAGCCACCACAACCAACACAAAATCCATTGGGGGATCATCTACCCAAACCAACACCACATCACAATCCATCCCCCCAAAAAAATACACTATCCCTTCACAAACATTTGGATCAACAATGGGTGCAACCACCTCAAACCTCTTTGGAACTTCCTCTAATTCCATGGGTCCATCAACAAACCTATTAGTAGGTTCCTCAAATACTATGGAAACTAACTCATTGAATCCTTTTGGGAGAAATAAATGAAGAGTTATCATTCAAAGCACCCAACCTAATTACTCATAGGTTAATACCAACATTCCTTTGAGGAAAACACCAACACTAATCAAGGCCATAATTTCTTATTTGGTCAAGGAAATCAAGGCACCTAATCCTTTAATCCATTTGGACATCAACATAATCAAAATCAACAAGGCCCACAAATTCAATCCAACATGGCAGGATCTCAAGTCCCCACATATGCTACTCAAGTTCATACACAATAGCATAAACCCAATCAATACACTCATTTCCAACAACCGCAAAATTAGAACACTCACTTTGCTCACCAATAACACATTCAAAACCAACACATCTCATCACAACAAGTGGGCAACCAATCCATACCTCTCACCAACATGTGTGATGCTACTAACAACCCCATTGTGGAAGCACTCACACTCCAACTTGCTGCTCTTCAAACACAAGTGGAGACCTTGCAACAATCCGAAAAAAAGTCTTACATGTCACATGACTTGTGTCCATATTCGTTCGACACAACCTTGTATATGCCACCCTTTCCTCATGGATATGTGGTACCTCATTTTCCTAAATACAAGGGAAAAACGAACCCCATTAAACACATAAGAGAATTCACCACTAGTTGCATGGACATTGCATATGAGAAAACCTATCTCATGACACTCTTTTCTAGAAGCCTCGCAGGTCATGCACTAGAATGGTTCTTGCTATTTCCTAAAGGAATCAAAACATGGGACGAATTGGCAAACAATTTTGTTGAAAACTACGCCTATAACATTGAAACGGATATTGACATTGCCTCCTTATGCCACCTTACCCAAGAGGAGGCAAAAGATACTTTTATCCCATTCTTTCAAAGATGGAGAACCTTAGCAAGTAGATGTCTGATAGAAATACCAAAAAAGGAGAAAGTCACCATGTTTGTACAAACTCTCCTAGGGCCACTTAGATATGGCTTACAAGTCCATTGTTGTACCACCTTTGTTGACCTTGTTGAAAAAGGTGTTCAAATTGAAAAATCCTTGATCGCTAAAGGCGAATTAAAATATGGTGGCAAAACCATCAACACCACCACAAACAATAACCCAAATAACTCCAATGATAAACACAAATACTGGGTTAAAAATAAACACATCACAAATGACTATGTAGTCGATGCAAAAACAGTTAATGCAACAGGTCATGTACTCATCATCAAAGGAGTCCAAAATCAAAATGTACCTGTGACCACACCAACACCAACTACCAATACCGTTCAAAATAATCCTACTCAATCTAATCCAAGGAAGTTGCGTCAACCACAAAAATTTCGAAAATGTACATACACCCCCTTGAGTGAACCTATTGAAGTTGTCTTGAAGAAACTTCTCCAAAATGGATTCATAATGTTGGAAGAACCTAAACCATATGACCCTAGTGAGTTCAAGCCATCATGGTGGGATGATAATGCATTTTGTGATTTCCACCATGTCAAAGGGCACAAAACTTCCTCTTGCTGTCAATTGTGAAATCTGGTACAAGACCTTATCGAAAACCGCACCATTGAGTTAGGAGGTCAACCATTTGCATCTAATACAATTCACACAATCCACAAGAACCCACTGCAAGATCATGGTTCTAGTAAACCCTCCAAATCTGGCACAAATAATACCAATAACCAAGCCAATCACATCCATCCTGCCTCAAATTATTTTGGCGGTATCATCATCAACAACTTGCGAGTTGTTGATGAAGAACAATGTATCAATACCATTACCATTAAAAAATCCCCAGACTGCAACATTACAACACATAAAGGCAAGGTCACTATCCCAGGTCCCTCTGCACATCAGTGTAAAATTACCATACCTGGTCCATTTGCTAGACAGTCAAACCCTAAACTGGAGTTCAACCTTATTGAGCAATTGAATAAAACACCCACTCAAATATCCATTCTTGAATTACTTCACATCTCACCCACACATAAGGCCATCTTGGATGAAGTCCTGCAAGAGTCTTCCATCCCAACTGACATGGATGTTAACCACTTTGAAACTATGGTCGGATATTTGAATTCGCCTCATCACATTACCTTTTCAGACAGTGACTATTCCTTGCCCAAACCATCTCATAATGATGCCCTTCATATTGAGGTTTTTATCCACAAACACAAGGTTAGACGAGTCTTAGTAGATGGTGGAGCAAGATTGAACATCTACTCTCTAAAATTCGTTAAAGCTCTTGGCTTCTCTGATGAATGTGTAGATGCCACCAAGAGCATTGTCATCAAGGCGTATGATGATGAAGAACGTGCTTCTAATGGCATTATCACAATTCCACTCTCGGTGGGACCAGTTATAATAGATACAACATGCCAAGTCCTAGATTGTGACATACATTACAATATCATACTTGGTCGCCCATGGATTCATGCCCTAAAGGTTGTTCCCTCCACATACCACCAATTCCTGAAGTTCCCTTTTGATGGTACTGAGATTACTATCCCAAGGGATCCTAATCAATTCCAATACTGTACCAATCTATGAAATACCGTTGAACACCAGGTACCCATTAATCAAGAAGCCTCGACTTCCACCTCTTCCAAATATATCGACCCATCTACACTCACCAAATCATCCATTCCATCACCTTCTACAACACCATCTTCCTCGGCCTCCATACCAAGTAAAGACTTCCAGATCTGGGACCTTGGCTGTGGAGAATTCAAATTGAATATGACTTACTATATCACTACTATGCCTAAGCTGCCTAAAGTCTATGGTAGACCATGCTTTGCAGTCGAGCCCAAGACAACTTTTCAGGTTCCACCAAAAATAGCTTTCACACTATGGGGGGATATGAGTAATGAAGTCATCATCGACATAGCTAACTATCTCTACAAAGACCCAAAAGTGTTATCTCCACTACCAGTGCATCTCTACGGAAAAGGATATGATATATGCAAGGCACTAGGTTTTGATGGCACAAGTGGCCTTGGAAAGGCCAAAAATGGAAGGAGGGAACCTATTATCATTTATGAGAGACCAAGACACATAGGGCTAGGGTTTGAACAACTCAGAACTAATGGTCAATGTACCTATGAAATATCAAGTGAGGATGTAATGGCTCCAGAAATTGTCGAGACAAGCGAAGAATCCCTTACCAAAACTGACTCTAACGAATGGGAATGGGGATCTGAGGAAACCCTGAGCAACTATGATCTTGATGAACTATTTCTAGACCCTGGTCAACTCCCCTTGGAAGAAATATTTAGATAGAAATACAATATTGATCCCATTGACCGACACTCCAAAAATAAGGAATGGGTAAGCATTCCTTGGAATCTGGAAGAACATAAATTGTCCTTGGCAACACCTAAAATCTCTTGCCCCATTCCCAAACCCACCCATGAGCTAGCCACACCTGAACCTACTATCCATGCCTTTGAAATTCCATCCACTAGTCATGATGCTGATAATTTTATCCCCTATTATGACTATGAATTCGACTCATCTGAGTCTGAATACGACCCATCCATTACATCTGACACGGAAGTTGAAACTGACAACTTTTCCTTCACACTTGAGGCTTAAATTTCCACACTTTCTGCATCCTCCCCATCTTTTACCAACAATGACGATGGGATTTCACTTGTTTACCCACAACTGATTGACTGGGACCAACAAGAACCATTGGTGATGGACATGTTTCAGAATGATGAGGCAATAGCAGAATTCATGGGGCTCCATGAGGGCATACCATGGGGTGATCATAAAATAGGATTTTCCATTGACCTAGATTGTGCAGCTTACTTCAGGGAGACTATGCAATCCTCCAGTCACAAAAATACAAAGAATAAGACACAAAAAGAAATGTCTTTAGGTGAAAACCACAAGGCACCTTCTGACAGAAAAATAGTAAAAATAAAGGATGTATCCGAAGGTGAAACCCTCTCTGAGGCACCTAAGGATGGAGGATTGGACTTTCTTCCCGTGACATAGGAAAAATAAGCTATGCTCATTGAAGACACAATGGAAGTTCACATAGCCACACTAGAGAATCCCAAAATGATTCTCTTGGCCGCATCATTGTCAGAGGAAGAAAAACCCGAATTTCAACAATTCTTCATAGACAAGAAAGTTAACTTCGCATGGTCAAATGCTGACATGCCAGACCTTGATCTAGAATTGGTTTTACATCATCTTCCTCTAATCCAAGGAATCAAGCCAGTCAAACAAAAGTTGCACAAAATGCATCCACAGATTGCTCTACTGGTAAAAGCTAAACTAAAGAAGCTACTGGATGCTGGGTTTATAAGATCAATAGATTATGTTGATTGGATATCCAACATTGTCCCTGTCACAAAGCCAAACGGAAAAATCTGTATCTGCATGGATTTCAGGGATCTGAATAAGGCTTGTCCAAAAGATGATTTCCCATTACCAAATATAGACATGATTGTTGATCTCACAACAGGGTACGACATGCTATCTCTCATGGATGGTTTCTCGGGCTATAACCAAATCCACATTGCAACTGAAAATCAACACAAAATGACATTCACCTGCCCATGGGGAACATACTATTGGAATGTCATGCCTTTCGGCTTAAAGAATGCAGGCACCACATACCAAAGAGCTATGAAAACAATATTTCATGACATGATGCATATCCTAATGGAGGATTATGTGGATGACCTTTTGGCCAAATATTTGACACAGAAAGACCATCTTAGGGTCCTGGACAAAATTTTTAGACGGCTATAAGAGTACATGGTTTGTTTGAACCCAAAAAAATGTATCTTTGGGGTCACTTTGGGAAAACTGTTGGGCTACATAGTTTCACGATGAGGCATAGAATTCAATCTCACTAAAGTGAAAGCAATTCTAGACATGCCTCCACCAAAAGGCATCAATGAGTTGTGAACACTTCAGGGTAGACTACATTCCATTTGACGCTTCATCCCACAGTTGGCAAACAAGTGTCAACCATTTCAGTACCTATTACGCAAAAGAATACCATTTGTATGGACAAACAAATGCCACATAGCCTTTGAACAAATCAAGGAATATCTATTGACACCACCAGTCTTGATGCCATCCATTGAAGGCAAACCATTGATCATGTATGTCTCCACAACTACAAATGCACTAGGGGCATTGTTAGCACAAAATGACCATGAGGAAAAAGAAAGAGCCATATACTATATCAGTCACACATTGATAGGATATGAATTGAACTATACTACCATTGAACGTTCATGCCTGGAAATTGTCTTTACAACACAAAAACTCAGAAATTACATGCTGAATCACCAAACACACCTAGTAGCTAATATTGATACATTAAAGTATCTTCTAAGTTGGGAAATATTAATAGGTTGATTAGAAAAATGGTTCATGATTCTGAGTGAATATGACATACAATATGTAAAGCACAAGGCAATAAAAGGGTAGGTAATAGTAGATCAACTGGCAGATGCACCCATGCAAGGCACTCATCCATCGGTAATTGATTTTCCCGATGAGTCTATCTTTCATGCAGAACCTACGTTACCATGGAAACTATATTTTGACGGGTCTCATACTAGTCACGGCTTAGGGGTTGGCATTTTGTTCATCACACCACAAGAGGATTCCATTCCTAAGGCATTTCAAATCACCTTCCCGTGCACCAATAACATTGTAGAATATGAAGCATTGGTCACAAGAATCAAGATTGTAATAAAATGGAAAATTCAAACATTGCTCGTATTCGGGGATTCTCAGTTAGTTATCAAACAAGTGAATGACAATTATGAAACAAAGAATGAAAAGTTGATTCCTTACAAGCGAATGGTGGATAGATTCTTGAAATATTTCAAATTTATTTCCTTTGAACAAATTCCAAGGGCACATAATAAGGTAACGAATGCAATGGCCACTATTGGATCTCTATAGGACATCCCCAAAAATGTGTCACAATTTGAGTTCTTGGTCGAACAATTGTTGATGTCGGCATATGACATCGTAGACTCGAAAATGGTTTGCGAGATTGTTGGTCCTAGTTCACCTTGGTATCGAGACATTTATGACTATCTAAAGTCCCAAACCTTACCACCCAACCTCTCTAATAACTAAAGAAATTCCTTTATACAAAAAACCGCCTGACACACCATCGTCAGTGACACCCTATACCGTCATGGCTTTGATAACACCCTTCTTCGCTATCTTGACACTGATGAAGCCCAAAAAACCTTATGAGAAGTACATGAGGGTATATGTGGATCTCATTTGAGTGGTCCAACATTAGCTAGGAAGGTCACAAGAGTTGGATACTATTGGCCGACATTAGAAAAGGATGCTCTCTAGTTTGTCAAAACATGTCGGAAATGCCAGGTACACAGTGACCTAATCCACGTACCTGCACATGAGCTGAGACCGATCACTTCTCCATGGCCCTTTGCACAATGGGGACTCAACCTCATGGGAAAGATCCATCCATCCTCCTCAAATGGCCATAAATTCATAATCACCACCACTAAGTACTTTACTAAGTTGATTGAAGTCATCCCTCTCACTTACATCACCGGTAAGCAAATATCAAAATTTATCCTAAATTACATTATTTTCCGGTATGGTGTTCCACAATCCATCATCACAGATAATGGGAGTCCATTCAAAAATTAGGACGTTCGTGAACTCTGTGAGCAATTCCACATCCAACATCATTTCTCCACTCCATATTACCCACAAGGTAATGTTCAAGCTGAGGCGTCAAATAAAACAATTCTTTGAATTCTTAAGAATATCGTCAATAATGCTAGCCAAGATTGGCACCTACAACTTAATCTTGCCCTATGGGCCTATCGTACCAGCATTCGTACACCCACTGGAGCCACTCCATTTTCCCTTGTTTATGGATCTGAGGCCATATTTCCCATCGAGGTCGAAATTCCTTCTCTTCGAGTCTCCTTGAAAGGAATGATTGATGATGAAGAGTACAAATAGTCCTGCCTACATGAGCTAGAAATGTTACAAGAAAGATGAAAAAATGCTTTGAATCACTTACAAGCATATCAAAATCGTCTCTGTCAAAGCTATAACAAAAGAGTTATGGTAAGAAAATTTGAAATTGGTGACTTGGTCCTCATACAAAACCCAAAAAATCAGGCTGACCTTGAAAAACCTCAAAAGTTTAAGGCAAATTGGCTTCGTCCTTATATTATTACTGCAACATTCAGTTCTGGAGCTTATTAGTTGGCCACACCTAATGGAGAACAGTTGACAAAACCCATCAACAACCTACATCTATGAAAGTTCTAAACATAGCATCAGAGAGCTTGGCTAAGAACCTAAAAATAAAATAAATAAAATTGAAAAATAAAGAAAATCATCCCTTGATGAAAACCTTGCAAACAGGCATCTTGGTGACACCAAAAAAATGGCAAAAATAGTAAAAAGAAATAAATTCATCCAATAGTGAAAACCTGGCAAACAGACACATTTTGATAGGTATCATGGTGAAAACCTGGAAAATAGGCACCATGTGTAGTCGATCATTGCTTCGCCATCTATTGTTACTCTAATCGACCTTTATCCACTTTCCATGATCACAACAACCTGACATTCACGACACTCATCCTAAGTCCTGTCAATTTTGGCCATGGTTAGCATTTGGTTGACATCATCCCTTGCATATCATTTCCTTTTTGCCTTGTGTTTGCCTACCTCCACATCATTAGACTTGGGTATTCCTTCATCTATTTGGGGGAATCATGTAACTGCAATGGGTGTCGCACATGATCCAACATTCGTAAAAAGTCTTGAAAAAATCATAAAAATTTGAAAAAGTCCTGAAAAAAGACCTAAAAATCTTAAAATGTCCTGAGAAAATACAAAAACATCCAAATCAATGTCAAAATCCCAAAAACAGAGTCAAAGTAATATATCTTGTCAATCCATTCAGTAATGTCAAAAAATCTTTTGTCCCTGTTTGAACTACGTTGTCTCTGTGCATTTGCTACATAGGCAAGATTCATCTTTGAATTCCCGAGACATTAGGTCAGTCTTTCCAGGTTTTATGATATTGCTATCAAGATTCAACTGTGTATTTTTTGAGTCAAACTCATTGACCCATGATTCATGAGTAGTTGTTCACAAGAACCCATCTCTCATGATAATGAATGGTCCACTTAGAACTCATTACATCTAGGTGATGCTCACAGAGGTGAAGCATTGGTCTGTCCCGGAAGGTCACCCGTCCCAGTACTACTCTAGCTCAAGCGCACTTAACCGTAGAGTTTCCCCCAAGGTTAAGCCCACTTAGCTTGCTACCCCATTTGCAAAACCTTCAACAAGTGTTGTGCCTTATGAACCATTCATTATAGATCCCCTTTAGCTCATCAATTGATAAGTAGGAGGTTTCTTCCATAGCGTGTCAAATTATGATATTGCTATCAGGATTCAACCGTGTAGTTTTCAACTCAAACTCATTGACCCATGATTCATGAGTAGTGGTTCACAAGAACCCATCTCTCATGATAATGAATGGTCCACTTAGCACTCATTGCATCTAGGTGATGCTCACAGAGGTGAAGCATTGGTCCATCCCGGAAGGTCACCCATCCCAGTACTGCTCTAGCTCAAGCACACTTAATCGTAGAGTTTCCCCAAGGTTAATCCCACTTAGCTTGCTACCCCATTTGTAAAACCTTCAGCAAGTGTTGTGCCTTATGAACCATTCAAAATAAAATCATGATTCAAAGTTTTGTCCTTTGGACAAAGTCATTGGTCGTGTTGAACTACAAGGTCTCTGAGTGCACGACGTAGGAAAGGCCATCAATCGATGAGCCCCTGAGGCCGCACTAGGTCAATCCATTAGGGTTCATGGCACAACTTTTTCACACACATCCATCTATCCTCAAATCACGCACATCTTCCACCAATCCTAAGCAAGAAATCTATCAACAGTCTGTTTCATCAGCAATTTCAGTCAATTCAACATATCAGTAATGGCATGTAATCAATCCTATCAAGATAATTTAACCTAGCAAAACTTTGGGTTCTTCTTCAGATGTGTCCTTCTGAAGAGCAACTCTCGTCATTTCTTTATGCTTTTGGATGTGTCCTTCCTAAGAATTGTCCTCATCATCTAGCATTTTGATGGATTCTCCTAACTCCAAGAATTGATCTCCTAGATATCAACGTCATTCAGGATGTTTTCTTCTTGAATTTGATATCGCTCGACATTTGGAAACCCTGATCTTAAAACACTTGGGAAACAATTGGCACTTGTCTTTGGCATTTTCATCATGTTACTAGTTTTTCGGCGAGATCCCGACAACAAGATTTAGAGAAACAACGACGTCTCATGACATTTGTCTTATCTTTTGACACTCATGTTAATAGTTTCTTAGTGATGTCCTGACTATGAGATTTAGAAAAACGACGACGTATCATGATGGTGGGTTTTATTTTTGTTCTTTTGGAAATCATGTTGCTAGTTTCTCGAGGATGTCCTGGAAATAGGATTTAGAGAAGCAACAACGTTTCATTGTTTGTCCTTCTTGTCTTTTTCTTCTTTTAGTTGGTTATGACCAAAAAGACTGGGGTAATTGCACTCTTAGTATGATTCATGATCATCCTTGTCTGTTACTGCTTGCCTCATGTGATGGTATGACCTTTCACACCTTGGTTTATGTCATATCATGGTGTTTATTGGCCATTACAATAATTCGCCCAATGATGATTAAGAGTAATAAATATTAAAGTCCTATGGTAAACATTGAAGGATTTGGTCTAGGAACTAACATGCATCTCATATAGGCATTGCATCTCATCCGTATCTTTTTTACTAACATTTCTTTGTCTCTTCATATTCTAGTCCTCTCATCCATTTTGAGAGCACACCCATGTTCTTGGAACCTATCTGTCCTCCCGAGGGGGCATACTGCAACCCTCCTCATCATTCTTCCTCATCCTATTTTGCATTGGGGCATATTTTTGACTTATTTTCTTTGCCACAATGCGATAGGCTTCATTCTGACAAAGAGGGGCAGATGTAGACACATAAAAATGACCTAGGCCTATAAACTCTATTTCTCCCTAGCATAATTAAGACATTTTAATTATGTCCTTGACTCACATTTGACTATTAATCAAATAGTTCATAATTATTTAATTAATTCATATCTGTTTATTCTTCATGATTATTAAATAAATAAATGTTAATTATTCATTTAATGAGTCACTAATTGTCTAATGTCTTCCTATAATTAAATAAATTTCTTAATTTATTTAATTATTTTTGTACATTATGTCTTCCTAGTTATTAAATAAATAATTTTA
The DNA here is from genome assembly GCA_007115665.2 of Sequoiadendron giganteum. Taxonomy (NCBI): domain Eukaryota; kingdom Viridiplantae; phylum Streptophyta; class Pinopsida; order Cupressales; family Cupressaceae; genus Sequoiadendron; species Sequoiadendron giganteum. Next base: position 564,073,310 of record CM021103.1, on the reverse strand, counting down.
TTTATTTATTTAATTATGTCACTAATTAAGTCCTCTTCTTTCTAAAATTAAATAAATTCTTATTTATTTAATTTTTGTCCACTTTCCACTATAATTAAATAATTATTTTTAATTATTTAAATTATTCATTAGACTCTTCTCTCCTAAATTAAATAAATTTTATTTATTTAATCTGGTCCACTCTCCTGAATTTTCCCTCTTTTAGTAAATAATTAAAATTAAAATTATTTAGTGTCACATGACCCCACCACTTTTGAATTAAAATAATTTTTAATTCAAAAAGTCAACATCTCCTCTTAAATCAAAAAATTTTAAATTATTATTTGATTCTCCAACAAATTTGGTTTGTGTGCCCAGAATCTCTTGTCACATGCATTGCAGCCATTGATTTGATTTTCTAATAATCAATCTTGACCATTCATTTCAAATCTGACCTAATGTTTCCCTAACCCTAATTGTGGGTTGTCATATTGAATCTCATCCATTGATTCTAGGGCATTTGTTAACTTTTAATCTTGGCCATTCACACAAAATTGCATTTTCTATAAAATGACAATTTTGGTCTCATTTTGGCATATCTTGTAGCTTGAGGTTCTTGCAATTTCATACTTCTTGCATACTTCTTCATTTATCATAGGCATATTTAGTTTTCATTTGACATAGTTTAGACATTTTAGATGCTTACTAGTTGGAGTAGGGCATAGTATTGCATATAGTTGTTCAAATCCTTCAACATTTTCTTAGGGCTTGTCATTTCCATTGCAATGCTTGCTCATCATAAATCTGAGGGCAACACCATATTTCAGCAAGTTGAGAAGGTATAATGGAGGTCACCCGTGGAGGATGAAGATATCTGGTCAGATTGTTTCATTTATTCCTTTGTGCTTCATTATTACTTTGGGTTTTTATGTTTTTCATGTGATATTGCTAACCCTTGAAAAATACCCATTGTTACACCTCCAACATATTTATTATAATTTTCTCAATATCCTCAATATATACAGACTTCAAGACACACCTGTTAATAGTGTTGACATCAATGACAACCACATATCAGCAACACAACCAGAACATCCAACATGGTGTGCACTTTTTTTTCTAAAATCATGTTGACCTCCTGCGCTTGGTTCATTGTCATACAAGTTATAACTCATGTTTAGGCGGTCATGTGTTCACCAACCCTTTTTACCTTGTATTTTCGGTCACTGGCCCTTTTGAAATTATTTTACCTTTTCCCTATGTCGCGGGCCTAAATATTTTTCATGACTTAAGTCTTAAGTCTTTGGTCCCGTTGACCTAGTAGGGTCCCCTCTTTTATGACTACCATTTCGCATGTGCAAAATTGTTGACCGTTGGATTGGAGGGTTTAATCCTAGCCACTCCCTGCATGCCTTGCTCAAATAAAATATTTTTTTCTGTAAATCCGTGGGGTCAACAATATTTTTCCATTTGGCATCTATGCAATATGGGGCCTAGTCTCCACTTACATGCCCGATACTATGAGTTTTTGATAGACGATGGAGATGTGTTGCGGAGGTTTGATCTCAGTCATTCCCTGCGCACCCCACATGAATAAAATAATGTTTTTTGAAATCTAGTAGGGTTACTAGGCTATTGGAATGTGTCTTTAGTGGGACCATGGTGAGTGATGTAGTGGGTGTCGAGGTGTCACTAGGTGGCATTGCACTATTTCTCAAATTTGATGACTCACATCATTGTTGTGAGTCATGCAATGTTGGTTGTAATTTAATGGACCATATTTAAAGTTGGGGATCAACGATGATATTTTAAAGTTGACTAGAGATCTAATCTTGATCGTCCATCTTGCATCCGATGCCCATAATTTAAATGCTAACGGTTAGTTCCCCCTATTCGCAGGTAAAGTTTTTTTCAGTAATGGAACAAATGCAACCAACTACTAGATTGTTTTTAGATGACTTTGGATCAAATTTTTATGCTTCTTCCAAGGTCTAGGTGATTTTTGGGTAGTTCCATTTACTTCCTAATGTGTTGTAGGGGTCAATTTTCGATGTTAGGGTATGTTCTTCCTAATATCATCATGGATTTCTTGAGGGTTCCATGCCTATTTTCTAAACAACATCAATGTTGGTGTGTGCTTGAAGTGTCAAGAGCCTTTATGGCTAGTTGTTGCTCTATTTTTTAGGGGAGTTCTTGTCGTTTGAAGTCTGATTGAAGTTCATCCTTTTGTAACCATAGTTAGAGTTAGGGTTTAGAAGTTTGAATTCAATTCTCAATTATGCCTACATTATAAAGGAAAGTTTTGTTGTTTTTATACTGTTTGTACTTCTACTCTCTAACCTAAGTGGTTTGGTGTAGTGTTTCCCTATGAGATTTTTTTTCTATGCTTTATGTAATTATTTGCTTTGAGCTAATTTGAATAGGATAACTCCTTTGTACATAGATAAGGAATGTAATGAGCTATGCTCTGTAATAACAATAGATGACCACCATACAACATTTGTATTCTACTTCATTATATATGCCAATATGTATGTTCTCCAAATATTGTGTTTAGTATCTTTTGAATCAATATAATCAAGGGTTGTGTTGATGCTTCAAACACATTTTTTGTTTGAGTTATGTCTATTTTTTCCTATCCTTTAAGGAGTGGTGTAATTGCTTCCACAAAAATAATGAGGGTATTGTAGTGCAGTGTGGATAACTAAGTAACATGTCAATTGTCCTTTTTTGGGTTTCTTGTTGCAAGGTAGTAGGGTTATGAGAAGCCATGGTTGGTCTGTTGTAGGACTTTATTTCATTCTTGACTCCATATGGATTAGGTACTAGTCAAGGAGATTCATAAAGAATGAAGCTAGGGAAAAATCAAATCTTTCAATTCAAAACATTTCCTACTTTCTTAGTTTAGATTTGCTTTCATGTTTTCCCTTTCCATACTATCATAAGATATTAAAGATAAGGGAGAGTTGTGTAGATGATTTAGCTCATTGAAGGCCTTCCACCATTGTAGTATGATGATTTGCCTTAGTGTATAGGGACACCCACCTTGGTCTTGCAAAGCCTAAAGTGTAGATGAGAGGCTTGTGAATCGATCATCTTTTACTCATTGGCCACTGACCTAGGGTCTTTGAGTATAAAGAGTAACTACCCTTTAGGAGATGTTAGACCATCAGCTGGAAACACCAACAGTTTGGTGACTCCACTAGGGATGAACTCAAAATATTGGTTATAGATGGTCTTATCAAAAGGGTCATCTAAGCCAACATTTTGGCAATGGTGGGAAGAAAAACAAAAAATTATTTGGGTGATCAACTGAATATATGCTCTACCTCATTATGAACCACATGCTCTAAGGAATATAAAGATAAGTACATGAATCTATGGGTGAGAAACTACAAATATGCTTTGCTTTATTGAGGAAGATAGAGATTTACAAAGGGACCTTCATACTTGAAGAGGGAGGTTGATGTAATGTTTCTGGTGTGTTCTTGAAGTTCGGTGCTCTGCTGGTGGAGAGAACTTAGAAATATTGTGATCTTGGCAGGAGCTCTTTGTTGCTTGAAGATCTTTTCCTTTTTCAAAGAGGTGGAAATTCTACAAAATATTCCACATCATCAGAAGAGTTGGTTGCAACAATGTTGAGGTATTTTTCTATTGCAACATTTTGTATGAAGTCAACAATAAGTTTTGGTAAATAGTGTCCCTTATTTAGTACTTTAAGGTGTTAGTTCAAAAGGGAAAAGGAGAAGTTGGATATTCTCTAGCTAGCTGTAGAGGGTTAAGATTTATAATGTATTATCAAATGGATTCCCCTTCTACTAGCTATTTTTTCATGTATGAACCACGGTCATATCCTCAAAGAAAACCTTTTTCTTTGGAGATATATAACCCTCTGGATTGCAATAAAATCCATGGTTATCCACATTCTATCCCATGGGAAATAAAAAAATATTTGCCTAAGTTTAGAGGTAGTTTAAAAGAATGAACATCAAGACATTGGCAAGATTTTTATGACTTGTTAGTGGAAGGTCATATAGAAGAAGACATAGTCATGAAGTTATTTGTAAGAACTTTACAAGATGATTCTAATGACTGGTTTGTTAATCTACCTTTGCATTCCATTCGTTCATGGTGTGAATTTAAAGAAATATTCTAATGCAAGAGCATCCAGTGGTGTAAGGGAAATCTTACATAACCCAAAAATATTTGTCCTTTCTTTTAGAGCTTTATAGATTTTTTTTCATTTTTGGATACCCTTTTCATCGAATACGAATTTCCAACTTTCAAAACTATTTTTCTACTTTTTCTGGTCAAACTGCTATTTTTAGCAGGTATGAATTTGAAGGCGTGAGGAGGAAAAAATTTATGGAAAGCTTTAGGATAGAAAAATAAGCACTTTGGAAAAAGAATCGAGCCAAGATCATTCCTGGTTTGAAAGTTATTCAAGTTTTAGTTTGTCAAAATTACCCTAAAAAATCTTTGGAGTTTGATTTGAGGCACTAAACGGTCTCGTACGGGCCCAAAAATTTTCAAAACCAATGGGGCTGGTATTTAGGACATTCTACACTCTGATACCTTTCCAACAATTCAAACAGTTCATTAAACGAAGTCCCAAATCAAAAGTTATGGCTTTCAGAAGTTGGTCAATTTTTGGAAAATTGACAATTTTCGAATTGGGTCTCAATTTCTGAATTTCAAATTTCAAGTTTTGGCGCCCAACCACCTACATTCAAATTCCAAATTGTATTTTGGCTCCAAGCTAGAAAAAAGGCTATTTAGGACTCATTTTTGGAAATTATGGGGTATTGGGAAAAATAGAGAATTGTATTGGGGAAAAGAGGATTTTTCGTTCTAGAAACAAAAAGTTGCATGTATTGCAGCCTGCGAGGATTTAATCCTCTAGAATGTAATTTCTCTATAATGAGAACATATTTCCCATAAATAAATAATAATTATGTTTTTCTTCGATTGTGTGCTTTTCTGAATTTGGGTTGTGACTCTCATGATATTCACATATCGGTTTGGTGAAGTGAATAACAGTCATCTATCTTATAGTAGGTATGATAAAGTGACAAAAAAATTTGATGTCATACCTCTTGTTGATGTTGAAAAAATGGAGATGAAGAGATTTCTCTCTATATTAGATGAATGTGACAGTTTGTTTGGTGAATTTCAACTAGAAGAGGGAAGCAATGATGAATCTAATGGTGATTTCTAGTTTGATAGTTTGGGATATGACTCAGCTAGTTTTTGTAGCAATAGGGAAGAAGAAGATATGTATGTCATTGGTGATGAACAAGAGGTTGTTCCCTTGTTTGATTTCTCACCTTCTTCTATCCCTTGTTTTGGTTTTAAAGTTTCCACTAATTTTTTGCATGAGGGTAGCATAGATGCAGCTATATGTGAAGAAGAAAAGAAAGAAACAAATATTGCTACAACTGATGATGTTATTTATGATGAGTTTGCATCTAAGGAGTATGATTGTATGGATCATATGGTCACATATTAAGATTTTTTTTTAGGGGTTGCAACTCATAGTACTTCTCATGAGCAGTGGGCTTCAAATCTATCATGGAAGAGTAATGTTGCTGAGGTAAGTTCTATAGATATGTGTCATAGTTCAAATTTTTGCATCAAATTTTCCTCAGTAGATTGCAAAGAGGATGAAAAAGAGAGGCAATCTAAAGGGTATAACTCTTCACACAAAGTGCCTCATGATCTGAATGGATGTGTTGATGAGCTATGAATCATCATTGAGAACTTCAAGCATGCTACTTGCATTTTTTATGGGTAGCAACAAAGTAATTTTTTGGTTGTTCATGTCCCTTGTGTGCCTGAGCTTCAAATTTTTCAGTTTGAATTGTATGAGGATGAGTTTCCCTCTCCATGTTAGCATGATGAGATGGCACATTTTTTTGTTCCATGTGAGTTTGAGGCTTTTTATTTTGGCTTTGATTCATGTGAAGTGATCAACAGGTGTGAAGAGATAGATGTTTTTTATGATGCTGATTAGTGTTCTCATTTTTTTTCACCAAGTATAGAATTAGAAAATGCAATGGGTGGCAGTGAGGTGACTTATATGATGTGGTTACCATGTAACATCAAACCAAAACATGGAGCAAGCTCTCACTTGTTCAATGGTAATCACATATTTTTTCTTACAGGAAGGGGGCTACTTGTACTATTATGGCGTGACAAAAATAATTACTGGTCGAGGGAGAAAAACTCCTTTAACAAATGGGTAAATTTTAATTCCCCTTTTTCATTTGGTAGCCTAGGGCTATCAAATGAGGTGTTATGTATTGGGTTGACTTATTTACCAATGGTTACTTGGTCTACTTCTCCAAAGACTTGAATTCTCGCTTTGCCTTGTTAGGAAAACACCCCCAACTAGAGCCATTGGCGGTACTTGTAAAATACATGGCCATTTCAAATTTTTTTCCCTCTTGAGCCCTTGAGTTTCCCCAATTTTTTCTAGTTAGGGTTCAAGAATTGTATGAAGGGATAAAAACCTTATATCCCAAAACCCTAAACCCTTAGCATGCACTTTTGTTCTAAACTCATGTTGACCTCCTACGCCCGATTCCTAGTCATTCAAGCTATAACTCATGTCTACGCGGTCGTGTGTTCACCAACCCCTTTTACCTTGTCTTTTTAGTTTTTGAACCTTTAAAAATTGTTTGACCTTTTCCCCATGTCATGTGCCTAAATATTTTTCATGACTTAAGTCATAAGTCTTTGGTCTCAAGGGTTTTGGTCCTGTTGACCTAGTCAAGTCCCTTCTTTTATGACTAACCATTTTGCATGTGTAGAATTGCTGACAATTGGATCGAAGGGTTTAAACCTAGCCGCTCCCCACACACCCTTCTTGAATAAAATATTGTTTTCCAAAAATCCATAGGGTCAACAAACTTCTTTCATGTGGCATTTGTGTAGTGTGGGACCCAGTCTCCACTTACATGCTCTGTACTATGAGTTTTTGATCGACTATGGAGATGTTTTGTTGAGGTTTAATCTCAGTCATTCCCGACACAAATAATATAATGTTTTTTGAAATCTAGCAGGGTTAGTGAGTTGTTGGAATGTGTCTTTGTTGGGACCATGGTGAGTGATGTAGTGGGTGCCAAGTTGTTTCTAGGTGGCATCAGACAATTGCTTGAATTTGATGACTCACTTCATTGTTGTGAGTCATGTGATGTTGGTTGTAATCTAATGGCCCAGATTTAAAGTTGGGGATTGACAATGATGTTTTAAAGTTGATTGGAGATCTCATCTCGATCATCCATTTCACATTCAATGGCCAAAATTTAAATGCTAGTAGCTAGTTGCCCCTATTTGCAGGTAAAGATTTGTGTAGTAATGGTGCGACAACAACAGGTTGTCAGATCGATTCCAAATGAATTTGAATCATATTTTTACGCTTCTTCCAAGGCTGAGGTGATTTTTGGGTAGTGCCATTTACTTCTTGATGTGTTGCAGGGGTAAATTTTTGATGTTAGGGTATGTTCATCCTGATTTAATACAAATTTCCTGAGGGTGCCATGCCTATTTTTTGAACATCAATGATGGTGTGTGCTTGAGGTTTCAAAAGCCTTTATGGTTGGTTGTTGCTCTATTTTTTGGGGGGATTTCTTGCTATTTGAAATCTAATCAGAGTTCATCCTTTTGTAACCCTAGTTAGAGTTAGGGTTTAGAACTTTGAATTCAATTCTCAGTTATGCCTGCACTATAAAGGATTTTTTTGTTGTTTTTGTATTGTTTGGACTTCTACTCTCCAACCTAAGTGGTCTGGTGTAGTTTTTACCTACCAAATTTTGTTTCTATACTTTATGTTATTCTTTTCTTTGAGTCAAGTTGAATAGGGTAAGTCCTTTGGACATAGATAAGGAATGTAATGAGATATGCTCTGTAATAACAATAGATGACAATCATACAACATTTGTATTCTGCTTCATTATATATGCCAATCTATATGTTCTCCATATATTGTGTTTAGTATCTTTTGAATCAATATAATCAAGGGTTGTCTTAATGCTTCAAACATACTTTCTATTTTAGTTATGTTTATGTTTTCCTATCATTCAAGGAGTTTTGTAATTTCTTGCATAGAAATAACGAGGGTATTATAGTGTAGTGTGGATAACTAAGTAACATGATGATTATCCTTTTTTTGGTTTCCTACTGCAAGGTAGTAGGGTTATGAGAAGCCATGGTTGGTCTAATGTAGGAGTCTATTTCATTCCTAACTTCATGTAGATTAGGCACTGGTCAAGGAGATTCAAAAAGTATGAAGCTAGGGAAGAATCAAATCTTTTAGTTCAAAAAATTTCCTACTTTCTTAGGTTAGATTTTCTTTCATGTTTTCCCTTTCCATACTACCATTAGATATTGAAGATAAGGGAGAGTCATTTAGATGATTAATCCCATTGAATTCCTTCCACCATTGTAGTATGATTATCTGCCTTAGTGTATAGGGACACCCACCCTATAGAGCCTAAAGTGCAAAGGAGAGGCTTACCAATTGGCCATCTCTTGTTCATTGGCCACTAACCTAGGGTCTCTGAGTATAATGAAGAGCTACCCTTAAGAAGATGTTAGACCTTCAGGTGGAAACACCAACATGATGAACATGATTGTGCAAGGGTATCCAAACATAATAACCCAGCCAAAATAACCTTGGACACAATAACCCTGTCATAATAACCTAAGGAAAAAATAACCTAGGGTCATAATAACCCATGGAAATATAACATACATGTAATTTATAATTATTTTTCCTTTCTCTATATTCTTACAGGGATATTATATCTATGCATTATTCTGACCATGGGTTATTTTGGCTTGGGTTATTATGACCCTGGGTTATTTTGTCCTTGGGTTATTGTGACTAGGTTATTTTGTCCAAGGTTATTTTGGCGGGGTTATTATGTCCTACAATCTTGTGCAAGAATAGAAGAAATTATGGAAGATAAAGATGAACAAGAGAAGTAGGATAAACAAGATGAAAGAGAATAAGATGCTCTGGTGATGTCCCCTAGGACACCTACGTATGTACAGAAGAATCATTTAGAAAATTAGATTATTGGAGACAAAAAAAAAGGGGTGTTAACCAGAACCAAAGTTGCTACTGAAGTAAATTTGTATCTATTCTCTAAGATTGAGTTGAAGATAGTAATTGAAGCATGTAAAGATGAACATTGGAAGTAAGTGATGAAAGAATAACTTTTGCAAATTGAGAAGAATCAGACTTGGGAATTGGTCCCAAGATAGGCAGAAAAAAATGTCATTGGATCAAAATGGGTATTTAGAAATAAGTTGAATGAGAATGGAGATGTTGTCAAAAACAAAGCGAGGCTTGTGTGTAAAGGCTACTCACAAGTAGAAGGTATATATTTTTAGGAAACTTTTGCCCCGATATCGAGAATCAAAGAAATAAGGATGTTCTTGACATTTGTTGCTCATAAATATTTTAAAGTCTATCAAATGGATATCAAGTCAACATTTCTGAATGGTGAGGTGGAAGAAGAAGTTTACATGGAACAACCAGAAGGATTTTAGTTAACAAATCAACCAAATATGGTGTGCAGATTGATGAAAGATTTATAAGGATTTAAGCAAGCTTCTAGAGCTTGGTATGCAAGGTTAGATAGGTATTTGATTCAACAAGGATTTAACAAAGGTATGAAAGACATTAATTTTTACTTTAAGATTGATAATGACAAAATATTTATCGTAGTTGTATATATTGATGGTATTATCTTTGGAGGAAATAAAAATATGTGCAAGATGTTTGCGAAATAAATGAAGAAAGAATTTGAAATGTCTATGTTTGGAGAGATGAATTTCTTTCTTTAGCTACAGATTAATCAAATAGAGAAAGGAATTTTCATTTCACATTCTACGTATGTGAGAGAGATGTTGAAGAAGTTTGGGATAGATGGTTTCAAATTGGTATGTACTCCTATAGTTATTGGTTGCAAATAGGGTAAAGATGATAACTCACCTAAGGCTAATTATAGCAAGTAGAGATCTATGATTGGTGGATTACTTTATTTGACTGCTACTAGACTAGATATTATGCATGTGGTTTGTGTGGCTAGATTTCAAGAAGATCCAAAGGAAACACATTTGTTTCTATTAAAAGAATATTCAGATATTTGAATGACACTTCGAATTATGGATTGTGGTATCCTCAAAATACTGAATTTACACTTAGTTCCTATACAAGTTTAGATTGGGTTGGATGTATAGATGATAGAAAGAGTACAAGTGGTGGTGCATTCTTTCTTGGATGAAAATTGGTGACATGGTTGAGTAAGAAGAAATATTTAGTCTCCTTGTCTACTGCTAAAGTTGAGTATATTGCTGCTACATCTTGCTCGTGTACACAAGTTCTATGAATGAAAAAGACATTAAAAGATATCGTAGTGCTATATGATGATCCTATCTCTATCTTCTATGATAATATAAGTGCAATTAACATTTTGAAGAATCTTGTGATGCACTCGAGGATGAAGCATATATCTATTAGATATCATTTCTTGTGAGAGAAGGTCATGGAGAATGAAGTAAAACTTGAGTATGTTTCGATGAAGGATTAGATTATTGATACTTTCATGAAGTCTCTTCCTAAAGATAATTTTGAGTATCTTTGAGAGAAGTTAGGGGTCATTTACCCTCCTTTCATAAACTAAGATGCATTTGGAGATGCATTAGTTTGGTGGATTCATGGTTCTATATTTTTGGACTGATGTTTTGGTGGCTACCTCTTAGGGGGAGTAGGTAGTTTTAGGTATTTTCATTGTGAGTATTATGTTTTCATGTCAAAGGAAGATTCAATGAACATATATTTTTCCTTTGTCATTAATGTCAAAGGGGGAGAGAAAGCATGTGAAAAGGAGAAAAATCTAATAAGAGAAAGCAGGTAATGAGGAAGATGATTTTCTAAGGGGGAGAAGAAAAAAGGAAAAATCTTGAGAAGTATATTCAAAATGGATATGGTGTCTTTGATGGTTTTTCACATCATGTGTTGCCATAAATGACAAAGGGGGAGACTTTTGCAAGAATGGAGAAATGAATAAAGGTGTTGTCATTGATGTCAATTAGTTATGTGTTAGTTGTTTTTGCCATTAGTTTCATGGTTACAGGTTTGGTTGCATATGTTGAGGATATTGAGAAAATTATATTAAAGAAATTTTCCATGTATTTAGTTGTTGCTCTGGGTGATGATCTGGTACTTTCCCCTATGTTTTTGCAGTTCATATATGTTGGTCATGGTTGTTGAAGGTTGCTATATCCATAGTTTTGGCTATTGGATCGTTGTGAAGTTCGAGTTGTCTTCACCAATTGTGAACTATGGTTTTTCTGTGTTCTGGTTGAGGTCCAGGAGAAAAGTTTCTAGTCTAGATTTCTCTTTGATGAAGTCTTTTGACTTGCAGTTCTAGAGTTAAGATGTTTTGGTTGCATTGAAGATATTTTTGGTTTCTAGAAGTTTCAAGCTTAATTGACCTATGTGGTTTACATTGGTTTGGCCGACCTTGTGTTAAGCACTATCTTTGAAGTTGATGAAGTGTGTTGGATCTATTTTGGGTCCTAGTGAAGAATTTTTTTGTGTCACCCTCATTCTAATTACACCTTAGGATGTTTGGTGTTGACCTAATTTAAATTTAAAATTGGATGGCCGACTTTGGATCTTTTTTCAAGCTTGGAGATAGTATAAATACAGGATGAGCTATTAATAAAAAATGTACAACAGAAAAGAAGGAAGATAAGTGAAAGAGTAGATGCAACATTGATTCTATTCAAGTAACTTTGGTGGAATCCTTTGTTGCATTGGGATTTTATTCTCTTTGTAACAAGTCCTCTTTTTCTTCTTTGTATCTCTATGGTAGTGATCCCTTCGAGTTGTATCCCTATTGGATAGTGAGTCCTTATTTTAGGCAGTGAGCCTTATCTCAAGCAATGAGAATTTTTTCAAGTAGTGAACCTTTTTGTAATCAGTTTTGATATTCTCTATAGTGTGAGTTAATCCTCACCTTGGTTTTTCCCTCATTGGTTTTTCCACGTAAATCTAGTGTTATTGTGCTTATGTGTTGGAATTGAGTTTTTACATTGGTATTTGATGATTAATCATTTGAGTAGTTTTATGTATTATTTCCAATGATTGAATTAAAGGTTAAAATCTATGACAACTGATTCACCCCCCTCTTAGTTGCCCTATTCAAAAATTATTACACTACAATTTGGATAGAAAATTAGCAATGATGTTTTCACATCCTGGCTTATCAAGAATAGTGATAATGAATTCTTGCAACAAAAGTAGCCACTGAATCACTTGTCCTGTAACAACTGGTTTATTCATTAAAAATCTAATAGCAGAATGATCTGTATGTAAAAATAATTTATACCAAGTTATATAATGGTGAAATTTGTTTATTGCACAGACTACAACCAAAAATTCCTTTTTGATTACAGTGTAATTTACCTCTACACCAGTAAAATTCTTATTGATATAATAAATAGAATAAAAAAGATAATCTTCCTTTTGTCCAAGTATCACACCCATAGAATTGTCTAAAGCATTAGTATGTATGTGAAACAATATTTCCCAATTACTTCCTCATAGAACTAGTGTAGTTATAAGCTTCCCTTTGATTTCTTCAAAAGCTTGTTGGAATTTTGGTGTCCACGAAAAATCAGCATCTTTACCTAGCAAAAGAAAAAGCGATGGGACAATTTTTTAAAATTTTGAATAAACCTCCTATAGTATTTAGCATGACCTTAAAACCTATGACATTCTTCTAAGAAGTAGGCACATGTAGGTATTGAATTATCTTTACCTTTTTGGGATCTACCTCAATTCCTTTTGTAGAAATATAATATCCCAAGACAACACCTTCAGTCATTAAAATATGACATTTTTCATGACTTAAAGAAATATTAGTATCAATGCATCTTTTACGAACCTTTTCTATATTTTCCTTTGCTTCCTCTTATGTGTCTCCATAAATAGTAAAATCATCCATGTACACTTCCACACAATCATTAATTAATCTACAAAATACTTAAGACAACCTGTTGGAAGGTAGTAGGTGCATTACACAACCCAAAAGGTAAGACATTATAGTAAAATGTACCACATGGGAAAGTAAGGTAATCTTGTCTTGGTCCTCTGGGGCTATACAGATTTTGTTGTAAGGTAACTAAATCCATCAAGGAAGGAAAATAAATTCTTTCCAATAAGGGTATCTAAGACCTGATCAATGAAGGGATGTGGGAAATGGTCTTTCTCAGTAGCCTTATTCAGGGATCTATAGTATACACATATTCACCACTTCCCATTCTTTGTAGGAACTACCACAAGAGGTGACACCCATTGGCTATCAGAGATAGGATAGATAAAGCCTACATTGAGTAAATTTTGAATTTCATATTTAGCATTTTATCATAGGACATGGTTCACTCTTCTTTGTGGCTGTCTTATAGGTCTACTTCCTTCCTCTATATATATATATGATGTGTGCAAGTAGCAAGATGTATACCTCACATATCTTGGTATTCCCAAGAAAAGGAATCTTTATGGGAACACAACATAGCAATAAGGTCTTCTAACTATGAGGAACTCAGTTTGGGGTTTATGTTAAGCATTTTTCTAAGTAAAACTTCCATATCTTGAGGTTGGATAAGAGTATTTACAACAAGAAATTTTGAAGTGGATGAGGATGGATTAGAATTGCTATATACTAAAAATGGACTATATATACAAGTGTGTGCTAATAACTGATGCAAAGTAATAAAATGTTGAATAGATTACAGACTACTAACTAATGGGAAATTCCCAAATCAGAAATTGTCACTTATACTCAAAGGAAAAATCATTATCTCTAAAACATTATCAACCAAATAATAATTTTGTAAGAAATTATTAAGAATATTTTCTTCTGATATTTCTTCAAACTCCCTACTTTGATCGATTGTCAAAATAGGTAAATACTCTTCTAAATCACTATCATTCTATAATGGATCCTCTATTTCCAATAATGGTTGTGTTGGATGGTATATTGGTAGTTGCTTCATTTTTTTTCCATTCGAAATTACCATATTGCCAGACCTACATTTAGTAAAAGAATTAGCTATGGCTAACCAAGATCTTCCTAAAATTAAGGGGTAACCCCCCAGCATAATCTTTGGTTATAAAATCATAAAATCTATGGGATATTCACAAGATTCAACATAGATAATAGTGTCTTCAATTATACCTTTTGGTTTTACAAGGGAATGATTTTCCATTTGCAAGACTGTTGGAGTAGGTCTTAGGCCTTGAAGGGCTAATTTCTCCTTAGTCTCATTTGTCATTACATTTATGGCTGCCCCTAAATCCACAAGTGTGTTTGGAATAACTATATTACCGATACATACCTTTATCATTGGGCTCCCCAAATTTGCATACTTAGGAACATAAATATTTCCCATCAAATATGTAATTTGTCCATTGACTTGGAATATATTGGGGTCTTGTTTCTTCTAATTTTTTCTCCCACATAATTCCTTAACTTCTTTTATATACACTGTAACATCTTGAATGGCCTTCAACAAAGGAATTTTAATGTTAACATTACGCAACTCATTCATAAAATCAAATTTTGATTGAGATGTTTCTTTTTGTTTTGGTTGTTCTTGCAACCTATTAGGAAATGGGGGCCTTGGTTCTTCTTCTAGTTATGTTGGATAATCCTCTACCTCTTTGATAGTTTTCCCTTGAAGATTCTTTCTTGATCTCAATTGTATACCATCAATTTTTAATGTATTAACAAGATAAGTCAGGTATCTTTCCACCTCATTTTTATAAATTGGTTGAGCCACCTTATTATTCAAATTAGGTGATGTTTGTGTGGGAATAGGTGTTTCTTTTGACAGTTGAGTTGAACTAGATGCTTGATTAGATGATGATTGAACTAGTGGTAAAATTTGTTGGGATTTTAGATAGGAATTTATTTTTGAAGGTGATGGATATAGATAAAATGATTGATATTGTGGGTGTGTTGGTGGTGGTGCTCACCATGCTTTCCATTATTATGGAGCATGTGGATATTGTTGTGTCCACTGGGGGTAGTATGGATGTTGTTGCAAACCTCCAAACCATCCAAGTTGGTTTGGGAAAGGATTTTATTGAAAAGGACTTTGACGTGATGCTTGATAATCAGTTGGGAGCATTCCTCAAGGTTGACAAGGTCTCCTTTGGGCCATAAAGTAAACAAGCTCATTTTTATATTCTACTTCATTCATGCCTACAAGAAGATGTTTTAGAATGGTGTCTCTACTGGCATCTTCCAAAGAAGATATTTTTGTTCTATTGTAGGGACATTCTTCACTATTGTTCATTTTATGATAAAGAGGGAAGAAGATAGCAAGGTATTTTTTAGCATCCTCATGATTCTTTCGTGTATACAAAGTATCTATTTTCTTACCCATGTGACTCAGTAGGTCATTCTTGAGATCCTTGAGAAATGTACCAAATTCTCATTTTGTAACTCTTCCCTCCGGGAGAGACATGCTTCCTAATGTACCCTCTAGCTGAACAGGTGTACCTTGAATAGTTCTTTCACACTTCACAAATATCATCAAACCTCATCTTAGAAACATCTCCTCCACCCATAAGATTCAAAGTATCCAAACATTCATCTCTAATCTCCCTAAGCAAGATTATTTTTATTGTTTCATGGGTTAACCCTATATGCATGGATCTTTTTAGACTAAATAGGAAATACTCCAAATAATATTCTTAAGTTTCTTCCTTATGTTGCATGATACAAAATACCTCATCTTTTGTTTCCTTGGTTCTATAGTATTATTTGTATTTTTCTATGAAATTTGTCTTCATATCATCCCAACTATGTATGATTTTACATCCTAGTCCCATAAACCACCTCAATGTTGCATCCTTTAGAGTAGCTAGAAATAATTTCATCTTCTATTCTTCAGTATGATAGTCGAAACTGTGACATAGAATGCCAAATTCAAAAAGGAACATATCGGGGTCTTCCATAGAAAGAACTCGAAAGATAGGAAAATTTGAGTGTGGTATGTTCTTCATAGGGAAATCCTCTTCTGGATGTGCAATGAGAAAATCAAAAGTAATAGGGTTTTTTTTGGCCAATTCTCTCTCATTATTGTTGTTGTTGTTGTTCCAAAATGCCCAAGGAGTCTAGAAAGTTGTGAATGGCTTAAGGTCACATGGGGTCTTCCCACTTCGAATTTCATAAGATTATTGAAATAACTTAGCAACCCTTTTACATAATTCTTCAAAAGACTCTTGATGGGTACTAGAAGGAGTCTCAATAGTGGTAGAACCAATGAAACATCTTTCGATATCTAGTTTGACTAACTCTTTCTTAGATGGTGTGTGTGCACCTAATGGTTTAAATTCATTTTTTTATTTTTCTTGTTGTGAACTACTTCCCTTATCCTTTTTAAAAAACATCCCTCTACTATCTCTACTATGATTCATGCACCTATATGATTTATAACAGAACAAACTAAGGTTAATTATCCAAGCAAGGTCAACGATCACACAGACTAAATCATCTTAGTGTACTGGTCCTAACTTAACTCACTAGGTTTTCAGGCCTTTAATGCCTCTCCCTGACAACGGTTCCATAATGTTTGGACAAAACTATGGATCAATATTGGGGATAATTTATCCTTGTAATTTTATCAAATTGGTTGAATCAATTCTTGGTAATTTTGTGTTGACTTCCTCATTTTGTTCCTAGATGTCAACTTGGGGATTGTAAACTCCTGAAAGGCATTGTGGCTATGTACCAAAGGCTTGAAATTAGCAAGTTAAGTGGGGATGAAATGAAAAATTATCAAATCTAAATGTTTTGAAAGAATAACAATAAAAACACTCTTAGATTGTACTCCTAAAGCAAACCTTTGAAACCATCAAATGATTTAAATTAACAACTCAAGTAAAATCCTTTAACATATTTAAAGAAATAATGAAGTGTCCTATGACCATTATTTCTAAAATCCAAAAACTGATTTACTAAGATTATGCAAAAGAAATTAACTACCCACTCCCTCTAAAGGCTATAAATTGATTGGCTATTATTATGCAAAAGATATCAACAATGTTGATTCAAAGTTGGAAACAAAAAGGATGATGACAATCTTTTCCATTACTCCTCATCACAACCATAGGAACCCTATTTTCACACATAACTACTAAATAACCGGTTACTTCCTAAGGTATATTTATCCTCTAACCCATATTAATCACTTTTAATTCTATAAGATTATAATGGAAATTATAAAGAAAAGGATTAAAAAATAGGCTAAAATCAATGGAAAAACAAGACAAACATTTAGCCCATCAGCCATCAATAGTTTGTATTCACATAATTATCCAAAATATTAGTCCAAGCATGTAAGGAAAATCAAAATATAAATATTTTTCATGTTTAGTGCAATTAGGGCACCTTATTCCAAGAACAAATTCAATACACAAATCTATGATAAGAATAGTAAATAAATCTCACTAATTTATTCAAATTTAAAGAAATATTTGAAGCACATCATCACCAATTTTGGTACACTTTAATTATATAGGCATGATCCTTCATTAATTTGAAAATATTCATTGACTACAATATTTAGTAGGAAATTCCACACTAAAATCATTATAGTTAACTAGTATTAAAATGTCAACAACACTTTACAATATCCACAAGAGAACTATAAATAACCAATATTGGGTACAAAAAATTGAAGTACAAATTAAGTTGCCTTGAATCCTACTTGGATTCCTAGGACCAACATTTAAATTTCTAGAAAAAATCTAAAATTTTGTAAGGGCCAATCAATCCCCAAGATAAGTGGAACTTTAGTCATATGATAGAGGATATACAAATATAGATCATTATACTCTATAAAATGTGTTTATTAAATTAAAAATTGAGTTGGGAATTTTTAAAAGGCATACTAAATGTGGCTAGAGTTGGGGCACTTGGGGTTGTAATAGCTTGGACCAATAACATAGGGAATCTATCAATAGATATAATTAAATAAATTATCCTACAATTAAATTAAATAATCTCACAAAATTCTCTTTAGTAATCATTATATTTAATTCTTTCTTCCAAAATTTCATAAAAAATGATGAAAATGAAATCATTTTCATT
The DNA here is from genome assembly GCA_007115665.2 of Sequoiadendron giganteum. Lineage (NCBI taxonomy): Eukaryota > Viridiplantae > Streptophyta > Pinopsida > Cupressales > Cupressaceae > Sequoiadendron > Sequoiadendron giganteum. Next base: position 564,055,149 of record CM021103.1, on the reverse strand, counting down.
TTTTTAAAATCACAAAATAAGTGCTTTAGGGAGTATTAGTGTGTCAAGATCGGGTATTCCTCATAATTCATGTCAAATATATAAGGCTTGATGAGGCAAGACTAAAGATGAAAGCCTGGTGAGGGAATCCTAATGAGGAAAGCCCAAAAATATAAGACCAACAAGGGAATCCCAATGATGGAAAATCAATGAGACAATATTGATAGGGGAATCTTGACAAAGGAGGTCCAATGAGGCAATATTGACAACAAAAGCTTGATGATGTAATCTTAACAAGGTAGGCTCGACGAGAAAATTCTAATGAGGGAATACCAAAAATAAAAGGTTGATGAGGCAAGATTAATAAAATAATTATGTCACAATGACATCATCAAGAAAGCCAACATTAGAATTCGAGATCAAAGATTGGGAGGATCAAGGATTGGAAATATTAGTGATAAAAAATATCAAAGATCAAGAAGGTTAGGGATCATAAATATTAAGGATTAGAAATCTTAGTTATAAGAAAGATCTAGGATCAATAAAATTATGGATAAGAAAGATTGGTGATCAAGATGGTCACTTGAATAGATATTGAGAATGTTGGAAGTGGATTCACTCTAAGAGGGTGAATCAGAGTGGAGTAATTTTAACATTTTAACTTTGAAAGCATAATGAAACTTTTACTCATTTAACCCAAACTAACAGATTTGTTTAAGCAAGTGAACATTAACACTTTAGATCAGATTGACATGAGACTTGACTAACATTTACAACCCATATTAAAAGAATCATATGATATTGTTCAATTAAAGCTTTATGAACAATCTTGTTTTGCTTTATCAAAAGAACTATAAAACTTCATAATATGCAACTTTGACTTGCTTTTGACAAAATTTTGAGCATTCATATAATGAGCACAGAATGCAGAAGTTAATTTACTTTATGAAAGACATTTTGCATCAGAGTTGCACAATCTAAATTTGCATGAAAAACTTGAGCAAATTGACTTTAAACTTTTAAATAGCCTTAAAGTATCAAAGCATTGACCAACTGAATGAGCACAATAAAATAGATTACTGAAAGAAATATTATGCAAGATAAACATAAATCACACAAATGAGAGACAAAAATTGTCGAGTGGAAAAACCTCTTGGGGTAGAAAAACCACTCCTAAATTGCCTTACTGGCTTAATTTCAAAACCACTGCTTACAATGCCTTATAGGCTAATGTCTGAGCACCAAATCAAAGAGCACCAACCCCTCATTTAGAGACACCAATCTCAAGGAGCACCAACCCCTTTTCTATTTTCAGTAAATCATACAATGATACCGAGGATCTCTCTATTTCTCTCTTATCTATCAAGTGCCCCTTGACAGACAATATCTAAAATCCCCAAAGTTCCAAAGATGAACCTTCAAAATTTTAGCCATTGTCAAGCCTTAAGTCAGCTTGATTATCAACTCATATTTCAAATTTTCAATCTTAGAGCTCAACATTTTTCAATACAATCACTGTGATGTACTCACACTAGTTTTTCCCTTTTTCTTTCATACTTTTCTCATTGTTCTACATCTCCTCACAATTAACTCTCTCTTTCTATTTTTATACTATTTTCATAGATCTTTACAGAAAACCAGTTGACCCCCATTTCTCTCTTTTTGTTTTTCCTTGATATTAAATCCCTAATCTCTCTATTTTCTTCTGATTATAGATTTCATCATCACAATCAAGGAAGGTTACAACAGTTGCTCGTTTTTCTATTTTAGAGAATAAAACAAAGATGATTATTAGATTACCAAACTTCAATCAACCAACAATGCCAGGTGTTGCAGTGTCCATGTGTGAAAGATCAATATGAAGAAGTTCTTTTGATAGGAATACCCAAGCATTATGCAAATATAGAAGGCAGATTGAAACCTGTCCTCTCAATCAGCCTGCACAATTAGTGCTAAAACCAAAACAACATAAGATCTAAATAAATCATAAACCATAGCCACTGAAACTGCTCCTGTATTAAAGTAATTGACAACTCAACGTAGTGAAACCGAAATCATAAAATGATGCATTCAAGAACAGTTACCAATGACTCCAAGTGTGAAACTGAGAAGATTCTTCAGGCTTCATGATTACCAACAACCCAAAAATACCATTCTTTAAATCCGATATAGTAACACTATTGAAATGTAATTCTAATCATGTGAAATCATTATTACTTTGATTGAGAAAAAAATAAACCAAATCTTCAACTTCCATGCAGAAGCAAACACTTATCCCTTATTAACCTTGCTAGTAAAGGTAACGGTTTTGCAAAGAAAAATAGATGAATACCTGTGAAGACCATAAATGAATTTTCCATGAGAAATTTACCAGATTTGCGAAGTAACTAAGTATCCCAAGATCCTTCCTCATTCAAGCTCTTATCCGATGGCAGGAGACTTCTAGGTGAATCAACCATTGTCATGGTCTTCCAATCTTTCCTATACATTGTCAAATATTCGTACACCAGTAACATGCATAGTGAAATAGTCGAGAGAGTGATTCAAAGAAGGCGGCTAGACTAGGGTTCCAAACCCTTCGAATAATAGAAGCGAAATGATGACCTAAACTTCCAAAAGAACCAACACACGATTCTCTTCCTTTACCGCTTCCTTACTGCTCAACCGCGGGCTCCCTTTTGACTACCCATGATATAGCGGTAGTTGTCTTGCATACCTTTAACCATTTCCATTGCACTACCACAGTTTCCCTTCTGAATACCTGCAGTATAGCGGTAGTTGTCTTGCATGCCGCTAACCATTTCCACCGCACTACCGCGGTCTCCCTTCTCACTACCTGCGGTATAGCAGTAGCTATCTTACATGCTGCTAATAGCTTCCACCGCACTACCATGGTCACTGGCTTAACTGCCAGTGATACCACGGTAAGACCTTGAAGTCCGTGGGCTTACCAAAAACATGCTGACAAACTCATTGCCATTTAACATTGTAGACTATATGAAAATTCTGACCAAAAGATGCCATAAATTATTATAACTTGATGTTGATTTCCTTTACCCACGATCGATTTGCCACCATTCTAAGATATGTATACCCAAAGAATGAACATGGGAGCATTAACTTGTAACCAAGATTGTTGCACATGAAACCAAATAAAAAATGTGCCAATCAAATGCCATAATAAGACCAAACTGTGAAATGCCTAGGCACCAACCCAGGGCAGTTTTGACATCAAGGACAAATTCCATAAAAGAAGTCAACAAACTCCCCCTTTGTCCTTGATGGCAAAAATATGAGCCATCTAAACCACCATTTTCACCCACTTTTTTTCACAACGACAAAGGAAGAAACTTGTGATATACAACAACCATTTTCTCCATGAAATACAACAACTAATCAATACCCAGCTACATATATAACAAGAATGCAGCAAAAAAAATGCAGATCCAATACCATAAGCCATTATGATCACCACAACAAAGAATAGAAAACAATGAACCAATACTTTCAAGCACCTTTGTTTTGATGCGGATGTAGAGGAATCCTCTTTTTAAGAACCAATACCGTGGTTACTTGTTATACCCATTCCTACTTGAAACAAATACATGCCCATGCAAAACTATGACTAGTAGCATAAACTGAATTCATGATCCTAAACAAACTGTAGCATAATTCTCACTGTCAGTCCAACAAAAAATATAAGCATCTTCGAAAGAGAAATATGAATAGGAAGCATGAATATCTTGAGAAATAAGATTTCTAAGTTGCCACACCATGAATGCCAATGGATATCAACTTGATATTATGAATTCAAACAGATGTATCAATCTCGGGTTTGACATCAAGAGCAAACCAAAATGACCGAAAAAACAACATCATAAGGCTGCAAATATGAACATCATTGTACAACCACAAACCAAGCAACCTTTCAAAGATTCATAACCAAAACTGCACACCAAGGCTAACTGTTCCACCTTTTGGTCATATTAAACTTCATTCTCCATTGTCAACTGTAAACACACTATTACCAGTATGAATAACCATGCACTAATGCATATCTTGCTGTAATGAACATATGGCAAACATCAGTACCAACATATAAAAAATAAGTGCATGCCATGAAACATGTGAACCAAGAACCAACTGTTCACAGTATGTACCACCCAGATTATGTAAATGTGTCATCAAAGCCAGTATAGTTACCAAAGATAAGCAACCACGCTAAACATCTGAAAGCCAAACAACCAATGAAACCAAGTGCAAATACAATTAGAGCAACAAACAATGATAAGAAAGTTGTAAGAGAGCAACCATAGAACCAAGCTCCCCCAACAAAGAAGCTTCACAAAAAAAATCCTTTCTAATCCGAAAGACACCATTTCTTTTCTCAAGCTTATTGAAAACTGTGCAAATTCTTCAATCAGTGACTCTTTGTTGTTGAATCAAAAACTTACTGCACATTTCTCCATGATCATAATAAAAGACAGTATGATGATCAAATTCATTTGCAAATGAAACACTGAAGTATACTACTGCCAAACCAAATTTATATACATCAAAAAGCAAGTAGATACCACTACATATTCAATACTTACTTAAGGAACCAGTAGTAAGATAATTAGGCTAGCACATTTTCATTGCAACTAACCTTGTTCTCCAGAATAACACCTTTTACCAGAATAACACAAAGTAGCCAGATCTGTAGCATACAGTCCACTACATAAATCTCAAGTCACCAAACTATCAATATCACGTAATAATCAACTGTCAAAAATGCCACACTAGCAACCACAGCTCTAGAAAACTGATTTTATAGCAACTACTGAGTATGTTGTTCATGTTTTCCAAGCACAACACTGTAGAACTCAGCATTTACCATTAATGTTTTTCAACTAGTTGCCTCTATAAATTTTTCAATTAAGACCTCAAACAATTCACTATCTTAACATGCACTATTGCTGAAATATTGTTCATATAAAACAAGGCACTGATTTTTATCAAGTTGTTGTTAGATATGGTTTCAAAGTATCAAACAAAGATGAGACAATATAACAAGATTTTATGACAAAGACAAAATGAGCACTGCTTCACTATTCAAGCATCTTAACCTCATGTATCTCTTGAGTACCACAAACCATCACCGAATCTGATAAGTACAAAGGAAAAATTGATCCTTCTAACCCAAACAATGCATTATAGCAAAGTAAGGTTAATAACAATTTGTCCACAAATGGTGGAAAGTGTAATTGTGTCACAAGTATCTTTTACTATGGACACACCCAAAGAAACAAAAAGTATCAACTGCTGCAACACCAATAGGCATATGAGAAATCATCCTCTAACTTAGTGATGATATAGATGGATCATTGCATTAAGACAGTTATCATCAACTCGTTGTCACTATTATTCCCAGCATAGACAATAAAACAAATTTGTGTCTTACATTTTGATGATAAATAGGTTATGAAACAACAAGATTCTACTACCTATTATTTGATATCAAAGGGTTTTATTCAAATTGCATTAATCATCTCCCCCTATCTTCATACTGTCTTTCAAATGCTTAGTGATGATTCTTATGCAGCATGCAGAAGATTTAGTTCTTCATTTTTCTTTTCTTGCTTTCTTCTCCATACTTTTATAGGCTTTGTCTTTTCCTTACTCACGGTATTCTTTTCCTTTTGTTTGAACAAGTAGTCCCTAGAAGGCTTTATCAAACTTTTCTTACACCACTGTGCTTTGTGTCCAAACCTATTACACCTATAACATATAATAGTCTTGTCTAGACCATAGTGAGAAGAATTTCTTCTAGGCGCATTATATGAACCTCTCTTGACATTTTTCACATGATTATGACTCTTATTCATCCAAAAATTTCTTGCTTTATGTCCATAATCATTACAACAATGACAATAGCCATGAAATTGAGAGTGGTTATACTTGATAAATGAAGATCTTGATGGTATTTTTCTCCTAGCCCATTTTTCTTTTGTCCAAGCAGCAACATTATGGTGATCGAGATCAACCTTCAATCTTGGTGTTTTCTTGGCTGTAAATGACTTTCCATCTGTAGTAGCAAAAACTGTTTCATGTTTAGATTCTTCTGTAGAGCCTTGTCTAACCTCATATCCCACTCCTATAGGATCTTTAAATCACTTTTTCCTGCCAATCATCTCATTCAATAAATTAGTACTGCAATCAAATTTATGATTTTTATCCAATTGAACCTTAACAGTTTCAAGCTCTTTTCTTAATGAAACTACTTCTCCTTCAAGTTTAAGACATTCAATATTTTTAACTTCCAAATCAGACCTTACAACATCTACTATCCTTTTACATTCTTCAATTTAAATGTTCTGACTGATAATCAAATCATCTTTAAGAGTCAGTTCTTTTAACACAAAATCATTGTCTGAATGTTTCTTTAGCGAGGCAACCTTGTTTTCTAGTTTATTACATAACTCATTCTTTTCTTTTAACTTGGTTTCTAATCCCTCTTCAGTCTTTTTCTTGTCAACCATTTGGGCTTTCAGGAATTCAATAGTCTTTTTATCATCATTATGATCTTGTATTACAAATTTATTGACACTGACACTTTCTTGTAAGTGTACTTTAAGATCCTGATTTTCTTTTCTAATCCTCGTAAGCTCATCTAAGGCAACAAGCAGTTCTACCTCCAAATCAACTTCAAACTCATCACCTTCACAATCCTTTTCGCCAAATTCTTGTTCAAATTCACTTACTAAGTGATCTTCTTCACCAACTACATGATCACTTTTAGTATTAACTGGCAGGGGTAATTCTTGAGACAAAACTTCAATGGATATTGGCAAGGGTTGATTTACCAATTATTTAATTGACACAAGTAGGTTTCTTTTGACCTTTTTTCCTTTTGCACTTAGCCATGATGAATACTCCATGACACACCAAAAATAGAATTCCAAGACTAGAATCAATGCTAGGTATGAAACCTAATGCAGGACCCTCCACTCTGATACCACTTGTTGGAAGTGGATTCACTCTGAGAGGGGGGGTGAATTAGAGTGGAGTAATTTTAACTTTTTAACTTTGAAAGCATAATGAAACTTTTACTCATTTAACCCAAACTCATAGATTTGTTTAAGCAAGTGAACATTAACACTTTAGATCAGATTGACATGAGACTTGACTAAGATTTACAACCCATATTAAAAGCATCATATGATATTATTCGATTAAAGCTTTATGAACAATCTTGTTGTGCATTATCAACAGGACTATAAAACTTCATAATATGCAACTTTGACTTGCTTTTGACAAAATTTTGAGTATTCATATAATGAGCACAAAATGCAAAAGTTAATTCACTTTATGAAAGAAATTTTTCATTAGAGTTGCACAATCTAAATTTGCATGACAAACTTGAGTAAATTGACTTTAAACTTTTAAACAACCTTAAAGTATCAGAGCATTGACCAACTAAATGAGCACAATAACATAAATGACTGAAAGAAAGACTATACAAGATAAACATAAATCACACAAATGAGACACATAAATTGTTGAGTGGAAAATCCTCCTGGGGTAGAAAAATCACTCCTAAACTCCTTACTGGCTTAATTTCAAAACCACTGCTTACAATGCCTTATAGGCTAATTTTTGAGCACCAAATCAAGGAGCACCAACCCCTCATTTAGAGACACCAATCTCAAGGAGCACCAACCCCTTTTCTATTTTTCAATAAATCATACAATGATACAGAGGATCTCTCTGTTTCTCTCTTATCTATGAAGTCCCTCTTGACAGGCAATATCTAAAATCCTCAAAGTTCCAAAGATGAACCTTCAAAATTTCAGCCATTGTCAAGCCTTCAGTTAGCTTGATTATCAACTCATATTTCAGATTTTCAATCTTAGAGCTCAAAATTTTTCAATACAATCACTATGAAGTACTCACACTAGTTTTTCCCTTTTTCTTTCATACTTTTCTCATTGTTCTACATCTCCTCACAATTAACTCTCTCTTTCTATTTTTATACTATTTTCATAGATCTTTACAGAAAACCATTTGACCCCCATTTATCTCTTTTTGTTTTTCCTTGATATTAAAACCCTAATCTCTCTATTTTCTTTTGATTACATATTTCATCATTACATTCAAGGAAGGTTACAACAGTTGCTCATTTTTCTATTTTAGAGAATAAAACAAAGATGATTATTAGGTTACCAAACTTCAATCGACCAACTCTTCCAGGTGTTGCAGTGTCCATGTGTGAAAGATCAATATGAAGAAGTTCTTCTGACAACAATACCCAAGCATTATGCAAATATAGAAGGTAGACTGAAACCTGTCCTCTCAAGCAGCCTGAACAATCAGTGCTAAAACCAAAACAACATAAGATCTAAATGAACCATAAACCATAGCCACTGAATCTATTGTATTAAAGTAACCGACATCTCAATGTCATGAAACCAAAATCATAAAATGATGCATTCAAGAACAGTTACCAATGACTCCAAGTGTGAAACTGAGAAGATTCTCCAGGCTTCATCATTACCAACAACCCAAAAATACCATTCTTTAAATCCAATATGGTAACACCATTGAAATTTAATTCTAAGCATATGAAATTATTATTGTTCTAAATAAGAAAAAAATAAACCAAATCTTCAACTTCCATGTAGAAGAAAACACTTATCCCCTATTAACCTTTCCAGTAAAGGTAATGGCTCTGCAAAGAAAAATAGATGAATACCTGTGAAGACCATAAATGAATTTTCCATGAGAAATTTACTAGATCTATGAAGTAACTGAGCAACCTGAGCTCCTTCCTCATTCGAGCTCTTACCTGATGGAAGGAGACTACCAGGTGAATCGATCATTGCCATGGTCTTCCAATATTTCCTATACGCTATCAAAGATTTGTAAACCAACAACATGCATAGTGAAACTGTTGAGAGAGTGATTCCATGGTGGTGGCCAGACTAGGGTTCCAAACCCTTTGAATAAGAGAAGTGAAATGATGACCTAAACTTCCAAAAGAACCAACACACGATTCTCTTCCTTTACCACTTCCTTACTGCTCAACCGTGAGTTCCCTTCTGACTACCTGTGGTATAGCAGTAGTTGTCTTGCATACCGCTAACCATTTCCACCGCACTACCGCGGTTTCCCTTCTGACTACCCGCGATATAGCAGTAGCTGTCTTATATACCACTAACTGTTTCCACCACACTACTGCGGTCTCCCTTCTCACTACCCCCGGTATAGCAGTAGTTGTCTTGCATGTCGCTAACAGCTTCCACCACACTACCGCGGTCACTAGCTTAACTACCAGCGGTACCGCGGTAAGACCTTGAAGTCCGCGACCTTACCAAAAACATGCCGATGAACTCATTGCCATTTAACATTTTAGACTATATGAAAATGCTGACCAAAAGATGCCATAAATTATTGCAACTTGATGTCGATTTCCTTTACCCATGGTCGATTTTCCACCATTCTAAGATATGTATACCCAAAGACTGAACATGGGAGAATTAACTTGTAACCAAGATTGCTGCACATGAAACCAAATAACAAATGTGCCAATCAAATGCCATAATAAGACCAAACTGTGAAATGCCTAGGCACCAACCCAGGGCAGTTTTGACATCAAGGACAAATGCCACAGAAGAAGTCAACAGAGAAGGTTAGACCTATCAAGGGAAGCCCGATCAATTGATCATGAAGCACCTAATGAAGAAAAATAATTGAGGATCAAGGATTGGACTAACCATGATCATCATATTGAGAATGATATCAAGGGATGGATAACTTTAAAACCATAAAAAATAGGACTCAGTCAAGGATTTAAGTGGAATTTACGATCAATAAGGAAGGCATGTTGGTTTGGAAAACCCAAAAAATATGAAATACTAAAAAATAAAGAAAATACCAAAAAAAACCCATAATAATGTTTTCTCCCCTTTTTGCCCCTAGGCAACCCATTTAGGATGTCTCAAATTAGTTATAAACAATGGGTCAAATATGATTAAGATAAAAAGGGGTCCCAAATTTTCCAAGGGTAAAGTGGGGTGTGCGTGTGTGTAAGAGAATGACAACATGTGCACATTATAACATACAAGAATTATCTTTTCTAAAATATGAGTGAATTCTAAATTTTTCAAGTTTTGGCCACTTTTTCACGCCCAACTCCATACACTTACCTATGGAGTTACCAAAAGTTTTAGGTATATCACTAGTATTTAATGTTGTTGATTTATATTAGTATCATGAATGATAGTTAGAATATAGTTGTTTAGAATTATACTAGGAGAACTATATATCACAACAACAAACTAAGGAGATTTAGGAGATTTTGGATAATATTATTGGATAAAGAAATTAGAATAGAAAATATGAGGAGCTGAAAATTAGCTCACACCACATAATCACTTGCAAAATAAAATATAACCTTCCACAAGAGAGAATGAAAACATAATATATTTATCGATATGATATGCAATATTGATTAATTGAATATGAAATTTACATGAGATGTTTTCTTATAAATAAAAGGGCGAGAAATAAGATTAGACAATATCATGACATGTGTCTTAATCCTAAACAATGAGACAACTATCTCAAAAAATATTAAATGACCTAGGACACAAGAAGTAAATGACCTAATAAGATATGGTAATATTACTTGACATCTAAGAATTCTAGAAAGATTCCTAGGATCTAAGTAAACTTAACATGTGAATAGGACCTACTAGTGAACTAGATAGGTAAAATACCTTATTCACACTAACACCCCTTGTTAAGTGTAACTTAGGGAGGAAAAACCAATACAAATGATGAAAGGATTCAAGGATGGGTCCCGTCTACAAGGAAATATTAGTTACTCATTTACAAATTATCTCTCACAAATGGAGAAAAGGATAAAAACCTAGTGGGAGAAAACTTCTCTCCAAAAGAGAATGCATGAAAATTATCAAGTACAAGTGATGAAATAAGTAATGAAAGGATGACTCATCAATACCCCCAAGAAAAAAATCCATCACAAAAATACAATCGATAACTCCTCCATAAGAGGGAAAGAGAGAGACTATGAATCCCCACACAATGTATAATATCCTACAAAAATGGTATGTTCTTGAAGACATAACATGATCCAATATTAATAAACAACTTGTATCACTTTTGAAAGAAAAAAAACAAGTAAAAATGTAGGAAGGTCTCCCATTCTAGATAGGAATTGATAGGAAGAAGCATGAATCTATGTAATTATTCCTCTAAAATTTTCTCATGTGTTTCCTTTTCCAAGATAGAAGATAATGCCACAATCAAATTAGGCACATGTCTAATCAACAAAGAAGGTGGAAAACTAGGACTATGAGGAAAAAATATTTGAACAATCTCCAAATACAATGATGGCTTGACAATAATCATGCAATGAATGTTATCAAAGAGAAGAGATAACCCCTCAAATGTATCCTATAAATCTGAAATGTAATACTCCACAAAAAAGTCTGAAATAATTAAATCAAGAAATTATTCCGCAAAGATATATTTGAAAGACAATGATTTACTTATTACAAATAATCATTGAAAACTTTCAAAGAAGAAACTTTGAACTCTAATGAAGCAACATAATATGGATGGTGTTTCTATAACGAATGGTGGGAGATTCAATCAATGGATTTGTACAAGGAATAAATGAAGGTGAATGTAAAACAGTTGTGTCTAATGGAGAAGAAGGAGCATCTAAAGAAACCTCATCATCATCTTTTGAAGATTCAAAGTACTCCAAAGAATCAAACTCTTGAATATTATCATAGTCATAAGGTATCTTGTCTAAAATATGAAGAGGTGCAAGAAATTAGTAAATAGGATCATCTAAGAATTGCTAAGTATTAGGATGTTCATATAGCTCCCAAATTTTAGTCCAAATAGCATGAGGACACTCAAAATAAACAAGAGCATTAAAAATGGCATGATCAACATGCATAGCAATAACTGTTAGAGTAAAGGTTTTAACTTAATTATGTTGATTAAGTTACCTTTATTCCCTTCTTAAGATTTCACTTTAGTTTGCATAAAGTGACATTTAATAATTATATTAATTATTAAATGTTTTCCTATTAGGGCTTCAATTAGGGTTTTTCCTATTAGGGTTTTATTAGGGTTTGCATGCAGGTGATCTTCGAGGTTTGTGAAGTTGTATTTTCTCAACTCCTACATGGTATCAGAGCTCCAGACCTGCTGCTTCTTGTTCTTGTTTTGAAGATTTTTGGAGCTTCAAGGGTTTGGGATTTGTTTTTTTGATCTAGGGCATACCTGCAATTTTGAAGCATTTTCAGCTCAAACAGACCTTGCCATTGCATCTGCAACAGTCCAAAACCCCTAAATCAACTGTTCATTCGTCCATTTTGGCCAAAGTCGAATTTTGGAGCAAATTTTTTTTGCAAGTACAGTCGTACGGTCGTCCGTCCGCTTGCCTAGTAAAAAAAAAAAATTGAAAATTATTTTTCCGCATATTTTTTCGGAATATTTTCTTTTCGTCAAAAAAAATATATATTTTTTTCACTGCAAACATCCACAGTTTTTTTTTTCATTGTTAAAAAAAAAAAAAAATTAAAAAAGGCAATTTAGGCTTGCCTGCCTGTTGCGGGTACCCTGTGCAGGCAGGGACGATACCCAAGGGTACTGCCGCCTGTCATTATGGCAGGTGGTGGCCCCTTGGGCGCCGCCCCTCCTACTACAGGCGGTACCGCATGGGTACCCTCCTGCCACCTTGGCAGGTGGCGGTCCCATGCGGACCCCGCCCCATTTTATTTATTTTTAAATAAAAAAAACATGTATTTTTTTTTTTAAATCAAAAGTTTTTTTATTATTGTTTTTTTTTTATAAAAAACAATTTTTTTTTGTAATAAGCCTAGTTATGCATTTATGGTGACGGTCGTTTGGCCGTCAAATTTAAGCCCAGATTTTGCTGTGACGGCCGTATGATCGTCAAATTTAACCCACCGCTGGCTTTTTTCATCTTTGGAGCTGTTTTCTTCCAGAGGCCATAACTTGGGCATACGATATCATTTTTTGGCAAACAAGATATCATGGGAAAGCTGGTTCTGTCATCTTTCTAGTGGTGTGAGTCTCATCACTTATTTCTTCTATTGGTGCATTCTACAATCAGTTTTGTGGCTGTTCTTCATGTATTTCCAACTTTTGTCCTTTTTGGGCATTTTGAGCATCATTTGTAAGCAATCTTTTATGTAAACGCACTAAGATAAAGTGCCACACTATTGTACATGTATTCTTTGGGGATTTTGCACATAAGGTTGTGCCATATTCTGTACTCGCACTGTTATTATAAAGTGTCATGAGGGGTTGTGTAGTTTGCCTTTGTTTTGCCATCACATCTTTGTCCGGTGAGTGTCCCTCCACAATGACAGTGGATCCATATGATTCCAGCCTCATGCATGTGTGCTTTGTTTTGCACACCACTTTTTCATTTGCAGGTGCTTTCTTGTGCACTTTCATATGTTGTTTCTTCTTCCTCATGCACTACAGGGTGTTACACATCATTTCAGTGGATCTGTCAGGCTCTCCCAGTTCAGCATTATGGGGGGATATTATACTATTCATGCTTATGCTTCCTTGGTTTTTCCTTGAAAGGAATCTTCCATTCTCAATTGATCAGTGTTTCAGACTATTGGTTCTTGTGCCATCTATATCTTTGTTCCAGGTGTTTGCCTTTGTTTGCCATCTGATTCGAGTAGTGTCATTTGGGGCACTCATGCAGATTGTTGTCTTCAGACTATTGGTACTTGTTCCATCTGTATCTTCATTCCAAGTGTTTGCCTTTGTTTTCCATCTGATTCAAGTAGTGTTGTATGGGAACTTATGCAGATTGTTATCTTCTTGTTCCTGATCATCTTATCTTTAGCAGAGGTTCTTCAGCACCATAGCAGTCATCTTTCGACAATTGTTTGCAGCTTCTTCTGCTTCAGTGATGTTCTTTTTGGATTTTTGCATCTCTTTTTGGAGTAGATCTTTTTCCCGTGAGGTTTTCTATATTTCTCCTTTTTAGAAAGATTTGGTTGTATTTGGGTACCTGATCTGGCCTAGTTGTCAGGACCCATGTTTGCCTTCTTGCATTTGTTTGTAGCTGCACTGTTGCTCATCTTAAGGGGAAGTGTTAGAGTAAAGGTTTTAACTTAATTATGTTTATTAAGTTACCTTTATTCCCTTCTTAAGATTTCATGTTAGTTTGCATAAAGTGACATTTAATAATTATATTAATTATTAAATGTTTTCCTATTAGGGCTTCTATTAGGGTTTTTTCTATTAGGGTTTTATTAGGGTTTGCATGATCTCCTTTTTATAAGGATTGATACCATTGTATTTCATATAAATTCAATCTCTCATTCTCTCTGATATATACATTTTCAGTTTTTAGAGAACCCTTGCTTGTTTGTCTCCATCTCTTCTTTTGTGACAGGTTATTTGCATGCAGGCGATCTCCGGGGTTTGTGAAGTTGTATTTTCTCAACTCCTACAATAACTCCTAAAAAATGATCCCATTTCAATTCTAATAAAATTTATTACTAGGAGTACTAGGAGGGGGAACAAGACCATAAAAATATGGCAACAAATGAATCCAATGGAGAAACCAACAAAATTTAGTCCAAAGAGCATGAGAACACTCAAAATGAACAAGAGCATTCAAAATGCCACCTTCAATATGCATAGCAATAACTCCTAAGAAATGATCCCATTTATAATTACAATAGAATTTATTACTATGTGTACTTAGAGGGAGAATAAGACTATACAAACGTGGCAAAAAGTAAAGCTAATTGAGATGTTTGATGATTCCATTTCTCTACTATTTATAGTTTCCTATTTTCAAGATAATCAAAGAAGGATGAAATTAAAAACCCATAAAGAACTATTAGGGATCTCTAAAATTATATAGACATTAACCTCCAAATATAATTAGAAACCACCAAACATGATTTATACTACAAATAAATTATTCTTAAAAATAAAACACTTCTCCAAGTGTTAAGATTTCCAAGTAATCAATCACAATGTGATATTTTTAAATTTAAAAATATATATATATACCAAGGGCTAAAATTGGAAAAAGTATATGTGCACAATGACATATCTCCTCAATACATTTTAAATACCATAAAAATCATGAAAATAGAGATCTGAGTAAAAATTTATGAGATCAAAGGTCAAAATGGGAGATATTACTTCAAATAATAATAAAATGTACTTACAATAGAATTTGAAAAAATGAACTACACCACTATGAAGCATGTGGAACCAACATTTTGACAATATATCATTTTTGAAATTTCAACACCGTGGTAGAAAGTTAAATGTCATTTTTAAAATGCACCAATTAAGGCACTAAGGGTCAAATATTAGTGGTTGGGAACTTAAAATGTGGTCCTTGATGTGACCATGGATCACTAGGTTGCAAAAATGAGCATTGATAGTTGGTGGTGTGGGGTGGCGAGTTGGGTAGAGGCACCACCAATGGTGGGTGGTGGCTGCCCACACTTCCTATTGGGGGTTTAGCCTCATGGTGCTAGCAATGGGACCACCTAGAAAAATCTTAGAGCTAGAAAAAATAAATGATTTTTTAAAGAAATAACCTAAAAATATAACTTGTCTACGAACCATACAAACACAATTTAACAGTGTTGACCCAAGATGATGCAAAATATTAGGCTAGCATAGGATCATACCATATTCCATTACTAGTAGGGAATATTCTTTATAGAAAATACCGACTATACAATGCATGTGACCTACAACTTCCATGTAGACCATATGGTATGGATCTATACTCTATGTAATCTGTATAAACAAAATTGGTACTAGGGGAAAAAATAATCTAAGGGACTAGGGAAAAATTCTCCAATTTTGATGATTTGACAATTGATCTTAGGGTTTTTGGGCCTTTGGATGTGATGATAGGGTTTGTTTTGGCCCAAAATGATTCAAAATACTAGCTACCTTCTTGATCTGGCAATCACCTCCTAAATTCAAACCCTTGTAGATACATCCTCACAAGTCCAATTTAGACAAAACAAAAGATAAAACCAAATTTATTCAATTCCCTAAACTCAGTGGTGAACTCAGATTTATGCCAACAAGCTCCAAAATTAACTTGCAATAGAAACCCACAAAGAGGAAACCCCTAAATTTGACATTTATTTCAAGTTTTTATGATTCTCTAGGTAATCATATGGTGCAAGAGAAGAGAATAATAAAATTTATTGGATTCACTAAGATCTTCAATCTATCAATATATCATGCAAAAATTACCCTTAGATCTTACAAGTTTGTAGATCTCAAGCTCTAATACCATGTAGGAGATGAAAATTAGCTCACACCCTAGAATCATTTACAAAATAAAAGATAACCTTCCACAAGAGAGTAAGGCAAGATAATAGATTTCTTGATATGATATGAAATATTTATTGATTGAATATGAAATATTCATGAGGTGCCTTTCTTATAAAGACAAGGTTAGAGATAGGATTAGACAAGATCATGACATGTGTCTTAATCCTATACAATCAAACAACTACATCAACAATGATTAAATGACATGATAACATAATATAAGATCACATGAAACCCAAGACTTCTAGAAATATTCCTAGGACCTAAGTAAAATTAACATGTGAATAGGACCTACTAGTGAACTAGATAGGTAAAATACCTTATTCACAACAACAAGAAGATAATGGTTTAGAAGTACTCCAAGAGAACTAGATATCACAACAAAAAATTGAGGATATTTAGGAGATTTTAGATCATAAGATTGGATAAAGAACTTATAATAGAAAATATGAGGAAAATTTAGTGAAGTATAAAGGTAGGCCTAAGGAATATTTATCTTGGACTTCAGATGTTTAGGTGTTGTCTTGTTTTCACTCTAGCCACTAGAAAGTAAGGGACTCGATTTTCAAATTATTGTGAGTTTCTAGCATAGGACCATCCCAAGATTTAAGAAAAATCATGTGTCAACCTAAATAATTTTCTTTTACTTTATTTATTTGTTTGTATCTTTTTAACAAAATTTTGATTACCACAAATCTTGTTGCATTTCACTTCACAATCGGGAATATATTATTCTACATCGAGCCTAGAATATTGTATAAATTTTTTAATATATTTTGATCATCACAAATAATAATTCAACTTCTAACTTTCTACAAGGCATAAAAGGTAGACATACAGTTTCATTATTCATAGTTCATGAAAAATTCCAAAAACATTTGATGATAAAAGAACACATTACAATATACATTATACATAAGAGAGATTATGGTATGATCCTATATCAAGATTCATTATCCATAATCACTACATTTGATCCATTATATTCTTTGAAACTTTTGGCCAGCCACACATTTCATAAGGAATCAAGTTTTACATTACTTTGTGGCTAATTGAGATTAATTCTAAGAATATAAGTTTTAATATAACCATCACTCACAATAATTTGAAGTTAAATGATATTTATTTTTAATTAACTTATTATTTGTTGAAGCTAAAATCTTTTCACTTCATTGTAATTTATCATTTGAATTTTATAAATTTTACACATATTTAATCAAATAGCTAAGTAATAGCATATTATAAGTTCATTGTAGTATATTGAAATTCTATTATGACTTTGAATGAATAAAAAACATATAGTGATTTATTTATTTATTTGAGTCCTACTATTTGTTATTTTATTTTATTGTATTATTAGATAATTCTTAATTGGATCCTCAATCCATAATTACATCATAAGCTAAAAAAATAAAACATTAAAATAAAAAATAAACCTAAATATATGGGAACATAAAACTAAAATAATAATCCACAACACAAATATAACTAAGAGAGAACAACTAGGAAGAAGAAAGCATTAATATGGAGATGACTCTTTGTCTCTTCTTAACACCATATCCTTCCTTAAGTTAAATGTATTGAATAACCTTGTGATGCAGAAGCATCATGGGCGAACAAGCTATCTACATCACCCAAAAATATTTGTAGTTGTAATTTTTTGTTTTTTTGTTTTAGTTTTGATCTATCTCTCTATTGGAAATCCACGATCTGGTAATTTTGGCTAGCAAACCTGGATGTGGCTTTGGAGTGGAAAAGACATTTAATGAGAAAATATCTAGTCACACTTGAATACATTGGCATTGGAAAAAATTTAAGCTCAGAAGAATTGTTGAAGAAGGATATTGCATGGTTCCATCATTGTCACCAAGTAATATATTTGTATGCTATGGATGTGGAATTTTCCTTTGGTTTTCATGAATCTAAGTTCAAAGGTAATTAGTTTAACTTGCAATGAAAAAATATATTATGAAAATAAAAGAAAATAAAATACATGGTGAATGATGATGGAGAGTTAAAATAAATAAAAATCATTAAAGAGAGAGGGTGCACAAACATAAATTGAAGAGTCAGGGTAGAAAATAGAAGGAATGTGAGGGAGTGAATACAAAATGGAAGACCCCTTTTTTTTGTTAAAAAATATAGATTTGAAACAAGAGATTAGGGTGCATAGTTAAAAAAAATAGAGAGGTTGTGTGGAGGTGTGTGGTAGAATTGGTGTAGGATAATAATATATACAAGAAAAGAATAGAGGGGTGCTAGCATTGATAAGGGAGGCAACATAAAGACATAAAAAAAAATTGATAGGGGGTTGCTTAAAACCAAGATGGGGCACCATTTGAAGAGTATGTGAGGCACATGGTTGAAAAACAGTGAGGATATGATAGCATCAGAAAGATATTGTTTGGTGAGATGCATCAAGAGGAGTAGCGCCATAAAAAAATGGGTTCAATTGGGATTAAGGACAAGCTTATATATACAGTCGAATGCCAGATTTAAAGGAAGGTAGAAAACTTTAAAGCTACACAATATCTATTCAAAGACCATATAAAGATAGGTCACCGCATTTTAAGGAAAAGGAGATAATTGATGCAAGTAAAAGGGTACAAAATATAATTTTATAGAGAAAGAAGAACCAATCAACAAGGAAAGAATCAAGTAGTATACATTGAAAAAAACCAGAATTTGGAATGAGCTTGCACAATTTGAAAGAATGATATATACAAGGAGGATGAATAAGAGGGAGGAACATATGATTTAATAAATATTGTTGAATGAATAGTAGGCTATGCATGGGATAAGTTTTCATATTAATCTAAGTTGGAAATAGGGTAAGGAGGTTGTGTTATACATAGAGGTGTAAGGAAAGAAAAAATAAGCATTGAAATTGATAACTAGTGGAGCATGTATGGGTTGTATTAGAATAGAGGAGATGATTGATTTGTTGGCATATTATTGTCATTGGTGTCAAAAGGAGAGATTAGTGGTAAAATGGATCTGATGTCAAAAGAGGGATAAGAGGTGAGATGGAACTGACCTTGCAAGTGAAGATATTGGTATTAATGTAAAATTTTCATTGATGTCAAAAATGGAAATCATGCAAGGGAGATTGCTAGCATGATGACGAAGGATGTTATGGAGATGCAATGGATATGGTTCTAGAAGCTTAGTACAAGTTGTTGGTGAAAGAAGCATGTTTTGTAAATGTTGTAAAGTTGCAAAAATTCCATGAAATGGTGACATGTTATTGTAGAGGGTTCTTTTAGATGTCTAAAGAAAAATTAGAGTCTAGATTCATTGTGGGTTTTCTGAGAGCTTCTCAAAAATATAAGTTGTAGGTCTAGAGGTTGAAGGATGAGCTAAAAATAGAATTACTTGTTCTCTCAGATAGAATTATGGTTTACTAGTTAAACCCTAGGTTTACAATCATGGCAACCAATAGGTTTTTATATTTTCATGTTGACTGTGTATAGGCAGTTTCTAGTCATATAAGTTACAAATTATGTCTTTAAAGTCATGGGTATGACCAACCTCTTCACCTTATGTTTATTGGCCAAGCTAATGTTGGTTGATTTTAATATTTTCCAAGTTGAGCAACAAATATTGGCCCTACATCAGGTTGACTACACCATATCAAGAGGAGTCATTTCAAAGTCCCTTCAACACAACAACATTTCTTGATCAATGATTGTAATCAAGCCCTAGAGATCAAATGATGGAGATCAAATCTACAAGATATATTGAAGAGACAACACAATATCAGAGTGAGTAATTTTAGTGTCCCTTTGACATGGTGAAGATATCTTGATCAACAATGGAGATCAATCCTTGGAGCTCAGATGGTGTTCAAAGTACTTGGTGGGACCAAAATCTACAAGCAGACCTATGGCAGCATATCGCCTGGCCAGTTCACATTACTGTTGTGAAGGGATTCGTTAAGATGCATCCCACGATGAGAGATGAGTGATGGGTGCTAGAGGAGAATGAAGCAAGCATATCCAAGTTTTAGGATATGATTGCATCACATGTGTTCTTTACATCACAATTTGTATTTTCTTTCGACCAATGCTTATGTGATAAGTGATGAGTGTCAAGAGTTAGTGGAAGGTGATGTCATGTTGACAGGTGGCAAAAAATGATTGCATCGCTTTAGTGCTTCACATCATTGTTGTGAAGTGATAAGGAGGAATGATTTGAGCTATGCATGATCAATGGCTAAGATTAAATGAAATACATCTAATGGTTGAAATTACATCACAAGACATTAGTTCATCGTGATTATGAATTCTAAGTCAATATTTGCATGATGAGTGATGAATGGCAGGAGTTAGTGGAGTATACCATCAACCAAGATAGGTGGTGATTGGAGGTTGCATTGAAAATAAAATGGTGTGTACCAAGTATAGTTTAGCAATGTGTGATAGATGAGATGGACAACAAAGATTCAATGAAGGTGATCAAATTGTTATTTTTGTATTCCTTCACATTGTGCAATTGGATGTTGATGCCCAAAGAAAAGAAATGATATGTGATGGGTATGTATACAAAGGAACCCAGATCTATGGTGAAGATTTAAAGGTATGTGATCAGACGATGATCGCTATAGTAATTCACATTGTAGAAATGAAAGGAGAAGTCTTAAGTGAAGCCATGATGTGCAATGGTTATTTGATGGTGGAGATCAAAAGGGAATATATCTAATGGTGATTGCTATGTCTCTTCATAGCGTGGAAATAGATGTGGAAGCCTTAACTGAAGTAGCGATATGTGATAGCTATGGTTCCAAAGGGAAAGTGATCAATGGTGGTAGTTTAATGTAGATCAATCCAATGGTTATGTTTTAAAGTTGTTGAGATCAAATGCGAGCTAGAGGATAGTGGTGTGAAGAGATAGGATCGACAACCCAAATACAAATGTGAAGATATCAAATGACTAAGTTTGTGTAAATAAGGTTTTGACTAGTAACTGACACAATGAACGAATTTAATTCATTCAACTACTCCAACAACCAATCTAATTGGAGATTTTATCTTCAAGATGAAATTATATATTGTAGAGGCGATCAAGAGCATAATCAAATCACATATTCAGAAGAATGCATTTAATTCATATCTAATTCTATGCTTTTGTAGTTTTCTATTCTTAGAAAATTCTTTGTATCTAAATTTAATGTGGATGTGGCTCGATATAGAGGTAGTGTGATGATCAAGATATCTGATAAACCCTATCAGATGTTCTTATGATGTGTTGGACAATGGTAGAAGGTCTAACATGAATAGGTAGCTTATTGGTGAAGATAGCAAGTGTGGAAAACCCTAACAAAGGGTTCCAAACGATCGAGACATGAGTGAGAATCTTAAGGGAGTAGTTGTAGGTTGGTGAAAAAAGAATATAATTAAAAAATAGTTTGATTAGTTGCATCTATTGTATGTGATGCGTGTGAGTATAGTCTATAGCAGCAGAAAGAGCTAAATAGAGTTGTGTATTATTGATAATGCAATAGAGGAAGAGTGAAGTGAGTGTTTAGTTCAACAAGATAGAATAGTGAGTGTTCTAAGTGCAAAGGAGAAGAGAGTGTAGAGAATATGGATGTGGTGCTAAGATTGCAACATCAGTAGTAGAGAGAATGTGTACATATTTGTAGAGTATAGGTTGAGCAATTACAGATCAGACTTGTAACAAAGAACTAGATATTTGTGAATCACTTGTATTTGTCAATGTAAATCTAACTGGTTGATTCCATTAGATAATTGAGTTGGTGATCAGAGTAGGGGATTGGTGTCTCCTTGGAGTTGGTGCTTCCTTATGTTTGTGCCCTAAAATATTGTACTATAATACTTATTTATGATGCTGGATTTGAGCAGTAGACTCAAGCAGCCTTTGTCATTGTGGTTTTTCCCATCTCGGGTTTTCAATGCACATCATGTGTTATGGGAATTTGTGTGTGTGCATTTTTTTCTTTTTTCTAGTTTAGTAAATCTATATAAAGCACTAAAAGGAATTAATCTGTAGTATTGATTGAGGGCTTAGGAAGTTAATATGCACAAAAGGTTTTAAGGGCTAAGTTTTAAGATCTACTGATTCACCCCCTCTCTCAATAGATTTTTTTTTTCAACAATTGGTGTTAGAGCCCTAGGTTCCCTAGGAGAAGCTTAATCAACTTGGGTAGATCTTGGTAAAGTGAACACAAAATGGTTACTCAGGAAGGCTCATCTATAGTAGAAGTACCTCTTTTTGATGGATCAAACTATAAGTGTTGGAGAAGTAAAATAAAGATACATTTGGGATCTGTAGGGTTTTATGTGTGGATTTTAGTAGTATATGGATATAAAGCTTCTGCTACACCTCCAACTACTAAGGCTGAAAAGAAGGCATATGAGAATAATTCCACAGCAATGGACACAATCCTTTGTGGGTTATCAAGCTCAGTGTGTCAAAGTCATGCATTTTCAAACTACACATGAAGTTTGGAACAAGATAAGGAGGAAGCTCATTTCATCAAAAGACTGAGAAGAGGCTCTAGAAGATACAAAGGTAAGCTACCCCTTAAAATTTTTAACTTTAGTAGAATAGGTCTTTTTTCTGCTAAATATATTCCTCGTGAAAAAGATAAGAAGAATCTACACACAAAAGCAAGAAATAGGTTATCAAATTTTTTTTGTAGCTCAGATGATGAACATTAAAGTGCATGTGAGATTGATGGGAATGAATCCATGTACATCAATTTTGGAACAACTTTTGATGAAGAATTTCAAAGGTCTGTTGAAGAAGAAGAAGAAGAAGTTGACCTTGAAGGTAAAATCATTTATACTCTAGATGAGATTAAAAGGTTGAAGAAGAAAAATGAAGAACATAAACTAAATGCACAAAAAGAGATAGAGAGGCTAACTAAAAACCTTGAAGAATCTGATCAAATGATAGTTAGTTTGAGAACACAAGTGGAAGAAGCAAACATAGTAGAAGATATAGTTAAATATGAACTACAATATAAATCTAATGAGTGCATGAAGTTGGAGGAATAAATTGTGGCTCTTAGAAAAGATTTAGAAAATGCTAAGAAGCATATTAATAAAGGCTTGAAGTTGAAAGGTGGCTCTAAGATGTTAGATGAGTTGATCAGACCACAAAAGCCAAAATCAAGACCAAGAGTGAAGAATGACCTTGGTTGTGAAAAAGGGAAGAGTCCTTCTACTTTTGCAAGATTATTTGATAGATTTAGAATAGGACAAATATGTTGCACAAATGAAGAGAAATTTTGTGCAAGCTATACCAAGGAAAATTTCTCAACAAATGGAAAATCAAGTAAAGGCATTGTTAAGGTGAAGAAAGAAAAAGGGGAAAAGAATCCAATTGCTGATAAGAAGAGAGGTGAATAAGAAAAGAGAATTGTTGCAAACAAGAAGAAAAATAACCATTCAATTCCTGATCACTAGAAGAAGATGCTCGTAGCAGATAAGAAGGTGGAAAAATAAATCCCTAAATAACTAAAGAGAAAGCAACACACAAAGGGAGTTGATGCAGATAGATTCACAAGGATGAGATACATGAAGATGCCAAAGCAAATAATACCACCTCATCCTACACAAAGAAAATACATGAATATGTACTACCCATATTTTTATGGTTATTTCTATACCTGTAATCAGTTTGGTCATAGGGCATGTGAATGTAGAGCTGCAACTAGAAGGAGTGCAAAGTATATGAATAAAAATCCATTTACTCTTGTAATGGATATGAATGTATTGTGCTTCAACTGCAAAAATTTTGGTCACATAGCCAAATATTATAGAAAAATTTAGGTAAGACCAAAATCACATAGTAATAAAAGGAATATGTCCCCCAAAGTGAATAATGGTTCACATATTTATGATAACAAGGCTGGCAAGATATAAAATAAGAATAAGATGGTGTGGAGATCGAAAGGTCAGCAAGAGGCACCATATGTGGTTGCTTCGGCCTCACATCACTAATTCCTTAGTGATAGGGCATGAATCTAGTGGGGGCTTAATTGGTACCTTATTCATCCTTGGAAGTGAAATGTAGATCAAGTCAGTTAAAATAAGTTTTACAAGTTTCTAACGACTTGATGGTTGCGTATTTATGGTCACAATCTTTGTCTTTGAAATACTTGTCAAAGGGGAAGAACATGCGTAGTTGAAGGAGAAGGTAGCTATGCAAGTGCTCTATTGAGAGAAATTATCCTTGACTGCAAGGAGAAGAGATATGTCTAAGAGGGATCTATTCTATAAATACACTCAAAATTTATTTTTTTGTAATTGTCATAGAGTGGTTCCAATTAGTGTTAGACCATTTTGAATTGGTATAGAGAAGTTTAGTTAATACAAATCCCAAAGTGAAGAAAATTATTGAGTATGATAGTAGAGAATGGAGCAAGGTCTAAGGGGGAGCTTCTATTGGTATCAAATCAATGTTATACTTGATACAATATAGTTTATAATATCAATTGGTATAGAGCATAAAGGGAAAACATCTGTAATTGGTATAAGACCTGATTGGATTAGAGCATGAAATGACACTTCATCTTGGAATCAGATATTGTTAATTGGTATAGAAAAGTTGGAGCATATGGTTTTTCCATTATGGTCAAAGGTTGAGACAACAATTTCTATGAGAGCATACATTGGTATTAATTGGTATCAGTCAAAGGGAGAGAAAAATTCCTCTTTGTCATTGCTAAGGAGTAGTGAAGGCTGCAATAGCATGGTGACTTGAGATAAGACATTCAAGAGTGTGACCCTTTCCCATTGGTGTGAAATGGGGAGAAAGTTTTGCAAATTCTCAAGCAATTGAGAATGGGAGACAAGTATGCATTGCTCATAAACATGAGAAAAGGAGATCAGAGCTCAGATGATTATCCACCATTGGTATTAGACTATTGGCTATAGGTTTAGAGTTTAGTTTTTCCATCAATAAAAAAGGGGGAGATTTTTTGAATATTGTTGTCATTGATGTCAAAGGGAGAGATCAGTGGTGAAATGGAGCTGATGTACAAAGAGGGATCAAAGATGAGATGGATCTTACCCTACAAGTGAAAATGTTGGCATTAATGTAAAAGTGTCATTGATGTCAAAAAGGGATATCATGCAATTAATATTGTTGGCATGATGACAAAGGATTGTATGGAGATGCATTTTATCTGGTTTTGGCACCTTGCTATAGGTTGTTGGTGAAAGAAACATGTTCTGTAAATATTGCAAAGTTGCAACAATTCCATGAAATGGTGACATGTTATTATAGAGGGTTCTTCCAGATGTCTAAAGAAAAATTACTTGTGCTCTTTGACATAGTCAGGGTTTATTTGTTAAACCCTAGGTTTACACTCATAGTGACCTGTTGGTTGTTTTTACTGTAACTAGGTTTATCTTCTATTCTTCTGTCGATGGTGTTTTATGCATGACAACAACTCAGATAGAATATGATATCCTATATCTCTTGAAAGGTAAATCTCTATGGGAAAGAGATAAACCCAAGGTCTCTAATGTCAGGTCTTGACAATGCAAAAAAACAACTCAGTGCTAAATGTGAAAATGTTGGTAATCACAAAGGGACCTTACTACAAGTAAATAATAGACTATAAGATCTAAACAATGAATTGATACTTGAAATCCTCAATTGAACTCAGATAATAAAATAAATAACAAAAGATAAAGGTTTCGAAGATAGTTCTAAGACTAATTCTAACCTTAAGACTGACAATGCCAAAGATAATATGCTCAAAATGGACCGATCTCTCACAAAATACTTTATGTTTGACCTAGATAAATCTGCAATCTCACACGAATAGTGCAATATTCTAAGGTATTTAAAGATTTTCAAATCATAAACATTCGTTCAAGACAATCCTGTTGCAAATGAAATGAATAAACATTCATAATTGAACTAAGCAGAATTTTAAGTCCAGGCTAACTTTGCAAAGCAGCTAACAGTCAGCTACTTGCCAAAAGTATGGACTAGAGATCACTGCAAACATTCCAAACATGAAACCCTAAACATCACCAAACTATCTAACAAAGAACTTAAGCAATTTTAAAGATAGAACAACAAGAACCATACCAGATAAACTTAACACAAGAGAGATATCAAATCACAATATCCTTTCTTCTATTAGATCACCCAAAATGGCAACAATTTCAGCCTTTTGTTACAATACTTGCTTGAAAGTAAACCCTAATTCGCCCAAATCTATATTCTAGGCCTATATGCCTGTCATGTACCACTTATCTATCTAACTATTTTTTCTTCTACCACAAAATGAGGCAACATGCCCATTTTATAGAGAATCCCCCCAAGATAGGTCGGCCCAATTAAGAGTTTACAATAAAAATTCCATACAAGAGGTCAACCTCAAAAGATATTTGAACACAACATGAAATGTGCAATTTTCACCAATTTCATCCAAGTCGGCCTATGGTCTCAAAAAGTCAGCCCAATGCATCTAAGTAGTGGGAAGCATAACTTTGATGTAGCCCCATATAATTACTTCACATCCTTCTCCTTAGCTTGATCCTCTTCAGCATGCATTTCCAACAACACTCTGTCCAACTTAGCAGTAGGTGGCATAGGCAAAACCCTAACTCTTCTCTCAAGAGACTTAATGCCATCCCTTACTTTCCTTATTGTGCCATCCCAATCAGCCCTATTTGTCAAATATCTCTCAATAACATCAATGTAGGCTGCAACATCATCTAGTTGATGTTCAGTGACTGGACCATCACTGACTGGAGAATAGACATCTCTCCACCATTTCCTAATTTTTTCCAAATTGAAATGCTTTGGAGCGAACTTCTTCCTCCCAATCATAATTTCAAAGAATGAGATACAATTATCATGAGTTTCAGTCAAAGTATCCTCAATATTCCTTCCTTGTTTGTGAATCTTCTTCAAGGCCCTTTGCCTCATCTACAAGAACTCGAACCATTCCCAAGGCTCAGAAACCCTTGGAAAAGGAAGAATCCCACTCTTTACCAGTTTATCCTCAATAAAATCCATGATTGATTTTACTTTCTGCAATAGGAGATCAATGTCTTCCTTGTCCTGAGCCAACACATTCTTCATCCAGTCCACTAACCTCATGGCATCCCCTGCAGTTAGAAAGATTTCCTTGATGGCACCATCTCCCTTGGTCTAGACTCCCTACAACCAACCAATTGTGGCATGTGTAGTGCCCTTCATTATTTCTAGTTCAGAGATTGTCTCCTGGGGAAAGAAACGTGCAGCAGAGGAGGAGGAGCCAATAGACTACAAGGGTTTAATCAACTCCTGCAAGTACTTCTTCAATTTATCATTCTCTCTTTCGAACCTTTGCCTAGTTTGTACCTCTTTCTTCAATCTGCCCACAATTACAACACTGGAGCCTTCATACTCCTCAATGTCCTGCTCCATAGAAGCATGCCCTAAGTCGATGGTTTGTACATGATAATCCTTTGTAGTCACATTATCTCTATCTTTGTCTAGATTAGGGGGAGCAATGTGAGCCACTTTGTTGCCTGACCCGTCCCTCTGAATCCTCGACAAAACCCTAAATTTCTTCTTGGTTTTCCCCTTTTCAATAGTGGCCATTAAGTCATCCTAATTAAGAGGAGCATCTTCCACTATCACCAATTTTCTCTTTAACTCTCTATCAAGCCAACCTAGAATAGTGGAGTTGGATGACACCTTATTATGTTTATCCTACTCCTGTTGGACACTTGGTGCATCCTTCTCAATACTAGTCACATTAGGGATCTCATTGATTGAATCCTCTTTGTTTAAAGACTGCTCATCCACAACCTGCGTCAGTGAAGGAACCCTAGCTGGTATCTCCTCCTCTTGAGGGGGTTTATTCAATTGCTCTTCTACAGGTTAATCCGCATAGGCCACCAAGGGAGACTGGATCACCTTATCAATTTCCACCTCTGCATTGCAGAGGTCTCCTTCCCTGAACTCCTTTTCACCTAAGTCTTTAGGATCTTCATCCTTGTTCTTCTTGTACACTGTCAGCATCTTGAGGAGGGGGAATTCTTTCCTATTCAATGATAAGAGTAGTCACACAAACATCCTCCTTGGTTGCTACATCCTTTGGGGAAGGATTCCTTGACCTCCTCATATATACCTATGTTCTTTCCCCTAAACTTTCTACTTCTACCATAGGTTTCCTAATTTCCTTATTATTCTTAGGAGCCTCCTCCTATTTTTGTGACAGCCTCACAAGTTTTCTTCTCTTTGTCAAGGGAGAAGTAACATCCACCTCTTCCTTTTCTTCTTTATCCTTTTTGGCTTCTCTCCTTGAAACATGCCTCCTCTTTTTGGAAATAGGCTTTCTTTGTTTACCTGCTTCTGCTACCTTCTCAGTTTGAACATCCCTAACTTTAATCTTAAAGGGAGAATATACTTGTGCCTTACCCTTAGGATCTTGTTCATTTGATTCCTTAGAAGCATAATGAGACTCCAAGTCTCCCCTCAAATCATAAGTGCACTAGATACCTTCTCTTTCTAACTCCAGAATTTTGTGCTTTAGCCACATTTTGGTATACTTTATCACCGAAGTCATAATTTTCTCCAACTCTATCTTCTCTTCTTCGAACTAGTCAATCTCTACACCTATTTTGTCTTTCAAAGCCTTGAAGATATGACCCTGAATCATGTTTCCATCTTCCTCCACCTGGTTAGGAATGGCCTTTATGTTGTACAACATCACTAAGTCAACCGGAAGCCTAGAGAATTTCTTCTTCCTTACATCAAATTCATCGCCAATATTAGCCCAATAATCCTCAATGCTATCTTTATGGTTGTATTCCCTACTAGCCTTCTTTTGTGCCTCACCAGTAATATCAAACCTTGCTCTCTTAGAATGAAAAGAGAGGCCAAAAGTACTCATTTCCTCTTCAGAAGCATGAACAGATTGGATGTAAGGGCATACCTCATTTGTTCCAATCTTCAAAGGGAAATCATTACCAAACCCTATTTTATGCTTATCCCCCTTCACAATCATATCAAAGTCACAAATCTGCCTAGTGACCTCCAATAGTATGATGCAATTAGTTAGGTACCTTGGGAGTCTATAGGGATCCCTTTGACAACCATCAATCCTAATGTATGAGAAGGTGGGGAACTGAATGAACGATGCCACATACCTCCTTATCAATTAAAATGCCCTGTCAGAAATTCTCACATGCTCTGCACCCTACAACAACCTGGTAATATACATTGTCAAAGCATCATTTGCTCTTCTATAGCTTCCTCATGCCAAGTGCAGTTGTGGATACACCTCATATATTCCATCTTGTCCAAATGTACCCCTAGTGCTTAACCCCTTATATGGGTGAAATCTTACCAATGCATACACTAGGTAGGAGGTCATGGTGAAACTCTTGGTTTGAAAGACATTACACATCTGCTCATGGATTACTACACTTATGGAACCTGCCTAGTGGTAATCTATACCTTGCTCCACCCGAGAAATGACATTGAACATCCAGCTCTCAAACACCCCTGCACTCTTCAACCCTACCAACCGGCTGAGGAGAGTGATGACATTGTAGTATTCCCTTTTGAATTTGAGCTTCAATAGTTGCTTTGGCAATTTGGAGAAATGAGACTTGGGCTTCTCCAACCAAGAATTGATCACCTACTGGGCCTTAACTATATTTTCCTCATAGTATTTCTTTGTTGTACCCATATCAAAGGCCACCACATGTGACCTATTAGGTATATCAAAAGTCCTAGCAATGGACACAGGATCAAAGCTTGCCACAATCCTTCCCTGGGGACCAATAATCCTTTGTGTTCCTCTATCATAGTTTCTGGCACACTCAAGCACCAACTCATAGCACTGCATAGTGGAGGGGAAACCTACTACATGTGCCAATCCGGACTCCACAGTTCTTCTAGCTAGCAAAGGGAGACTCGGTGTTGTCATCTCAGCCTTGAACTCCTCATAATCCCACATACCCACATTGGTATCAATGATCCCTGACCAAACGAAAGTCAATTTTCTCTCAGGAATCCTACTCTTTATGTCCATTTTCACATTTTCTGCATAAGAGATAGCATAACTCTCAACACTTGGATCTGTTGCCTTTCCCTTTCCATGCCCAACAACATCTTGTCCTGATCTTGCCTGCAAACAAGTAAAACAACCACAATGAGATCCAATAAAAATGCCAACATCAATTATTTCAAAGTTCGGGGTTTAGTCTGCTCGATGGAATTCAGACTAGAGAGGAATTCCGAGGAAATCCAGACCAAGCAGAATCTAGCGGAAAAAACATGCAAACCCCACAATATCAATCAATCACTCAGCATAATCAAGAAATAACTTTAAACCACTTATCATAAGTTCATTTGATCATCTAAATGCATCATCAATATATAAGTAAATTCCTCATGTAATCATCAGATTCTTCATTCCCACAAAACCTTGGAAGAATCCACCAGAGATGGAAACCCTAAAAACAACAATGGTTTAAATAATGCAACAAAATGAAGGAGGCTAAGAACATCTAGGAAAATCCCAACAGGGAAGATTTCAGCGGACGTAAGACAAGTTTACCATGAAAGCATGAATCTGGCAAAATGACCCAGCCACAGACATCGGGAAAATCTGGAGGAAATGGAATTCCACGAGGCAAACAAAAGTCCGGTTTAATAGCAAAATATGAAGAATAAAGGAAAGAAAGGGAGACTCAGGGAAATCCAGCAGGGGCGGAATTCTGCAAAGAAAACAAAACCCGAATGCCTATGCTTTCCTCATCTTCACCCAAATAGACCAAAACAATCATGGACCATGAGCCTGTAGCCTATAAAAAATCTAACCGACATCCCAAATGGATCAAGCAAGAATTTAAAACTCCCCTCTTAGTAATTTGAAAGGGATTGGCTATGCCCTAGGTCAAGAACCCTGAGAACTTCTACCATGAAAGCACGAAGAAGCTCAGGCACAACTTGTTTGCAAAAAGGATAGGAAGTTTGTGGAAAAGGCAAGAAATCCCTGAAAACAATAATAAAAGACCATCCAAAGCAAATATTTAGTATAATCAATTGGATGGACTAGCAAAATAATGGAAACCCCAAACACCCATACATGGCGCACACACACAAGCAAAATATGAAGCAATGAATAACATGAAAGCGTACATCAAAGCACCAAAACCAGAAGAGGAAGAGGGCATATCCACATACCATGAGAGTAGGAGAAACTGAAACTTGGGATGCCAGTAAACAACTTCCAAGCACGAGAAGAATACAAGCAATGTCACCAGAAATCCGAATGCAGGACTCAAAATCTCCTCAAATACAAAATCTAGCGACACTCCTCAAGCTCCAGCACTCCAAGCTCAAATGAAAATCAATTAACCAAACTCAAATGGAAAATCACTTCACAAAATTCAATATATCATTGCTCCCAAAAGATTGCGCAATCGCCATTAATGCAATCGACAAGATGGCCTAGACCAAAACCCAAAAATTTGACAAAGCCACAGACATTGAAAAAATCCGAACATGGCGGATTTCACCAGACTTGAACAGAAAGGTAGCCATTTCCAAATGTGTAAGGGAAACCAAGAAAGTTCAGACATAGTGAATTTTCTCAAACTCAGCAAAAAATCCGAACTGCACCTAGAGCTTAAGGTTGATAATATAAATCATAAATGGGCCATTCCAACCAGCAGGATGAACATCAAAGCACATGCCCAAGCAAGAAAATTTCCAAAATAGAAAGGCCAAGACACCAAAAAGTGAAGAAAACGAGGCTCGCAACTTTCAGTGGGGCGTGTTTGCAAAAAATGCACAACAAATGACGACTCCGTTGGGGAAATGCTCCCGAGCATTTCAAGAACAAACTATAATCACAAACCTAGAATCTCTAGTTTCAATCCCTTTTATCAAGACACCTATGGAAAAAGTTTCAGAAGCCACAAGAAAGAATAAATTTTCCTATACCAGGGTCCAAGTGTGTGTATTTTTCATTTATTTCCTATTCCTTAGATGCAATGGGAACCAGAGAAAATTTGACCAAGCTACATAAAATTTCTAACCTCAAAAGAAACCTGGATAGAGCCTCACTACCAGTCAGATGTCCATAGCCCCAACAAGGTTATCGTTGTGATCCTCCCAAGCATAGCTCTACTACTAGCCAGGCGTCTACAGCCCTGGTAGAGATACTAGGATACCCCTGATAAGGTGAAAGTTATTTTGATTTTCAATATTTCCCTTTTCTCTCTCTTTTTTTTTTCTTTTCAAACATTTAATAGAACCTTTCTTTCACCTCGTAATTAATAAAACTCACACTCAATGATGAGGGACATAGTGGCACTGAAGCAGAATATAAGATTTTTCACCAGGCCAAATTACCCGAGAACCCTGTGCAATTCTATAATTTTTTATTTTACTGTGAAGGTGTGAGACCCAAATATATTCCAAAGTTTATAAAAATAAGTGATTCTAATTCCAATCATAAGGGACATTAGACAAAGGAATTCTACCACTTGACTCTAAAAAAACCGATTAGAGTTTGTAAAAGAAATTTCCAAAAAAATCCTAGGCAAATAGCCCATTGTACAGATGCAACAACCCCAAGAAAGAAATAAACCAAAAAACAAAAAACCAAAATAGAAAGCAAAACAAATCAAAACAAACCTACACTAACCAAAGCAAACAAGCAAACTAAAGCAAAACAAGGCAGAAATAAAATATACACTAGCTATGTACAGGATGAGCTACAAACAGCTCAAGGTTGAAAATAATGCTTCAAATACTACCCATTGATAGGTAGTGGGATATCCTCACTAGTGAGGGTCTTCAAATGAAAAGCATTATCTCCCAGAACTTCTGAAATGTGGTAAGGACCAAGCCAGAGTTTATCAAATTTACCATGCTCTCCATTGCAGTCATGGGCTTTATCCCAGTAGAGAACCAAGTCAGAGATTCTAAAGGCTTTCACCTTGGCTCTCCTATCAAACCATTTTTTCACTACACCCTGGTGTTTAGCAAAGTTTTCTAAAGCCTCATCTCTTTTCTCTTCAAGGTGTAATTGCTTAGCCAAACAAGCTTGACGTTTATCCTCCTCATTGTAGTATTCGTTAATAAACTGCAGGGTAGGGATCTTCAATTGGATAGGAAACATAGGTTCCAAACCATATACTAGGTGATAAGGAGAGCTCCCTATGGATTCCTTCTATCTAGTACGGTTTAACTAGAGAGCAAATTGAAGCTGGGTGTGCCAATCCTTAGGATTTTGTTCTAACAACTTACGAATAACTGTCAATAGGTTCTTATTGGAAGACTCAACTAAACCATTACCCTCGGGGTAGTAATTGGATGAAAATTTAATAACAATCCCATGACCAAATGCTCAATTAGAAAATTTTAGTGATGCAAATGCAGGGCCATTATCACAAACTAAAGATAGTGGACAACCAAAATGATTAATAATACCTGACTCAAAAAAATTGATTACCACATCTGAAGTACATTGTTTACAAGCAAGAACCTTTGTCCATCGAGTAAAATAATCAATTATGGTAAGAATATACCTATGGCCCATAGAAGATGGAGGATTAATTGGACCTATGAAGTCCATGCCCCACTGAGCAAATGGTTTGACCTCTATTATTGACTCGAGTGGAAGAGCTGCATGTTTTTCCTTACTTGATGTAGTTTGACATATGTGGCAAGTCCTCACATGTTGGTGTGCATCTTTGAACAAAGTAGGCCAATAATAACCTACCCTCAAAATCTGATTTGTAGTGGATGATGCAGAACCATGGCCTATGCCATATTTCTCATGAAATTCAATCATCACTCTAGCAACCTCTTCCTTACCCAAACATCTCAGGTATACACCCTCATGGTTTTTCTTATACAGGAGAGCTCCTTTCATCATAAAACTGCCACTCTTTAGGCACAAAGCTCACCTCTGAACTATATTAAGGTGATCAGGACATTGTTGATTCAGTAAATAAAAAATGATTTCATCATACCAATCTCCTGGAGATATTTCTTCAAGATAATAGTGTTGAGTTGTGAGATCAGGACCTATCTCAACCATTATCTTTGTGAGTCCCTATCCTCTTACTAATTTCATGGGTTGAATCTCAATATCATATTCCTGCAACATAGTCACCCATTTGGCTCTTCGTTCACCCAACTCATTCTGCATTAACAATAGCTTTACTGCAGGATCAAGCACTATGGCAAAAACCTTATTCCTCAAAATATAGTGTCTGAAATTTTTCAGTACTCTAACCAAAGCATAAGGCTTCTTTTCAACATTGTGATACCTTAATTCTGCATCCTTTAAAGGGGTACTCATGAAGGCTATAGGATGCTCATCGCCTTGACCAGACTTTTGGGTTAGCATTCCAGCATAGGAGTGATCAGAAGCGAATGAATATATGTAAAAAGGTTTAGCATAATCTGGACTTACCAATACTGGAGCCTTAGTAATATCTTTCTTGATTTTTGTAAATTCTCCTTTAGCGTCCACATTCCACTCTACTTTTACTTCTTGTTTCAACATAGCAATCAACGGCTTAACTATCTCTACAAATCCAGTGATAAATTTTCTAACAAAGTTAATCTTACTAAAGAATGACTTCATCTCTTTCTTACTTGTGGGAGGCTAAATTTTCAATATAGCTTGTATTCATTTGGGGTCAATAGCAATACCCTGTTCTGAGATAATATGTCCTAGCAATTTTCCTTGTGTAACTCCAAAAATACACTTCCTTGGATTAAGTGAAATCCAAAACTCTCTGTACCTTTGGAATACTTTGCATAAATTTGTTATATGATCACCTTGTTTCTTAGAAAAAACTATCAAGTCATCCATATAAATAATTATGTACTTACCAATTATATCTTTAAAGGCAATGTCCATAACTCTTTGGAACGTAGCTCTAACAGTAATCAACCCGAATGACATCCTTCTATAAGAAAAATTTCCCCATTTCGTAGTGAAGGCAGTCTTATGCCTATCCTCATATTTCACCATAACTTGGTTGTATCCAAAATACCCATCCAAGAAAGACATCACCTGAGATCCATTAACTATCTGAAGTACTTCATCCAATGGCGGAACTGGATAGTTATCCTTTTCTGATGCTCTATTCAGATTCCTAAAATCTACACACAATCTGATTTCTCCATTCTTTTTCCTTACTGGAACTAGATTTGCAATCCAAGTTGAATGTCTTACTGGAAATATAATTTGTGCTGAGAGTAACTTCTACACTTCCTTCTAAATGATGGGTTCTAACAAAGAATTGATTGGCCTTTGTTTCTGTCTAAATGGTTTGACATTTGTCTTCAAAGAAATGGTGTGTGTAATAATTGAAGTATCGTATGTTTTCAAATCTTCATAACTCCAGGCTATCACATCAAGGTACGTGTGCAATGCATCAATAATCCCTCTCCTTTCCTCAGGAATGCACACCTTACCAATAAAAACATTCTTCACGTCATCTGATGTCCCCATATTATATGTTTCACACTGGCCACTGAGAGATTCCCTTTTAAATTTTTGTTCTTGATCTCTTATCTTGTCCAAATCAAAGATTCGTTCGAGTTGCACCATACCCCTTGGAATAGTGTTGGTTTTCCAGTTAATGATTCCTCCCAAGTCTATCTCTGCTTCTTGGAATTCCATCTCATCAATGACTTGAGAATCAAACACATCATAACTCGTGAGAAAATCCAAAATATGTTTATCATCTTCAAATACCTAGAAATTAGTAATGTTATCAAGCACTAAAGGTACTGGAGTGATTTCGGTTGTAAACCTCTTCAATCCTGAAAGTGATAAAGGTTGCAAGGTGCTAGCAGCTTGTGCTAGAGAGTCAGCAACCTGATTCTTGTTACAAGGGATCAACTAGATATTGAAAGAATCAAATTCCTCGATGAGATCCCACACTCTATGCCTATAGTTGTTCATTCTCCTATCGCAACATGAATATTGTTTCCTTACTTATTTGACTACTAATTTAGAGTCCCCAAAGACCTGTAATATCTTAACTTTCTTCCTTAATGCCATCAACAAGCCATGAATCAAAGATTCATATTCAGAAACATTATTAGTACATTGAAATTGGAGTCTGTGAGTAGCAAAATAATTCTTACCTTCTAGGATTGATCAACTCAAATCCTGCTCCAACACCTTGCTTAGATTTAGATCCATCAAATCTCAATGTCCAACAACCATCAGGTTCCCATGGTCTTAATTTATCTTTCTTTTTGCCACAAATGGGGGGCTTTTCAGGAAGCATTGGGTTCTTACCCCTATCATTATCTAACCCCTTCTATATATTAAGTCTAGCGGTTGGGACTGGATTAATGCATTCCTATATCTACTCCATAGCAGTTTGACACAAGTCACATTCTAACTCAAAATGAGGAGCATCATGGACTTTGCACCAATTGGGAAGCAATAGTTCTTCAAAAGTTATCCTTCCTCCCAACTGTATTCGATTCTCCATACATTACTGGATAAATTCCTGAAAGTTATCCAACAAACTAAGCTACATGTCCTCTTGGTCATCTGTTGTATCTGTTTGTTCAGTCAGTAATTCGAAATTACTGATCTCTGGTATGAATTCCTCTAAGGGGCCCTGTAACATAAATACTTCTTCATTCTTTGAAGCTACTGTAGCGAATACATAATTTCCCATGCTAACTTCAGACACCAACACCTCATTAGAAACTTTCTAGTATTCAATGATTACATACTTCATTCAGTGTTCTCTTTCAATTTGGATCTAATTTGGAACTCCTTTCCATGGTAGCCACATGTGAGAATGATCTGTAGAGGTATACCCATTCAATGCCTTAGTGAAATCCCTACCTAGAATAACACCATAAGTATCAGGAATGTCAGCAACCTAGATGTTGATCACTTGTTGGACCCTAGGATCTGATGCAAGCTACATGGGGATCATATTCAATTCTCCAACTACACTTACCTCTATTTTTTCCAATTGAGTAACTTTCTTTTGAGAGGCTATAGGGGTAATACCCAATGATTTGTAAACAACAAAAGGCATAACATTTGTAGATGCTCCTAAGTCTAGAAGACAATTATGCAGATTATTTCCAAAGATACGAACAAAAATTCAGAAAGGAGGGGTTTCCATATTTCCTTGAAACAAACTCAACTGAGTTTCAGCTTGTGCAACTTGAACCTTATCTTTATCTCTCCCTTTGTCTACAGGTGAGATCTAACCTCTAGGTGTCTATGAATTAGAAGACCTAGTAACAAACTCATTGGTGGTTACCCCCTGTGGTACTATTTTTGGAGTGAATGACCCTAAAACTGCATTCCTAATAGTAGAGACTCTTAATAATTCAAAAACAGAAAGACTTACATTCACTTTCTTGAAATCTTCAGTCACATATTCGCCTAATTTCTCCACATTTAGATTGGCATGGGTTTCCTTGTGGCCACTAGCCTGCCTATCTTTTGAAACTTCAGCATTGTTTCCCTTTGCCAAGTATTGTGTTGGTACATGAGGATAAGGTGGATTATTACTAGATTGTAGATCTGGTGGAGTAGTGAAATTGTTAGGAGGGATAGAAGTAGTGAAAGGACCTCCAACCTGTGGGTTCCTGTTAGGTCTATTCCTTAAATCATATTTCTTTGTTGGTTGTTGAAACATCTGAACCTCTTCAACACTAACTTCCTCCTCATCCAATGGGCCATTATCATTCACATTTTCTTTATTAAAAAACTATGAGATATCATCCTCATTTAACACCTATTCTACCTCATTCTCCCAGTCACTAGACTCCTCTTCTGGTTTATTTTCCTCACCCTTTGGAAATGGTGCATGATTGAGTACCAGCACTGGAGAATCATAGGGATTTGAGGGCACAATTTCCTGACTATTGGAATTTTTCTCAACTTCATACTAAAATATGGAAGCAATAGTCTGAAACTCAGTGCAATCCAACTCATAATGCTGACTTGTTTTATGAAGTCTACACCAACCAGACAAAGCTGCCTCTTCTAAGTATACACCATTTTGAGTTTTTTCCTGAGTAGAAGGTTGATCCAATGGGGTAGAAATCGCCCCATTATTAGGTCCAATATTCCATGACCTATTCTGCCTAGGTGGTTGCCCTTTGTCAAATCCTTGTCTGCCTTGTTTATTTCTATCAAAATTATGACCAGAGCCTTGTCTTCTATCATAATTTTGATTTTTGTCAAAATACTACCCTTTTCGAAGTTCATGTTCTCCCTACCATAGTTAGATTGCATATTCTTTTGAGCAGCCTAAAGTTGGCTATTCTGATTTCTCAAATAATTTACCTCCATATTCATTTTTTTCACATGTTCAGATAACTCATCCAACTATTCCTTATCTAGGCCATTAGGTGGTGTCGAGTTCATATTACCAGGAGGGTATCCAGGTATTCCTCCAGAACCAACAACCTGATTTAAGACTTCTGAATTTTGCAAATATGTAGGAAAACAAGCTTGTTGCTGATGAAAAGGTTGATTAGCCCTCTATTGAGGATAAGATGTCATAGGATGAACCTAACTTAATGGAGGACCTGGATGAGGGACCACAAGCAATGAGGGTATTGGATTCATTAGGGGAGTATGACTGGTCAAAGCCTGATTGAGAGCTTGAACTTGTCCAAGGTGAGAAACAAGTCCTAAGGATTGAAAAGGTCCTGATAAATGTTGCCTCAAATCCATGTTGACCTTCATAGCTTCTGCATATGTAGTGAGAAAAGTAGCTGGGGTGTTAGTCCTCTGTTTAAGGAAAGTGGCTGTAAGACTATCCAAAGCTTCAAGGTAAACTTCTAGGGCAGTGTCTTCATTTCCAGCATAAGGTTCTTGGAGTTTGGTGTAAGCTCAATGAAATCTATTATTGAATAACCCTATTGGCTCATTAATCTCGCTTTTCACTCCAATAAATTGTAGGTATAGCTCATTAGCACTAATGAGAATTTTAAACTTCTGCAAAAATGCAGTCTCTAGTTTAGTCCAATTATGGATAGAAGGAGTAGGTAAGTGATTATACCAATAAAAGGCCTCTTCCCCAAGTGAATAAGGGAAGAGTTTTCATGCCACATCCTCATGGTTTATTCCTCTATCCCTCAAACAAGTCTGGAAAATCCTAATATGCTCTTTTGTTGTCCTATTGGGGTCATGAGTATGGAACTTAGAGCAAAAATGCTCAAGGTTCTTGGGCATGACATTGTAATTATTGAAGATCAATGGAGATGGGTTGTTGGTGAGGAAAGACATTGGTGGAGGTGGGGGTGGTAATGGCTGATTTATAATTGGTTGTGGTTGTGGAATAGGAGTTCCTTCAGAATCAAATGAAGATGAGGATAATGGAGATGACAGAAGAGGGTGAGCGGATGATGATTCTTCCCCTCCTTTGGTCCTTCTTGACCTAATAGGGTCCTATAATTCTTAAAATTCCTCTTCTCTTGGAGTGTATCTAGTTCTTCTTCTAAGCCTTTCAGGAGAAATGGCATTTAAAAAATGCTCCAGCTTGCTTATTCAAGGCCCTCCTTCTAGCACCAATTTGTTGATGGTGTTTTCTACACGGCAACAACTCAGATAGAATATGATATCCTATCTCTCTTGAAAGGTAAATATCTATGGGAAAGAGATAACCCCAAGGTCTCTAATG